>VWZX01003016.1:53364-65762 GCA_013399015.1 Galbula dea
GGGGGGGGGACATGGATAAACAACAGGCACTGCCTGGGCTGCTCAGACCCTGCTCTGGGTGGAAGACAGCAGCCAGGCAGCCCAGCAAGGCTGCTGCTTGAGTGTTCAACTCTCATCTTAATGGGAGCTCTATCAGAGTAACAGATGACTTGGGAAGGGAGGGGATGGTGGGGAGAGGCTGGGGGAAGGTTTTCATTAGCCTCCTCTCTCAAGGATCATGTTTCTCCTTGTGATGTGCCTGTGTTTGAAGAGAGTCAAACCCCAACCCAACCTGCTGCAGGGACAACAGTCCCCAGGGCTTCCAAACACACCTCCCAAACAAGCAGGAGGGTGGGGAACAGGCTGGAGATTCTCCTGCTGAGGGAAAAGCTCATTCCTCAGCCACGTGGAAGCTGAGAGTGGCTGGAGACCCTCAGCACAGAGCTGCAGGAGGCTGAGCCCCAGCCCTGCTCCCTGTTTGTTTGCACAGCTAAGGCAGAGCAGGGCCTCAGGGTAACCAGAGAGGGGTGAAGCAGGCTCAGAAGTTACCAAACACCAACTGAGAAAACAGGAAAGAAGAGCCAGGGATCAGGTGGCTGCTGTGGTACCCACAGGGGAACAAAGGGTGAGGGCAGGGAGGTGAGGATCAGCAGAGCCTCAAGAGCCAGCTCACAGCAAACATCCACTGCAGGCACAGAGCCTGCTGGGGGCAGGGAGACACTGCAGCACCCTGCCTGCACCAGGGGCAAGGGGCTGAGGGAGCTGGAGCAGCTCCACAGAGAAGGGCCTGGGAGTGCTAGGGGTAAGCTCCCCATGAGGCAGCAATGTGCCCTGGTGGCCAAGGAGGCCAATGGACTCCTGGGCTGCATGAAGAAGTGTGAGCAGCAGCTCAAGGGAGGTTCTCCTTCCCCTTTCCTCTGCCCTAGGGAAGCCACAGCTGGAGTCCTGGCTCCAGTTCTGGGCTCCCCAGGTCCAGACAAGACAAGGAACTGCTGGAGAGAGTCCAGCAGAGGCTCCCAAGATGCTGAGGGCACTGCAGGAGCATCTGTGGGAGGAGGAAAGGCTGAGAGCCCTGGGGCTGCTTAGCCTGGAGAAGAGCAGCCCCAGAGGGGAGCTGCTCAGTGCTGAGCAAGAGCTGAAGGCTGGGGGTAAGAGGCTGTGGCCAGACTCTGCTCAGTGGTGCCCAGGGCCAGGCCAAGGGGCACTGGGCACCAACTGGAACCCAGGAGGTTCCAGCTGAGCAGGAGGAGAACCTTGTTTGGTGTGAGGGTGCAGAGCCCTGGCCTAGGCTTTGCAGAGAGGCTGTGGAGTCTCCTTGTGTGGAGAGATTCCCCAGGCAGCTGGAGGTGACCCTGGGCAAGCTGCTGTGGGTGCCCTGCTGGAGCAGGGGGTTGGGCTGGCTGATCCCCAGAGGTCCCTTCCAGCCCCCAGCATGCTGGATTCTGGATTCTGTGCCTTTACAGCTTCAAGCTTTTCCAAGCCACATTCTAATGCAAACATTTCCCCCCCAGCACACTCTCCCCTTTCAACTGAAGTTATTTCAACTCTCTCCCTGGGGTTTACTGACACTTGAAGCCCATCCAGAGGGATGAATCCCAGCTCCCCAGCATCTGGAGCTGAGCTGTGTGTCCCAAACTGCCCCCAGCCATCAGTGCTGGGCCCAAAACACTGCCTGGACACAAGCATGGACAGACACAGCCCAGGCAGAAGAGCTCCCATCCCACAGCTGCCTGATGGCATCTGAGGTGACAGCATGAAGAAAGAACAGATTTGCCCCTGCACAGCAGCAGCTAGCATGGAGAGATCAGTTCTGCTCTGAGCTCCAGTTGTCCCAGTTCAGTCCCAGCCAACTCCTGAAACCCCCAGGGAGCTGCAGCCATTCTGAGGGAGATAAGAACTGTGCTGCCTCCCCTGCACCTGCCTTTGGTGGGTGAAGGGCAGAGCTGAAGCAGCTCTAAACACCTGAGGATGGTGAAACAGCAGCACCAAGATCTCCCTCCAGCCTGGGAGAGGCCAAGCACCCCAAGGAGCTCAGAGCACAGCCAAGGAGTGAGGTGTCCTTGGAGAGAAGGTCTGAGCCACCCTGGAACTGCAATCACCAGCTGGCCAGGAGACTTCTGCACCAAGATCAAGATGTCCTGGACACCAAGAGCACCTCTCCCAAGCCCAGCTGAGGCTCAAGAACTGACCTGAGCTCACCCCACACCTCCCACTAGTTGCCTCTTCAAGCTACATTGGATTGAGGACTTGAATTTTTGCCCTGTGAAAACAAAAGTCAGGCCTCAGCTTCTTCCCATGGCCACCAGTCACAAGATGCACACCAGGCACCTCTGAGTCCTCAGGGGAGAGAAGCTCCACACAGCTCAAAGAGCAGAGAGGAGAGAGCTCCAAGCAGAGACCCTCAGGCAGCCCTGGCTGGGAGGATGCTGAGAGCAGCAGCCAGGACAAGCCAAGCTGGAGACCTGAGAGCCTTCTGCCACCCTTTGAAGAGCATCCCCCAGCCCCAGAGGCAAGAAGTGGCCAGCCTGCCACCCCAGCAGCCCTTCTGAAAGCAGGGACCCACCCCAAAGCTGCTTCTGCCTGAGGATATTACAGCCAGCAGCCAGAGCTCTGCCCTCATTTGCATCCCTGGAAGGTTCTTCTCTCTTGTTTTACCAAAACACAAGTGAACCTTGTGCTGAGGAAGCTTGGGTGACTTGGGGGGAGGAGGGAAAAGGGTGGAGAGATCAGGCTGAGAAAGCAGCTGAGGTTTTCAGGAGTGGCAGAGCTGCAGTTGGCTTCACTAGTTAGGGAGGTGAAAGCTTCTGAACAACAAACTTCTGCTTCTCATGACTGAACTAGCAGGATCCCTGCAGCAGGAGCAGAGCAGCATGGCCCCAGCAGGCTGAGGGACAGAGAGCTCAGGGCTGGCTGCTCCCACCTTGCTGAAGCCATGGAAGTGGTGTTTGCTGGGACCAGCCTGGGCAGGGATGGATTTGGCAGTGAGAGAGCTCTGTGCAGGCAGCTTTGTCACTTGATGGCACAGAAAACCTCCCTGAGACACAGCCAGCATCCTGTGCCACAGCTTCCAGAAGGCTTCCAGCACAGATACAGGCTACACCTGGGCTGAGCAGCAAGGGTTCCTGCTCCCTCCTCCACTCTGGCAGCTCAGCCCAACTGGGAAACCCCACAGGGTTTGGTCTCAGCACAATCACATGTCTGTGCCTGCAGATCCTGGGGGAACTAAGAGGAGAGAGGCAGAGCTCAGCAAGGGATTGAGGGAGGAATAGTCAGGCCACAGCTGGAGGCCTGGGTCCAGTTCTGGGCTCCCCAGTTCCAGACAGACAAGGAACTGCTGGAGAGAGTCCAGCAGAGGCTCCCAAGATGCTGAGAGCACTGGAGCCTCTCTGGCAGGAGGAAAGGCTGAGAGCTCTGGGGCTGCTGAGCCTGGAGAAGAGCAGCCCCACAGGGGAGCTGCTCAATGCTGAGCAAGAGCTGAAGGCTGGGGGTAAGAGGCTGTGGCCAGACTCTGCTCAGTGGTGCCCAGGGCCAGCCCAAGGGGCACTGGGCACCAACTGGAAGCCAGGAGGTTCCAGCTGAGCAGGAGGAGAACCTTGTTTGTTGTGAGGGTGTTGGAGGCCTGGCCCAGGCTTTGCAGAGAGGCTGTGGAGTCTCCTTGTGTGGAGAGATTGCCAAGGCAGCTGGAGGTGACCCTGGGCAAGCTGCTGTGGGTGCCCTGCTGGAGCAGGGGGTTAGGCTGATGACCCCCAGAGCTCCCTTCTAGCCCCTGCCCTGCTGGATTCTGGGTCTGTCCCCCAGCTCTCCCAACACCCAGGCTGCCCCAGCCACCCTCTGCACCAGCAGAAGCCTTTTCCCAACCTACATAACTCTGCAGAGCCCAAACTAGGGCAGTGATTTTCACAGAGCTGGGGAAGTGTCTGGACTCCAAACTTCACACAGACATTTCCTCAACTTCTCTGCAGCAGCAGCATGGCCAGAGCCTCCCCCCAGTTACATAAAGCACCACATGATCTGGTACCAGCAGTTAATGACACCAGGCACTGTCTCCCAGCTGAATACTAGGGGAATTCAAAGCAAAATGTTTGTTCAAAGAATGGCAAAACCTCCTGAGCTCTTCCCTCAGCTCCTGATGCCCCTGACAGGAGCTTTGGCCCCACCCCAGGTCATTCCCTCCTGGCAATGAACTGTTCTGCTTTACTCCTTCATGCAGATGGCTGGGGGTAGGGGCAGCCTGTGGCTCTCCCTCTGATCCCTGGGGATCCTGACACCCTAAAACCATCTCTGGCCACACTCCAGCACCTCAGTATCCTTCTTGAAGCCACACTTGGAAGCAGCCAGGGCCTTTGCTGCCATCCCCAAGGTTGGCTGTACTTTTGAAAGCCTCACCTGGTGTCTACTGCTCTGACAGCAATGACTGAAGAACCTTTTGGCCTCTGCCTCCTCTGGTGCCAAGCTCAGGCAGCCTCAGCCCCCAGCCCTCAGTGCCCTTTCAGCACTGCCACACAGAATAAAAGACCCCAAAGCCAAAAACCTGAGAGACAAACATCCCAAGGAAGGATTATTCCACCCAGAGCCTTCTTCACACCCAGCCAAACCCCTGGGGAAGAAAGGATCCTCCTGACACACAGCCAGGAGCTTCTCTACACAGCAGCACAAACCTCAAAGCACCTCCTGCAAGTAACAACAGGATAAATGAGGCCAAAAAACCCCTATTCTTAGGGTTAGAATCAGTGGCAAAGCAGCAGTGCTGGTTAGCATGTCCCCTCTAGCACCCAGCACTACAGTTCTGCCCTCATAAGCTCAGTCTGTGTCTCCAGGGTGGGAAGTGGCAGTGTAACAGACCCCACAACCCAGAGGGGTGAGACCTAGATGGCCAGATGGTTCCCTCCAGCCCCCCTCCAGCCACCTGGTCCTCAGAACTCTTCCAACTGCAAGGAATCAGCACAGGAGTCAGGCTGGAGCCAGCAAACTTCAGGCCCACAGCTTCTACCTCTCTGCAGTCCAGCTTTCACCCACAGGAGCTTCCCACCACAGCCACCAAGTGTGGCCCAAGCACAGCAGCAGCTCTCTGCTGAGAACTCTTCCAGCCAGCTCCTCTCAAAGCCCATTCTAGCTGGAAAAGTCAAGAGGTGAAGCAGTGACCCTTCCTTCCTCAGCTGCCAGAGGCTGCTCTCAGCCTCCTGCAAGCTCTGCAGGAGCAGCTCAGCCACAGCAGAGCTCCCCGGGCTGAAAACATCTGCCAGGCACGGGCAGATCCCAACAGAGGAGCTGTGAGGCACAGAGCAGCACTCAGTGCTATCACCATGCCCTGCCAGGGCAGCTCCCAGCCCAGTGTGGGCATCTCTAGCTGAGAAACAGAGGTGCCCAGGGGCCCCTGTCACCTACCATCCCATCCTGAGCCAAAAGCACCACCAACAGAACCTCTGTACCAGCCACAAGCATTCCCTTCCTCCTGCACCCCATGAGCATCTCCTGCTCCCCAGCCCAAGCCAGGGAGGGACCAAACCACCAGAGCAGCCAGGAGCAAGCACTGTTCACATCCAGGCCAGAACCAGAGGAGTTACTTCACCAGGCCAGGGGAAAGGCTCCTGCCAGGACAGCAGCAGAGTCCCTGCCCCCTCGGGAGGGCCCAGACCATCTCCTTGCACCTCACCCCGGGGAGGAGCCTGGGGACCCAAGGCAGGGTGAGAGGATCACACCTAGGGCTGGAGACCTCGTGGAGAGCCAAGGCCCCTCCAGTAACACAGACAGAGCTGCCACTCGAAGTGGCCTTGTTCTGGACCCACCCTGGACTCTCCTGTCCCCTCCCACAGCTCCCCCAGGTCTCCTGCTGGGATTCTCTCCCCGTCCTTCATCTCCCTCACATCTCCCAGCCCACCCAGGGACCCTCCTCACCACTCGCTCTCTAAAGACATTTTAGCCTCGCAGACCCCTCACAGGCCCCCTCGGACACCCCTAAAGCCCTCCTGGGCCCTGGAAAGCCCCAAGCTCCCCTCCCAGGGGCTCCTTCACCCTCTCTAATCCCCGGAGACCTCACAAAGCCCTTAAGGCCTCCCGGCACCTCTCTGCAGAGCTCCCTCAGCCCTCTCAAACCCCTGCGAGCCCTGAGGATACCCCAGCCCTCTCATGCCCCTACCCTGAGCCTTGGAGACCCACAACGCCCCTCACTGAAGCTCTCTGTGCCCCCCAAGCTCCATCCTCAGTGCACACAGTCCACGGCACTACAGGCCTCGACCTCTCTGTCTTCACTTCCCCCTAAGTTACATTCGTGAGGCTGGGAAACCTCCCCAGAGCCCTCTCGGCCCCTACACATCCTCCCTCCCCAGAGCCCTCTCGGCCCCAACACATCCTCCCTCCCCAGAGCCGTCTCATCCCTTACACAAGGTCCCTAGAGCGCACTCACTCCCTCCCTGGAGCACTCTCCCTCCTCCCCCCTCTCCTGAGGCACTTTACCAGTCCCCGAGACCTCTCTCCAAGCCACTCCCGAGCCCGCTCCTCACCGAGCAGCAGCAGCTTCACCTCCTTGGCTGCCTTCTCGCCATCCTCCCGCAAGTTGCGGTCGATCATCTTACTCCTCTCCACCGCCGCCTTGTCCTCGGCGCTCAGCGTACAACCCATGGCGGCGGTGGGACGGGGAAAGGCCGGCGAAGGGGAACGGAGCGGCCCAGCCGCCGGGAGCGGGACGGGAACGGGGCCGAAGCCGGAGCAGGGCTGAGCTTCTCGGCTCCCTGAGGCGGCGCCGGATATCCGGTCACGCCGCCGCGGGGCACGACGGGAAGTGCAGTCCCCGCGAGGTACGCTGGGAGTGAGGGGCAGGGCTTCCGCTCCTAAGGCACCGCCTCATTTCCGCCTCGGTACAGCAGGGTATGACGGGAGTGCCGAGAACTTGCTACTTCCGCCTCGGTAGAGTAAGGCATGATGGGAGCGTGGGCGGGCGTCCCTACTTCCGCCTTGGTATCGCGCGGAGTGTGCTACTTCCGCCTCGGTACAATGAGGCATGATGAGAGATGTAGTCCTAGTGTAGGAGACCATGGCGGCTCCCCGTCCGTCCAGGCCTGGCCCCAGCTCTGCACCGGCCCCAACCCCACACCGGGCACAGCCTCTGCCCCATACCGGCCCCAGCCCCAGCCCTACACTGGGCTCAGCCTCAGCCCCACACCGGCCTCATACTGGGACCGGTCCCCCACTGGCCGCAGCCTCAGCCCCACACAGGCCCTACACCGGCTCCAGCCCTACACCCGCCCCACACCCTCCTCAACCCCAGACGGGGCCTGGCATGGCTACACACAGGCCCCAGCTCCATACCGACCCCAGCCCCACACTGGCCTCACACCCAACCCAGTCACCTAGTGAGAGGCTCCCACCAACCACCCAGAGGGACAGGCCTTGGCCCCACAGCTGTGGGAAGGTGACTGGAGAAGCAAGGAGTGACCCTGCAAGGGACAGAGCCCAAGTGGGAGTCAGGGTGGGGAGTTGGGGACAACCCTCTGGGACCATCCTGTTCCCAGCCCCATCTCTTGGCTGTTTGAGGATTGAGGGAGACCTAGGGGACCCCCTCCTGAGGAGATCCTCCACACCAGAATAGAGGTGACCCCCAAACCCGAGCCCCTCAGCTCCCATGCTCAGCCCCACCGTAAGACAGTTTCACCAGGCTTGTCCCCACCAACCCATCTGCCCCCCAAATTCAGTGACCCTTCCTAGGAGACCCCCACCCAGACCCCACAGCAGCATGGACCTCCCACCCACCCCAGGGAGGCACTCAGACCAGCTCTGCCCTTGCAGCCATGTTTGCCCCCAAACCCCCTGCCCAACACTACAGCTCCACTTTGGGAGAGGCCACCACCGGCAGGTAGACCCCATCCCCACCGCATCGCTCCGGGCCCTCGCCCACGTCTTCATCGATCTGCCCCGGGATGCGGAAATCAACGGGGGGCTGGTCCCGCTTGGGGCTGGGTGTACGGGGCCGGGGCTCGGTCGGACAACCGGTGCCCTGGAGGAACTGCAGGAAGTTCTCCTCGATGGAGCCCTCCCGGCTGGGCAGCCGCAGGTCCTCCTCAGGTGGCTGCTTGAAGAAACACGTGAGGAGTCGTCCCAGCTCGCCCCGGATCTGCCGGTTGAGGCACCCGTAGAAGAAAGGGTTGGAGGTAAAGCAGAAGTAACCGAGCCAAGTGACCACGGTCTCAGCCGCTGGCCCCACCAAGGGTTGGGTGCTCAGGGCTGTGTAGAGGTGAAAGGAGAAGTAGGGCAACCAACAGAAGAGGAATTGGCCCCCAACAGCTAGCAGGATGGCGGCTGCCTTGCCCCCTCCGAACGTCCTCTGTGGGGTGGTTCGAGGAGCTCCTGAGGTGGTGACCATGGTGGAACGGCTGCTGAGCGACTCGGAGCGACGTCGAGGCGTCTCCATCCAGGTGGGAAGGGGGCCGTGGTGCATGGCAGCCACCCGAGCCACCTTGAACATGCTGCAGTAGACCACCACAATGATGAGGAGGGGCAGGAGGAAGTAGAAGGTGGCAAAGAAGACCACGAAGAACTTGCAGTAGGGACCGCGGCTCCATTGCAAGGAGCAGCCGCGGCCAGCGGGCACCGGCGGGCGGTCGGGGGACAACCAGCCCAGCACGGGGACCAGGGAGGTGGCCACGGCTTTGAGCCAGACGCCGACGAGGACGCAGGCCACCAGCCCGACCGTCATCCTCACCTCGTAGCGCATGGGGTGCACCACGTAGTAGTAACGCTCCACGTTGATGGTGGAGATGGAGAGGATGCACATGCTGATGAAGCAGACGCTGAGGAAGAGGTAAACGCGGCACATGGCCTCGCCGAAGACGGGGCTGTCGAAAACAGCCGAGCCCGAGAGCATCTCCAGGGGCATCAGGGTGAGGGCGGCCAAGAAGTCCACCAGGCAGAGGTGGAAGACGAAGACGAACTTGCGCAGCGCCGGAGTCTTCACGATGACTGTCATGACGGCAGCGTTGCCCACGATGGCCGTCAGGTCGAGGAGCAGCATGAAGAAGAGCCCAACCGATTTGGAGGCCACATCCTTGGGTTTACCATCGGCTGTACCGTTAGGGGGCATTGGACCTGGGGAGGGCTGCAGCCCCCGTGCCCCCCTGGAGCCATTCCAGCCCCAAGGTGAGGGCAGGGAAGGCTCCATCCTGCTCACCAGCCCATCGCCCGTCCTCGGGGCGGCCAGCTCCAGGCGGCCGGGCATCGCCTGCCGGGGGGGGGAGCTCACATCCTCGCCCACCCTACGTCCTCCCTGCTGGGTGCGCTCAGAGCACCCGAGGGTGCCTCCTGGTCCTGCTCATCTCCCAGCTCCTTGCTGCCAGGCAGCACTGGGCACCTGTGGGGAAGGTAGAGTTGTCAGCAGGGGAGGACAATGATGCCAGGGGCACCTCTGTGAACCTGGGGTGGGGGTCTCACCTCAGCTCCCAATCACAGCCCCCATTGCCTATGGGTGCCTCTCCACAACACCTACCCTGCCCAAAGCCTTTTCTCACCCAGAAGCCTCCTTCCCTCTGAAAATGAGAAATTCTCTGGCTAAACCCCCCAAATTCCAAGGTTTCAACCCAAAACACCCCAGCAGGATCCTTAGCCCAAAGCCTCGGGACCTGGAGGGGTCGCAGGGGTGGGAGGTGGGCACCAGCACCCCCCATTCTTTCCTTCATTCCTTGTACCTCAAGGGCCACGCGTGAACCCCACTAGGCCCATCCCCAGCGTGGGTGCTGCACCCCCACCCCCCCCTCAGTGGGTGCCACCGGCTGCAAAGCAGAGCCCCGGGTGCGGGTGAGGAGACTGGGGGCCACCCAAGAGCCCCCCCACCCATGAGTGCTGCCTCAGTAGGGGAGGGTCCCCATCCTCTGCACCCCAGGGAGCTCTCTCTCTCGGGGGAGTGCTGATGGAAGGGGGTGCTGATGGAAGCGGGGTGCAGGCATTGGGTGTCGGGGGGTGCAGGGATGATGCCACCGGCTGGGGTTCCCCCTCCCGCCCCCCNGCATCGCTTGGCCGCCGCACCTACCCTGGGGGGCTGCATGGAGCCGGGCGGAGGACTCGGGGTCCCCAGGCCGGGTGGGGGTCTCCGAGCAGGGTGGGGAACCCCTGGAAGCGTGGGGGTCCCCGGGTCCGGTAGGGATGCTCGGGGCCGGGCCGGGGCCGGAGCCGCTGCGCTGCTGGGTCCTAGCGCCTGCCGCCAGCGCCGAGGTACCTACCCCCGGCCCAGCCCCCAGCCCAGCGGAGCTGCAGGACCCCTGGGGTGGGGTGAGTCCAGGCAGGCTGAAGGCAGGCTTCGCCCTCCCCCCCCCCCCGCGATTTGGAGATCCAGCTCCCGCTTCCTGCCCTAGGTGCTGCTTAGGGCCTCAGTTTCCCCGGTTGCTCCCTAGAAGGAGCTGGGGAGGGGATGGGGGGGAGCAATGAGGGGAGCTGGGGAGGAGTAGATCCTTGGGGGACATGAGGAGGCAAAGAAGGGGTTCAGAGCGGAAGGTGTGCAGCGTGGGAGGCACCGTGGGAGGGGGTGGGAAGCGGGGGATGGGGTCAGGTCTGCAGTAGCGGCACGGGCTGGGGATGGAAGCAGCGGGATGCAGAGTGCCGTGGGGGGCACTCACAGGGGCCGCAGAGGCCCCCGGCTCTTCCCACCCCCAGCCCAGTGCCCCTTCCCCTCCTCCCACTTCGGCAATGGAGCAAACGCAGGGGGCTAGGGGGGCGCAGTGCCACGCTCCGTGCCTCAGTTTCCCCTGGCGCTGCTATTGGTTTCCAGGGGGAATCCCCACCACTCCCACAGCCTAGCACCCCCCAGGGAGCCACCACAGGCTGTGAACTTCCTTCTGGTAGTGCCCTGGCCGCGGCCCGTGAGTGCCGGGGGGGGTGGTGCAGGCCACAAGCCCAGGGCCAGGGTGGGAGGGTGGCAAGCGGCGAGGCCAGGTGGGCAACGACGTGGGCACCGCGCGGGCCTGGCACAGGCCTCGCTCATCACATGCCCATTGCTAGGTTACAAACACCCAAAAATAAATCCAGTGAAACCAGATTAGAAAGGGGGAACCTGGGGTGAGCCAGCAGCAGGCACCGGGAGACACCGGCAGGTACCGGGGGCTGACCGCGCACCGTGGGCACCAGGCACACCGGGAACAGGCTGAGGGGGAGGGCTGTGAGCTGGGGGCACCCACTCTGCCCCACATCACCCCCACATCATGACATGCCATCAGGGTGGGGGAAGGCCTGAGCACCCCCCCTCCCGGCCTGGGAACATGGGTGCCCACCCCACCCTGGGTGCCAACACCAGCCTGGGTGCCCTCACCTCATCTGGGTGCTCACTCTACCCTAGGTGCTCACCCCAAGCTGGGTGTCCATAGGTCCCCACCCCAACCTAAGTGACAACCCTAACCTGGGTGCCCATCACAAACTCAATGCCCACACTATTCCAGGTGCCACGAAGCCCAACCTGGGTGCCCACCCTACCCAGGGTGCTCACCCCAACTTAGGTGCCCTCCCTAAGCTGGGTGCCCACCCTATCCTGGGTGCTCCCACCTCATCCTGGGTATCCATTGCAACCTGTGTGCCCACCCCAGCATTGGTGTCCACCTCAGGCTCACACACCAACCTCAGTGCCCACTCCAACTCAGGTACTCATCCTACCCTGAGTGCCCACCCCAAATTCAGTGCCCATGGTACCCTGGGTGCTCTCATCCAAACCTGAGTGCCCAGTCCTCCCTTAGTGCCCACCTTGCCCTGGGCACCTACCTCAACTTAGTTGCCCACCCTTCCCTGGGTGCCCACCAAACTATCCTGGGTGTCCACCTCAACATATGTGCCCATCTTACCATGGGTGCCCACCACCCTACCCTAGGTGCCCACCACTCTACCCTGGATGCCCACCCCCCCAGTTGCTGCCCCCTCACCCCAGTGCAGACCGGCTCCAGGGTGCCCTCCAGTGAGGGCCACCCACCAGCATCCCCTAAGCCAGGAGGAGCAGAGCTCCCCAACTCTGGGTGCCCGAAATGGGGAGGAGGGGGGAGGTCTCTGCAAGCCCCTGGCACAGGGAGGTCTCTGCACCCTGACAACGGGGAGGGGGCGGGCCCCGAGGTTCTCCTCCCCCCTGGGGAACTGAGGCAGGAGCCCAGGCTGCTCCTACCGGTCACACTGCAGCTTTATGGCCTGGCTGGTTCCTGTCAGCAAAGCATTAATAATTCAGGGGTCGGGGCTGAACCTCTCGCAGCCTCCTGCCAAACCCTCCTGTCCCCCCACCTCGGACCACCCTGAGATGGGGGAGACGCCCCCTCCCCAGCCCCAGTGGCACCCCCCAAACTCCCAGCCCCTCTGTCACCACTGCACTGGGCCCCTTCACTAGCACCCACACCAAAACACAGGTGCCCAGGCCCTCCTGGTGCAGCCCCCAGACATGGTGTCCCCCCACTCCCAGCTGCCCCCCG
>VWZX01003016.1:91706-109323 GCA_013399015.1 Galbula dea
GCCCTGGCCGGTGCTTTCCTCCTGCAGCCGCTCTGAGGAGTCGAGAGGGAGGCCGTAGCCCTCCTTGGGCGATACTCGAGGGCCTCTACTCGTTCCCAGGCCTGCCCGGGCCCGTGGGGGTTCACGCCTCGCCATTCCCATGGCCAGTTCTTTCATCTAATGTTGGGATTTTTGGAGGGCCTTGGGGACCCTGGTTCTGGTAATGGCAAGGGAAGGAAGGGCACATCCGGTATGACCGAGGGAGACCGGTGTTGGGTGCCCCCGAGGCTCCCGGTAGGGGTGGAGGCAGCGTGCAGCGTCCCCGCGGGGGTTTTGTAAGGCTCTAGTTTATCTTTTAAATGCCTCCTGGTTTCAGGAGGAATTCGGTGAAATCTCTTGAGGATTTTGTGTGCCGACAGAGTCCCCGGACGCAGTGTTGAGAAGCCAGCAGCGCTGGGGTTCCGGTGGAGAGGGCAGAGTCACCTCCCGCTTTGTGCAGGGGCGTGGGAGGAGCAGGGGATGTCAGGCCGGGTGTGATGGGATGCGACGTGGTATCCAGGGGAAGGAACGGATCTCTGCTGCTAAAACAACATTCCACAGTCTCTGGTGCTGAGGGCAGGTAGAACGTTTGAAGTCCAAAGGCAACATCCACAGTGCAAAGTATGCCACTAAAACAAACCTCCTCCTGACCTCTAACTGCATCTGCTGCTGTTCCTTTTGTTCTCTTCCCCTGTAAGCTGTAAGCATCCTGAATGCAGATCTTGAGAGTGCCTGCCCTGAGGCTGATGAGCTCCAGCAGCTCCTCTGTGTGACCTGTCCCTGGCTGGCATCTTCCCACCACTGCCCTTCCTACTACTGCTGGTGAATTTCTTGTTGGCCTCCAGTTTCCTGCCCCTCCCATCACCTCTGCTGTTCTTCTTGCAGGGGTGTGAACACTTTTTCTCCGGAGGGGAGGCTGTTCCAGGTGGAGTATGCCATCGAGGCCATAAAGGTACCTTCAGCTCTGTCTGCTTGACCAACTGGGACACTAAGGGCTCTTTTCAACCCAAAGCCTGGCTTTGCTCACAGATAAACCAGGCAGGTTCTGTTTGTTTGGGCCTAGGCCTTGCTCTGCAGGGTTTAGCTGGTTCCCAGGGCAGTGCAGAGCAGGAGCTGCTGCTTTTCCCCCTGCATGTGAGTGCTCTGACAGCTCTTTGCCAGCCTTACCTGCACTTTGGAGCAGGAGAGCTATGTGCCAGTGCTCAGTTCCTTCCATCCAGCCAAACCTCCTGCAGCTCTGCCCATGTATGGCTCATGAAGAATCAAACCCCTTGATTACCCCCAAACACAAGGCAGTTCTCCCCTCTCTATCTCCCATTAACCCATTTATCCCCAAACAAACATAACCCAATGATTCTAATGCCCAAAACACAGCACATGCTGTGGTGGGAGGTGCTGAGTGTCCATATACCAAGACCCTGCTTGCAGAAGCTGGCACAGCCAGCATGTTCCTGCCATGGCCATAAATGCTTCCATTGGAGCAGAGGAGCACAGCCAGGCTGTGCTGCCACTGAGAGAGAGCTGGGGAGAGGAACCTCAGGAAGCTCAACAAGGGCAGGTGTAGGGTCCTGCACCTGGGGAGGAATAACCTCATGGAGCAGGACAGGTTAGGGGCTGAGCTGCTGGAAAGCAGCTCCACAGAGAAGGACCTGGGAGTGCTGGGGGACAACAGGATGACCATGAGGCAGCAATGTGCCCTTGGGGCCAAGAAGGCCAATGGTCTCCTGGGGTGCATTCAGAAGAGTGTGAGCAGCAGGTTGAGAGAGGTTCTTCTTGCACTCTACTCTGCTTTGGGGAGGCAACATCTGGAGTCCTGTGTCCAGTTCTGGGCTCCTCAGTTGAAGAGAGCCAAGGAACTGCTGGAGAGAGTCCATTGGAGGCTAGGAAGATGCTGAGGGCACTGCAGCATCTGTGGGAGGAGGAAAGGCTGAGAGCCCTGGGGCTGCTGAGCCTGGAGAAGAGCAGCCCCAGAGGGGAGCTGCTCAANTTCCTCTTCTTCCCTTCCTCTTCTTCCCTTCCTCTTCTTCCCTTCCTCTTCTTCCCTTCCTCTTCTTCCCTTCCTCTTCTTCCCTTCCTCTTCTTCCCTTCCTCTTCTTCCCTTCCTCTTCTTCCCTTCCTCTTCTTCCCTTCCTCTTCTTCCCTTCCTCTTCTTCCCTTCCTCTTCTTCCCTTCCTCTTCTTCCCTTCCTCTTCTTCCCTTCCTCTTCTTCCCTTCCTCTTCTTCCCTTCCTCTTCTTCCCTTCCTCTTCTTCCCTTCCTCTTCTTCCCTTCCTCTTCTTCCCTTCCTCTTCTTCCCTTCCTCTTCTTCCCTTCCTCTTCTTCCCTTCCTCTTCTTCCCTTCCTCTTCTTCCCTTCCTCTTCTTCCCTTCCTCTTCTTCCCTTCCTCTTCTTCCCTTCCTCTTCTTCCCTTCCTCTTCTTCCCTTCCTCTTCTTCCCTTCCTCTTCTTCCCTTCCTCTTCTTCCCTTCCTCTTCTTCCCTTCCTCTTCTTCCCTTCCTCTTCTTCCCTTCCTCTTCTTCCCTTCCTCTTCTTCCCTTCCTCTTCTTCCCTTCCTCTTCTTCCCTTCCTCTTCTTCCCTTCCTCTTCTTCCCTTCCTCTTCTTCCCTTCCTCTTCTTCCCTTCCTCTTCTTCCCTTCCTCTTCTTCCCTTCCTCTTCTTCCCTTCCTCTTCTTCCCTTCCTCTTCTTCCCTTCCTCTTCTTCCCTTCCTCTTCTTCCCTTCCTCTTCTTCCCTTCCTCTTCTTCCCTTCCTCTTCTTCCCTTCCTCTTCTTCCCTTCCTCTTCTTCCCTTCCTCTTCTTCCCTTCCTCTTCTTCCCTTCCTCTTCTTCCCTTCCTCTTCTTCCCTTCCTCTTCTTCCCTTCCTCTTCTTCCCTTCCTCTTCTTCCCTTCCTCTTCTTCCCTTCCTCTTCTTCCCTTCCTCTTCTTCCCTTCCTCTTCTTCCCTTCCTCTTCTTCCCTTCCTCTTCTTCCCTTCCTCTTCTTCCCTTCCTCTTCTTCCCTTCCTCTTCTTCCCTTCCTCTTCCCCCAGCAGTACCTGCAGCAGAGAGGTTCTGCCCTCCCAGGGTGGTGGTTCTAGGGGTAGCTGCCTGGGGAAGGTTGCTGCTGAAATGATACAAGTCATGTAGCCTGGCTTGGGTGTTGGGAGGCAGCATCTCCACAGGGCAGCTGCTGTGGTGATCCCTGTCAGTTCCCCAGCCTGGGAGAGCTGGGAGCAGGGCCCAGGGGCTTGGTGGGGAGCAGGGCCCAGGGGCTTGGTGGGGAGCAGGGCCCAGAGGCTGGGGGGGAGCAGGGCCCAGAGGCTGGGGGGAGCAGGGCTCAGGGGCTGGGGGCAGCAGACCTTGAGACCTGCCCCCCCTCAGCTGTGCTTGTGACCATGGTGACACTGTGGTGTCCTGCAAGACTAGGGTAAAGCTTGCTGCAGGTGATTAACTGCTGCCAGGGAAGGGGTGCATGCATGAAATGCTCTTGTTCCTGCTGTAAATGTTGTGAATATGGAATCCCAGCATGGTGGGGGTTAGAAGGGAGCTCTGGGGATCAGCCAGTCCAACCCCCTGCCCCAGCAGGGCACACACAGCAGCTTGCCCAGGGTCACCTCCAGCTGCCTTGGCAATCTCTTCAGAGAAGAGACAAGAGCCCTTGGGGAAGCCCAGTGCCCAGGCTGGAAGTACATCTGCAGCCAGAATCAAGGCTATTGTGTGAAATCCTCCTCTCTTGAGTTGAAATGTCATTTGTGTCTCACAGAGCAGGGATCATGAAGCCTTTTACCTGCATCAGGCTTTAAGCTCTAGGAATTGATATTGCTGAGGGAGGAAGGTAAGGATCTGCAGCAGCCCTGGTGAGTTAATCACCTGCAATTAGCATGACTTCAGCCTTCCCAGACTCCTAGTTTGAGCTATAACCTTTAAAATTTGGCCTTTAAAGCCAGAGTCTTGTGGGTGACCAACCTGAGAGGCAGCAGTGATGGTCTGAGTGGCTGGTAAATGAGGGAGAGCAGGAGGTGTTGTCTACCTGGACTCCAGCAAGGCTTGGGACACTGTGTCCCAGAACATCCCCTAGGGAAGGGTAGGGAGTGTGTGCTGGAGGGGTGGGCAGTGAGGTGTGGTGAGAACTGGTGAGGGACAGAGCTCAGAGGGTTGTGACCACTGGTGCAGGGTCTAGTTGGAGGCCTGGAGCTCGTGGTGTTCCCCAGGGGTCAGGACTGGCTCCAGTCTTGTCCAACATCTTCACCAGTGGCCTGGCTGAAGGCACAGAGTGGTCCCTCAGCCAGTTTGCTGATGATCCCAAANGAGTCCTGAGGCCAGTTCTGGGCTCCCCAGGTCCAGACAAGACAAGGAACTGCTGGAGAGAGCCCAGCAGAGGCTCCCAAGATGCTGAGGGCACTGCAGCATCTCTAACAGGAGGAAAGGCTGAGAGCCCTGGGGCTGCTGAGCCTGGAGAAGAGCAGCCCCAGAGGGGAGCTGCTGAATGCTGAGCAAGAGCTGAAGGCTGGGGGCAAGAGGCTGGGGCCAGACTGTGCTCAGTGGTGCCCAGGGCCAGGCCAAGGGGCACTGGGCACCAACTGGAAGCCAGGAGGTTCCAGCTGAGCAGGAGGAGAAAGTTGTTTGTTGTGAGGGTGTTGGAGCCCTGGCCCAGGCCTTGCAGAGAGGCTGTGGAGTCTCCTTGTGTGGAGAGATTGCCAAGGCAGCTGGAGGTGACCCTGGGCAAGCTGCTGTGGGTGCCCTGGTGGAGCAGGGGTTTGGCTGGCCTGTATTGGGCTGGATGGGGTGGTGCTGGTGGGATGATGGTGCTGGTGGGGTGTTGGTAACTGTGTGGTGGTTTGCAGCTTGGCTCCACAGCCATTGGGATCCAGACCTCGGAGGGTGTGTGCCTGGCTGTGGAGAAGAGGATCACCTCCCCCCTCATGGAGCCCAGCAGCATTGAGAAGATTGTGGAAATCGATTCTCACATTGGTGAGGAGAGAGACATGAGCTCTGGCAGAGCCCTGGGACCCCCCTCAGGCTCTGGGGATCTCTGTTCAGACTATGTCCCCTGGGAGCAAGGGCTGAAGCCTCCCCTGCAGGCAGCTGGGCCGAGTGGGAACTCTGCTCCTTCCTTCCCAGTGAACACCAGGTCCTGGGCACTGGTTTTCCAGGCTCCAGGCCAGCAGGACATAGTTACCAGAGCAGGAAGAGGCAGCTGAAGCTCCCCCCCACCTCAGTGACCTCCCTCATGAAAGCTCATCCCAAATTTAGCTCTGGGAGGGCAAGGAATTGCTGCAAAAGGTTTGAGCTGAGGCCAGCTTCTCCTGGAGCACTAATGTTAGCCTGTGCCCTGCTCCAGCAGCCTCCTGCACCCTGAGGGGCCCACAGCAGGCTCATGACCAAATATGACACCTTGGAAAGCAGGAGAGCTCCAGAATCCCCAGGTTGCTGCTGACCTGGGTGATGGAAGGAGCTCCTGAGAGTCTCATTTCCCCTTCCCCTCTGTTGCCATCCAGCTTTGCTCTCCCTGGAGCAGGGTCTGTGCTGGAGGCTCCTGCTGGATCTTCCTCAGCCAGCTCTCTCCCTGTGCTGGGGGATGGATGAGTTCTCCTTCCACACAGGTTGTGTTTCTGTTGGTTAGATTCTCCTAGAAGTAGCTTCAGCTGTGGCTTCTTTAACCAGTTGAGGCTGCAGGGGTGACTGGGAGGGCTGGGTTCTGCCCCTGCCCTGCAGGGTGATGTCCATCCTGCCTCCTGAGCCAAGCCCTTCCAACCCTTCCCTCCCTTCCCAGCTCTGTTGGCTGCTCCCACACAGGGACCCACTGCACCCTGGGCTTTGGGGTGCCTGGGGGGGGAGTGCAAAGCCCATCAGGGGTGCAGTGACACATGGTTTGCCTTCTCCATTCCAGGCTGTGCCATGAGTGGCTTAATAGCTGATGCAAAGACTTTAATTGATAAAGCAAGAGTGGAGACTCAGGTAAGGCTTCACACTTCTCATCTGTCAGCTCTGGGCTCCTCACTCCAAGGACACTGAGGTGTTGGAGTGTGGCCAGAGAAGGGCAAGGAAGGTGGGGAAGGGTCTAGAGCACAAGTGTTGTGAGGAGCAGCTGAGGGAACTGGGCTTGGTTAGCCTGGAGAAGAGGAGGCTCAGGGGAGACCACCTCACTCTCTGCAGCTCCCTGAGAGGAGGCTGGAGCCAGCTGGGGGTTGGGCCCTTCTCCTAGGGAACAAGCAACAGGACAAAAGGAAACTGCCTCAGGTTGCACCAGGGGAGGTTTAGGTTGGAGATGAGGAACAATTCCTTCCCCAAAAGGGTTGTCCAGGCCTGGCCCAGGCTGCCCAGGGCAGTGGTGGAGTCACCATCCCTAGAGGGGTTTAAAGCCCTGGAGCTGTGGTGCTGAGGGCCCTGGGTCAGTGGTGCCCTGGCAGTGCTGGGCTGATGCTTGGACTCAGTGATCCCTGAGATCTTTTCCAACCTAATGACTCCATGATTTCTTGATTCTGTAATCTTCCAGCAGCAGCACTAGGCTCAGGGCCATCTGAGAAGTCTCTGGCACAGCAGAGGAGCTGCTGTGAGTGGGAGGCTCTCAGGGAGTGCTGCCTCCCTCCTGAGGCTTTTGCAGAGCAAACAGATGCAGCCCTGGGTGTGGTTTTTTTCCCCTCTTTCCTGTTGCACATTTGGTGGGAATGCTGGGGCAGGTTCTGCAGTGCTCTCAGATGTGCTCCAGGGGATCCATGGGGTGTTTGTTCTGACAGAGCCTGCCTGCAGGGGTTGTGCTTTTGACCCTTGGCATCTCCTTAGTGCCTCAGGTGCTCAGGGATCCCAGACACAAATCTCTGCTGGAGTAAAGACTTTCCCTGGGAGGTTTTCCTACCCATCAGCACCTTTCTTCCCCTCTGGAGACCTGGATAAGCTCATTGCTTCAGACATCCTGGGATCAACTGCTCCAGCCTTGGGCTTTCCCTGCTGGTATCCCAGGGCCTGGGGATCCCAAGGCTCCTGGGGGATCCCAGCTTACTCTGTACTTCCCACTCTCTTCCTCCTAGTGCCTCCCTCCTCCAGCTGAACAGGCTGTGCCCCAGATGCCTGAAGGGGCTGGAGGGACACTTTGGCTGCTGGTTTGGGGACAAAGTCACCACTGAAATCTCTCTCTTTTTGCCCTGCAGAATCACTGGTTCACCTACAACGAGACCATGACAGTGGAGAGTGTGACACAGGCTGTGTCCAACCTGGCACTGCAGTTTGGGGAGGAGGATGCAGACCCTGGGGCCATGGTGTGGAGCTGGAGGGGGTCTGGGAAGGGGCTCTGGGGAGGGGCTGGTGGCTCTTTGCCCTTGGCCTTGGCTAACCTGGGGCCTCCTGTCTCTTGCAGTCTCGTCCCTTCGGTGTTGCTCTGCTCTTTGGAGGGGTGGATGAGAAAGGACCTCAGCTGTAAGTTCTGCTCTCTCTTAAGCCAGGGAAGAGACATAAAACCTCTCTGCTGCAACATCCCAGGACATTTTAATGACTTGATTCTGGGATTTGACTTAAGCCAAAGCCTTGGGAGTTGATCCCATTATCTACCTGTTAATGCTTTTAAAGCCTTCCCTGCAAAGCAGGGCTGCTTGGGGCTGAAGAGAGCTCTCTGGCTTCACCAAACCCTTGGGGTTTTTTGGGGTTCCTTAGGCAGGAGGGAGGCATTCAAGCTCTCCTTGTCCTGGGTTTATTCTTACCTTTCCCTAAAGGACTAGCAGAGGCACCAGTAACATAATACCAGGAGCCTGCTGTGGCATTCCTTGGGGAGGAGGTGGAGTGTCTGTAACCTGAACTCTGAGCTTCAACACTCAGCCTCCACTCAGAGCTCCCAGGAAGGTCTCCCCATAGGCTCCCTTCTGGGAGCAATAGTGACAGGTTGCTGGGTTTAGGAAAAAGAAACCAACCCAAAGACCAAGATAAGGGGGAAGGTAAAAAGGAAACTGCTTCTGCTCTGAGGCTGGAGGCAGTGTGAGGAGTGTGGAGCTCCCCTTCCAGCTTACCAGCCCAGCAAGGCTCTGCAGGTGACTCTGGCACTCCTCAAGCCTTGGTCTCCTCCTCTGTGTGCCAGGAGGAGAAACCTGCTGAGCTCATGGCAGCAGTCCCTGAGAAGGCTGGAGACAGCCCTGAGCTCTGCCCCACATCCATGGGCAGGGAGGAGCCTGTCTGCCCCTCCCCAAGCTCTGGGGGGCAACCTGGGTGCTGTGGGGTGGGGTGGGGAGTGGTGCCTGCTCACTCTCTCTCCTGTGTCCCTGCAGGTTCCACATGGACCCCTCAGGGACCTTTGTTCAGTGTGATGCTAGAGCCATTGGCTCTGCCTCAGAAGGTGCCCAGAGCTCTCTGCAGGAGGTTTACCACAAGGTAAAGGCTGCCTGGGGGCTGACACAGTCATCAGAGTTCCTGCCTTGGTGGGAAAAGACCTTTCAGATCAGCAAGTCCAACTGTTAGTAACACTGCCAGATGACTGCAGACCAGGGCCCTCAGCACCACAGCTCCATGGGTTTTGAACACTTCCAGGGCTGGTGACTCCACCACTGCCCTGGGCAGCCTGGGCCAGGCCTGGACAACCCTTTTGGGGAAGGAATTGCTCTTCATCTCCAACCTAAACCTCCCCTGGCACAACCTGAGGCTGTTTCCTCTCATCCTGTCACTTGTTACCTGGGAGAAGAGCCCAACCCCCTGGCTCCAGCCTCCTCTCAGGGAGCTGCAGAGAGTGAGGTGGTCTCCCCTGAGCCTCCTCTTCTCCAGGCTAACCAAGCCCAGTTCCCTCAGCTGCTCCTCACAGCACTTGTGCTCTTCACCAGTTTCCTTGCCCTTCTTAGGACACACTCCAGCACCTCCATGACCATCTCAGGAGCTGGAGGATATTCTAGTTCCCTTCCCAGTGAGTGATTGCTAAGGCTTCTCTCCCACTCTCCAGGAGGTGCTGCAGCTTTGGGGGTGGCACTTAGCCCTTGGCAGTTGCTCACTGAGCTGCTGGACAAGGGTCTCTGGGAGGAGAGGAGTGCTACTAGCAGCAGCTTTGCAGCTGGAACCTGAGCTGCTGGGCACTGCCTCTGGCTGCTGGTAACTGAGACCATGTCAGGAAGTGCTCTATAAATAAAAGAACTCACCCTGAAGGCTGCTGCTCAGCCTCAGGGCTCTGTGTGGATGCAGCCTGAGTCTGAGGAGCTAAAGCAAGTGGCTTTGTTGCAGCAGCTCTGTTAAGCCAGGGAAGCTGACAGCCTTTGTGCTGCAGGAACTGCTCCTCTCTGAGGGGAAACAGAGACTTGCATCCCTCCAGGAGGAGGGAGGTGCCTGTTTTGGGCTGTAAGAAACCCAGTGCTGTCATGGAAAGCACAATTGGTGTTGATTGCCCTGAAGATTTCCAGCCCAAGGCTCAGGAACCCTCTTAGTGTGCTAGCAGAGTTGTCCAAGCTCTGGGCTCTGTGCCTGCTTAGCACCTGCTGAGTGCAGAGCTGTTGTCAGCACTGCTGTCATCACTCTGGGGGTGTCCCACAGCCCTCCTCTAGTTCCTCCACCTGCAGGGCTTTGTGTGCTTCAACCCTGAAGGCTGCTGCCAAGAGGGAGTCCAGCTTTTGGGAGCTGCTTAGGGGGAACTGCTGAAGAGTAGTGAGGAGAGGCAGGCCCTGGGGTGCCCAGCCAGGGGATGGGGAAGGTTCCTGTGCCCAGCTAGCTTTGGCAGAAGAGTTCCAGAGAGGCAGAAGGTCTCCATCCCTGTGATTGTCACCAGCCTGCCTGAACACTGGGCTTTGATCTCTTGTTGATGCTGTAGAGAACTTGATAAGCTTTGAAATGTTGCTGCCAGTGAGAGCTTAAAGGGCTGGGGAGGAGTGGGAGGGGGAGCAGCACAGGGCAGGGGGGAGCCTGTAGGTGCTGGCTTCAGCCTCAACAGCTCAGTCACTGAGTGATTTGTTTTACAGTCCATGACTCTGAAAGAGGCAATCAAATCCTCCCTTGTCATCCTGAAACAAGTGATGGAGGAGAAGCTGAATGCCACCAACATTGAGGTAACTGCCATGCTGGCTGCAGAATCCTGCATGGGTTGGGAAGGGAGCTCTGGGGGTCATCAGCCCAACCCCCTGCTCCAGCAGAGGCACCCACAGCAGCTTGACCAGGGTCACCTCCAGCTGCCTTGGAAATCTCTCCACACAAGGAGACTCCACAACCTCTCTGGGCAGCCTGGGCCAGGGCTCCAACACCCTCACACCAAACAAGCTTCTCCTGCTGCTCAGCTGCAACCTCCTGGCTTCCAGTTGGTGCCCAGTGCCCCTTGGCCTGGCCCTGGGCACCACTGAGCAGAGTCTGGCCCCAGCCTCTTGCCCCCAGCCTTCAGCTCTTGCTCAGCATTGAGCAGCTCCCCTCTGGGGCTGCTCTTCTCCAGGCTCAGCAGCCCCAGGGCTCTCAGCCTTTCCTCCTCCCACAGATGTTCCAGTGCCCTCAGCACCTCCCTATCCTCTGCTGGCCTCTCTCCAGTAGTTCCTTGTCTCTCTGGAACTGAGGAGCCCAGAACTGGCCCCAGGACTCCAGCTGTGGCCTCCCTAGGGCAGAGGAGAGAGGGAGGAGAAGCTCCCTTGTCCTGCTGCTCACACTCTGGTTGTGGTGTGTGGAGCACAAATCTGTGCTGCTGCAGCCTTTGCTTCCTCAGTGCAGCTCCTGCTGCCTGCAGTGAGTGTCTCAGGAGTGTCTTGTGTTCTGAACCCCTGGGTGAGAGCTGCCAGCTTGCTTGGTGGAGAGAAAGGTTGTGTCTGCTTCAGTGCAGCAGCTCAGGACTTCCCAGACCAAGAGCTGGGTGGCTGCAGGGGTTCTTGTGCTTTCAAACTGCTCACTGTAGCCTGTCCTGTGAGACACAGGGAAAAGTCTGGAGCTTTCTTTTGCCTTGCCTAGCTCCCAGGAGTGCTGCAGGAGGAGTTCTGCTGGGGCTGGAGCCTTGCTGCCCCTCCACAGGCCCAGCCAGCCAGCAGGCCCCCATCCTGCCAGCCTGGTTGCTTTTTCTTCCCCTGCCTTTAGCCATTCTTTCTTTCCCTGCTGCTTGTAATATTAGAAGGAATGAAGCTTCCCCAGCTTCTGGACTTGCTATATTCAGTCTGGAGTTGGTGCCAACAATCTGGTGGGCAGGAGGAGCAGAGGTGAAGCCTCCAGGAGTGACTGTGCTCCTCTAACCTCCAGGCTCTTGCTTGCCAGTGTCCAGACTCCCAGAGAGCTGTATGCTGTGCTCTTGGAGATCCTCACAGCCACAGTGGTCCCTGGCCCCTCAGGCCCTGCTCCTTTTTAGGCAGCAAAGGTAGAAAGCCTTCCAGTTTGGTAGTGCCTATGGGTGGGTGATGAGCAGGGCTGGTGGATAGAGTTTGCTTCTATTTCTGGCAGGTTATGAGACACTAGACCTTTCCAAAGCATCTCACTGCAGCTCCTGAGCTGCTCTCCTCCTGCTGCTCTCCCATTCCTCTCCTCTGAGCCCTGGGAACCCCTTTCCCAAGCAGCCTCATAGTGTGCACCCCATTTATGTCCTAAGTCCTGCTGCTGGGGACCCTTCCTGACCAGACTAACCACCTGCCTTTGGGGAGGGGCTGATAGCTCAGATGCTCCCTCCAGAGCTGATGCTGGCCAGCTGGAAGCTTTCAGTAGCCCACAGTGCTGCAGTTCTCTCTTGAGCAGCTCCAGGCCCCTCCTGGAAGATCTCTAGTACAGTGTGAGGAGCCTGCAACAGGCTCCAGTGTACAGTATCCTTCTGTCACCTCCCTGTTTAACAGGGCTTAACTGTGCTTGGCAAGGCTTTGGAGGGGCTCAGGAATCCTAGCAGGGTTAAGCATGGGAAGAATGTGCTGAGGATTAAAAGGTCTCTATTGACTCAAGCCACCCTTCTGGCTGGAAGGCTCCTACCTGGAGTGGCTGCTCTGCTCTCCAGCTGGGGAGCAGGACATGGTGCTCCAGTTCACTCTGCTTTCCCCTCTTAGGGAGGGGATTTTCCATCTGGCAGCAAAGAGAAGGGGCTAGCTGTGGTCATGGAAGGGTTAAATCCCTTGGCAGCAAAGGTCAGGAACCTTCCAGAAGGTTAGGCCTTAAATGAATGACTTCCTGGTGAAGCCTGTGAGGGAATGGCTGAGGGAAGCCTTTCTTTGTAGGGAGGAGGTGAGAGGTGGAGCAGCAGAGCACTGGGGGGTTGTGGATGCTGGCTTGGGGGTTCAGGGGGTGGGGACACCTCAGGCTTGAGGGGTAAGGGCAGGGCACTGCCTGTCCAGGTAATTTGGGAGCCATGGAGTGGCATCTGCAGGTGTCTCTGCCTCAGGTCTGAGAGTGCCAGCTGAAGCCTGGGCTGCCTCAGGGATGTTTCCCCTTAAGAAAAGGTCCCAGCTACCCTCCCCTGCACCCCAAAAGTGTACCCTACCCCCTCATGCTGTTTGAGGGGTGACCTTGCAAGCAGATGAGCCAAGGAAGAGCTCTGGGCTTTGCCAAGACCTTCAGCAGCTTTCCTTTAGCTCATTGGAACCAAATGATTTGATCTCCTGGGAGCAGAGAGCCAGGGCTGGAGCATGCCAGGCCTGGAGGATCCCAGCTCACTCCTGCCCACCTGGGGCAGTGTTTGTGTGCCAGGAGCTAGGTGTGAACCAAAGCCCTGCCAGCATTCTTCCCCCACTGTTGTACTTTGAGTATCTCTTGTTCTGGTGCCTGCTGGGTGAAGTGCCCTGGGCACTGCCTCCTGCAGCTCCTGGCAGAGGGGCAGGGCAGGGGGTGGTGTCCCCAGCTCCAGCCCTTGGGCTTTGCTTAGGAAAAGATAGGATCATGGATTTATTAAGGTTTATAAAGGAAAAGACCTTTAAGATTATCAAGTCCAACAGTTCCCCAGCACTGCCAGGTCACCACTGACCCAGGGCCTCAGCACCACAGCTCCAGGGCTATTAAACCCCTCTAGGGATGGTGACTCCACCACTGCCCTGGGCAGCCTGGGCCAAGCCTGGACAACCCTTTGAGGGAAGAAATTGTTCCTCATCTCCAACCTAAACCACCCCTGGTGCAACCTGAGGCTGTTTTCTCTTGTCCTGTTGCTTGTTCCCTAGGAGAAGAGCCCAACCCCCACCTGGCTCCAGCCTCCTCTCAGGGAGTTGCAGAGAGTCAGAAGGTCTCCCCTGAGCCTCCTCTTCTCCAGGCTAACCAAGCCCAGTTCCCTCAGCTGCTCCTCACAACACTTGTGCTCTAGACCCTTCCCCACCTTCCTTGCCCTTCTCTGGCCACACTCCAGCACCTCAGTGTCCTTCTGGGAGTGAGGAGCCCAAAACTGACCCCAGGATTGGAGCTGTGGCCTCCCCAGTGCCCAGGCCAGGAGGCCAATCCCTGCCCTAGTCCTGCTGCCACACTAGTGCTGATCCAAGCCAGACCCCAGGGAGCTGCAGGATGCACTGTCAGTTGCTTATAGTCAGTGGTTAGTGATGGAAACACAGGTTTTTCCCTGCCTGTTTCCCAGAGCTGACCCTCAGTCCCTGTCTGAGTGCTCTGGCTTTCACAGGCACACCATGGGCTGGGGTTTGGTTTCTGGGGGCAGTTCTGCCCCAGCTGCCCTGCTCTGAGGTGTGTTTGACAGAGGACTCAAACTAAGAGGGGCTTCCTGCCCCTGAGCAACAGCAGAACCTGCCTGCTCCCAGCAGCCCCCCTCTGCTGCTGCCACTATGAGGAGACTGAGTCAATTAAAAACTATTTCTGTGGCCAGTAGCTATTTTGGGGAATCAAAGAGCATGTTCCAGGGTGGAATGATCTTGCTGGGCTGGCAGATCAGGGAGCTGAGAAGGGAACAGCTGCTTTGCCTGCTGCCTGCTCTGTTCCCTGCCCCATGCTGTCACTGCACTTAACCCTTTGCTCCTTCCCTTTCAGCTTGCCACCGTGGAGCCTGGCATGAAGTTCCACATGTACACCAAAGAGGAGCTTGAAGAGGTCATCAAGGATATCTGAACAGGAGAGAGACTTCCCTCCAAGGCTCCTTCTGGCCTGGCTCAGAGTGAACTGACTCAGGTTCCTGCCAGTACCTGTGGTTTTCTGTTCCAGCAGCAGCTGTAATTGCTGTTCTTCAAGGCTCCCGAGGTTTTTTATAGGCTCTGTACATAACTGATCTCGACAAGAAGAGGAAATGATAATAAATCGTTTTGTTACTCTAGCCTGGCTGGGAGGTCTGAGGCAGGGGGGGCTGTTCTCAGCTCAGAGCAGGGGCAGAGGGCAGGACCTGCTGGGATGGGCTCAGGGTGGAGCTGAAGGCACGGCAGGGGCTGGTCTCCCTCTCGTGGAGAGCTTGGTGCTGTCACCTCTGGAGAGCTCTGGCTGATTCACATCAGTCTGGAGGAGCAGGCAGGTTTTAGATCTGCTCTCATCCCCCTTGGGTTCATTCCCCCTGTCCTTCTCCAGCAGGTTTTGGCTGTTCTGCCTGAGCCTGAGCTCTGTCTGCTTCCCAGGGAAGAAATCTGTAAGCAGGCCTGGGGTTTGTCTTTCCTTCTTGGAAATACTGTAAGGGCTGTGGCAGCCCAGAGCCCACCCAGTGGGAAGAGCTCTGGGCTCTGGGCAGCCCTGGACCTCCTCAGCTGTGCAGGTACTGCTGAATTTGGAGTCTGGTCTCATTTTGACCTGCAGACTTCTGCTCATCCACTTCACAAGCCTTTTGTTTCTCATTCTCCAGCCAGATGTCTCTATCCTTGTCCTCAAAATAGCAGCAGAGAATTGAAGATCAGGCTGATAAGGGAATAAGCTGAGATTAGCAAAGCATTTTCCTACAGAATGCTGCCTGCTGGTCAGCACAGCCCCAGGGGCTGGGAGGCTGGAGCCAGCTCCTCCCCAGCTCTGAACCTCAGGAGGTGACAGAGGCTGCTTCACAAAATCACAATATCAGCCTGAACACAAACACCTTGTGTGCTGGGGGTGGGACAGGGTGGCCTGTGCTGCTGCTGGGAGGGGGTTACCTGGGGAAACAGAGACCTCTCCAGTGATGCTTGACTGAAATGAGTTCACTTTCCTCTGGGTTCAGCACTGGGGATCCTCTGCCAGGCTCCAGCTTGGCAAGATCACAGCAAACTGTGGCTGATCTCCCACCTCCACCTTCCACAGGAGGGAGCAAGCTAATCCTGTTAATGTTTTCCTCTCTCACTGCTGGCAGAGGGAGGCAGAAAACAAAGCTGGATTTGTGCAGCTGGAAGAGAAGCCCTTGGATAACCTGAGCTGTCACAGCAGCCAGGGCTTTTCCTATGGAGTCCTGCTCTGAGTTCCACTCTTTGCCTAATTAAACAAATGAGGTCAGCAGGCAATGCCTGAGGTCGTGATCCAGACTCAGCACAGCTCCTCTACCTGCAGGAGGAAGAGCAAATGTAATAAATAGTTAATGGATGGAATTCATCCTTCAGGGAGAGCTTCCTTGAACAGAGCTTTGGAGCCCAGTACCTGGTCCTGGTGCCACCCCTCATACCTGACATGAATTTGAGATGGTGGTGAGCACCTAGTTCCAGACAGACAAGGAACTACTGGAGAGAGTCCAGCAGAGGCTAGGAAGATGCTGAGGGCACTGGAGCATCTGTGGGAGGAGGAAAGGCTGAGAGCCCTGGGGCTGCTTAGCCTGGAGAAGAGCAGCCCCAGAGGGGAGCTGCTCCATGCTGAGCAAGAGCTGAAGGCTGGGGGCAAGAGGCTGGGGCCAGACTGTGCTCAGTGGTGCCCAGGGCCAGGCCAAGGGGCACTGGGCACCAACTGCAACCCAGGAAGTTCCATCTCTAACGTAAAGTTGTTTGTTGTGAGGGTGTTGGAGCCCTGGCCCAGGCTTTGCAGAGAGGCTGTGGAGTCTCCTTGTGTGGAGAGATTGCCAAGGCAGCTGGAGGTGACCCTGGGCAAGCTGCTGTGGGTGCCCTGCTGGAGCAGGGGGGTTAGGGTGGCTGATCCCCAGAGGCGCCTTCCAACCCCCCCCATGCTGGATTCTAGGATGAGGTGGCTCTGATGTGGGAGCTTGCCTGTCCTGAATATCCAGCAGCCCAGGATGTTATCCAGGGCACCGCCCCAAGCATCACCCTCATAAAACCACCCTGTCAGTGAAACTAGGGCTGTTATCACCTGGTGTGTACGTGGAAGGTGGAACCACCTTTTATCCTCAGCGTGCTTCAAAGGTTTCTGTCCTCTCAAAGCTTGGTTGTGATTCCTCTCCTTTGGGAAGGAGACTGGAAGCTGGCCCAGCAGCATTCAGCCACTCTGCCCCACAGACAGCCCTGCTGCTCTGGCACGTCCTGCTCTTTTTAGGACACAAACAAACCCAAGAAACACAAAAAGCTAATTCTTCCCGAGGTGGCACTCAACAGAAAATGGTCCTTTATGCCCTGCCCTGGTCACATGGGTTCACTGGTGGCAGCCTCACATGAGAGCAGCTCCTGGAAGAGAAAATCGAGGCTTTGTGCTCCTTATCTGATCCCTCCTGGTCAGTGGAAAGCCTGAGCTCCAGGCCTGAGCTTGGTCTCTGAGGCTAAATGCAAGGTGGGATGAGGGTACCAGACCCCCAGGCGCCCACCTCTCCTTGGGGCTCTGATTTTTCCTCCCTTTCTGGGGTTAGCTAAGCGATGCCACCAGGGCAGGGCTGGATTCCTTCGTGCCCTTCACACATCCAACTTGGAAACTGTCTTTTTTTCCCGGGGAGGGAAAAGAGGCAGAAGGACAAAAATTCCCTTTTTGTGCCGAGGGCCAGCAAGGTTGAATATGAGCTCACCAGGCTCTCGCTTGACTCTGGTGGGGGTTAACCCCCGTGAAGGTGGACACCCAGTGCCGGGCAGAGCTCCCAGGCCCCTCCCTGAGCTGGGGACACACAGCTCTGGGGGTGCTGCCGCGGCTGATTATTGCTTCATGCCTTGCACCAAGGCTCCCCGAGGAGGGCAGGGCCACTCTTGTGCAACGTGGCTGACCCACAGGGGTGTAATCGCCACCGCTACCGGCCACAACAACACCCACTCGGACTGCCCGTGCGAGCCCGGGTCCAGCCCCGGGGACACACACACAGAGGCTGCTGTCCCCTGTCCCCCCTCCCCTGCCACCTGTGCACCCCAAAACCAGCTGCTGACACCTGCCATCAGCCCCAGCCTCTCCAAGGCTTCCATTACCCCAGTGGCTTCCCCCCCAGCCCCGGGACTCCCTTCCCGGTGGCTCCGAGCACGCTCCGGGGGTCCCGCACAGGTGGGCGGTCCAGCCGGCGGCGCGCCCCTGGCTACCTGTTGCTTCGGCCAATCAGAAAATCCCTTCCTCTCCACGCCGCCAATCAGACGGCTGTCGCTAGGTAGATTAGAGGCCGGGGGTCAAACGGGGGAGGGCGGGCTCGTACCCATGGTGCTAGCCCTGCTGGCCAATCATGAGAGGAGGAGAGGACTGATTGACAAGCGAACGGGCTAACCAGAAGGGGTAGGGCGGGGCTCGCCGCCGGGAGGGCGTGCTTCAGCTGAGAGCGACGTCTCCCACAGCCAACCACAACAGGNTGCGTGGAGACCCAGCAGCCCTCAGCAACAACACGCACCAGGTGAGGCGGCGGCTCGGGCGGACGGACGGACACCGGCAGCTACTGGCAGGACCGGGGACACTCCTCCCCGCCGCGCTCCGCCCCGAGACGGGCGGAACGACACCCCCTGCCCCGCCCCGGCC
>VWZX01003016.1:109341-120633 GCA_013399015.1 Galbula dea
CAACAGGAACGTACAGACAGACTGGCGAACAGAGATAGACAAACACGTCCCTGCCCTGTGCCCTGGATGGACAGAGAGTGTGGTATCCTCTGGGGTGGACAGACAGACAGACAGAGGCATCCCCCGGGGTGGACAGACAGAGAGTGTGGTATCCTCTGGGATGGACAGACAGACGCAGGCATGCCCTAGAACATACAGACAATCAGAGAGACATCTCCTGAGATGGACAGACAGACAGACGTCCTCCCACCCTGGGACAGACAGACAGACAGACCCTGCTGTCCCTTTGCTGGCTGAGGCAGGACGGGGCAGACTGACAGACATTCCCTGAAGAGACAGACAAACGGACACTGCCAACAGGCACCTGCGGCAGCAGGACAGACAGACAGACACTGTCCTGACAGCAGGTGGGTGCCAGAGTACCCCCTGCCACCCTTAACCCCCGTGGACGGACAGACAGACACCACAGGGGATCCTGACTGCAGAGTAGACACTTAGGGCTGGCACCGGATCGGTGCTGGGATCTGTGGGGATCAGTAGCAGGCTTGATGCTGGGATCTGTCAGGGTCAGTGCTGGGATCGGTGACCAGATCTCTTTGGATTGGTGCCAGGCTCTGCTGGGATCTGCCCCAGGACTGGTGCTGAGATCTGTGCCAGGATCTGTGCCAGGATCAGCACCGGGATCAGCACCAGGATCTGCTGGGATCAGTGCCAGGATCGGTTGGGATCGGTGCCAGGGGCTGCTGGCTCTCTCCTGCCCGCTCTGCCGGCCTGGCTGCTTGCCTCTCGGTGCCTTTGCTAGCCCAGTTTGACCAGTCCCACACCAGTTGACATTCTTGCCTCTTTTTCCCCCTGAGGAGATGCCACCCGTGGGCTGGGACATGGGGACACAGGGACACAGGGATAGCTGCACAGGGGACAGGGGCTCTGGGGCTGGAGAGGGCTGGGGAGGGACAGTGTCACCTCCCTGGTGGGTGCAGGGGGTGGCCTTGCGGTGCTGCAGCCCTGCCCTGCTGGGGGGTCCTCGTGTTTGTCCCCCCTGTCTCTAAGTGTCTTTTGGTCACCTCTCCCTCACAGTGTGTCTTTGATGACCTCAGCGGCTCTGTGTCACTCTCCTGGGTTGGGGACAGCACAGGGGTAAGCACTGGCGGGAGCTGGGGGGGGTATGGGGTGTGCTGCACCCCCAAAGTGGCTCCAGTCCCCTCAAGGGAGAGGGGAAGGACAACAGTGGCCTCTTCCTGTCCCTGAGAGGCTGATTGATGGGAGCAGGGATGGAGGGATGGGGGTGCCTGAGGAGTGGACAGGCCTTCTCCCTTGTGGGCGTTGAGGGGACATGGTGGGGGGGACCTCAGAGTTCTGGATGTGACCCTGCATGTGTTGTCCTCCCCCAGGTCATCCTGGTCCTGACAACGTTCCAGGTGCCACTGCTGATCACGAGCTTTGGGCAGTCCAAGCTGTATCGCAGGTGAGCTCCCTCCTGTCCACACCTTCCCTGGGTACCCCACGGCTGACAGCGCTGTAAGGGGGGTGGGGGGCAGCCCCTCTGTGTGCCCCCTCCCCTCCTCCAGCTCAGGGTCCTGCTGCTCTGTCCCAGTGAGGACTATGGGAAGACCTTCAAGGACATCACCAACCTCATCAACAACACCTTCATCCGGACGGAGTTCGGCATGGCCATCAGCCCGGACAACTCCGGCAAGGTGGGAGCCAGGACCCCTCCTCCACACCCAGCGCCCCTAAACCCATCCTGGATGAATCCCAGCTCCCCAGGGAGGGTTCTCCTAGAGCTCCAGTCCCTGTTGAGCTCCCTCTTTCCTCTCCCAGGTCATCCTGACAGGTGATGTCTCCGGTGGCAGCCGTGGTGGCCGCATCTTCCGCTCCTCCGACTTCGCCAAGAACTTCATCCAGACAGATCTGCCCTTCCACCCCCTGGTGCAGATCTCCTACCACCCTTGGAATGGCAACTACCTGCTGGCCCTCAGCACTGAGGTCAGCAGCCAGGATAGGACCCTCCTGGGGCTGCTGGATCGTGGCCACGTGTCCCTGTGCCTGGAGGATGTGTGTGGCCCCAGGATGGGGACAGGGACACGGTTGGGGGCAGCTTACAGCCCCAGAGCTGAGGGGAGGCTGTTCTGGGATCAGGGGAGGGTGGTGGTTGCCCATAACCACCCTCTTGGCTCTTGCAGAATGGCCTTTGGGTCTCCAAGGACTTTGGAGAGAGCTGGGATTTGATCCACAAGGCTGTCTGCCTGGCCAAGTGGTGAGTGGCTGCCTGCTTTGGTGGGGGGGCTGGTGGCATCCTGGGCCACTGTGTCCCACCGGCTCTGGGAGCCCACCCCTCCCCTTCTCTTCCCCAGGGGTGCTAATGACAACATCTTCTTCACCACCTACCTGAACAACTCCTGCAGTAAGAACTTCTTGATCTTGGGGGTTCCCCATTGCTCTGGGGGCTCTGCAGAGGGAGTCACCTGCTAACTCCCTTGGGACACCCCCAGCCTGCTTAGTGCTTGCCATGCAGCCCCATGGTGCCACCCCCAGCCCCAGAGTGCAATCCCAGTCGGTGGGTCCTAGGGAGCACATCCAGGACACCTCCAGATGGCTCAGAGCTTGCCATGCAGCCCCACAGTGTGACCCCCAGCCCCACGGTGTGACCCCCACACAGAGCCCTCCCCAGCAGAGCCCCACCCCACCCCGCAGAGAGCATGGTGGTCCCAGCAGAAAGGCTGGGATTCACTGGAGGGAGACATCCTGGGCTGTTGAGGGGGGACCCAGCCCCAGTGAACAGCTAAGGAAGCTCTGGGCTGGTTAATCCCTGTCCCTTCTTCTTAAGAAGCTGATCTGGGGTTACTGGAGCTCAAGAAAACCTCTGACTTCGGCAAAGCCTTCAAGGTCATCGGCACCAAGATCTACTCCTTCGGCCTGGGTGGCCGCTTCCTTTTCGCCTCTGTTATGACAGAGAAGGTCCTTGTCCCCCTTCCTGGCACTGTCCCCAGTGGCCCCTTCCTCTCCCTGGGATGAGGATGAAGGCTGAGGATGCTTTGCTTCCCCAGGGTACCACAAGGCGCATCCACGTCTCCCTGGACCAAGGAGAGACCTGGAGCATGGCTCAGCTTCCCTCCGTTGGCCACGAGCAGTTTTACTCCATCCTGGCTGCTAACGATGACCTGGTCTTCATGCATGTGGATGAGCCAGGGGGTGAGTGAGGACTGGGGACAGGGACAACTCCCAGGGCTGTGGACACATCTGGGGACCTCTCTGCAACTCCTCACCCGAGCATAAGGTTCTCAAAGCTCCACTGTGCCTCAGAGGAGAGATTTACCACTATGGTGTCACCACTGAGGAGGCCACACCTCGAATCCTGGGTTCAGTTTTGAGTCTCTCACTCCAGGAAGGACATTGAGGTACTGGAGTGTGTCCAGAGAAGGGCAAGAAAGGTGATGAAGGGTCTAGAGCAGAAGTGGAACAGGTTCCCCAGAGAGGTTGTGTCTCTTCCATCCCTGGCAGTGTTCAAGGCCAGGTTGGATGTGGCCTTGGGCAACCTGGTCCAGTGAGTGGTGTCCCTGCCTGTGGCAGGGGGGCTGGAACTAAATGATCTGTGAGGTCCCTTCCAACCCAAACCATTCTATGATTCTAAGTGTTGTGAGGAGCAGCTGAGGGAACTGGGCTTGGTTAGCCTGGAGAAGAGGAGGCTCAGGGGAGACCTTCTCACTCTCTGCAACTCCCTGAAAGGAGGCTGGAGCCAGGTGGGGGTTGGGCCCTTCTCCCAAGGACAGGGTGACAGGGTGAGAGGAAATGGCCTCAAGCTGCACCAGGGGAGCTTTAGGTTGGAGATGAGGAACAATTTCTTCCCTGCAAGAGTAGTCAAGGCCTGGCCCAGGCTGCCCATGGTCTAGTCTCCATCCCTGGAGAGGTTTAAAAGCCCTGGAGCTGTGGTGCTGAGGGATGTGCTTTAGTGGTGACCTGGCAGTGCTGGTTATCAGTTGGACTCCATGATCATAAAGGTCTTTCCCAACCAGCAGGATTCCATGTTTCTGTGATTCCATGACCATTAGCAGGCTGCTTGCTCTGCTTCACAGTGCCCAGGGATCATGACCATGCTGTGGCTCTCAAAGGAGTTTCTCTTCTTGCCAAGACACCCGGGGGGGAGGTTCTGGTGCTGATGCCAGCCTGTCACTGGCTTCCCCTCACCATTGTCTCTATGTCCTTCTTGCAGACACAGGCTTTGGCACCATCTACACCTCTGATGACCGTGGGATCATCTACTCCAAGTCCCTGGAGCGGCACCTGTACACCACCACGGGCGGGGAGACTGACTTCACCAACGTCACCTCCCTGCGGGGGATCTACATCACCAGCGTCCTCTCTGAAGGTGGGTGGCCACACCTCCCTGTCCCCACCTCCAGCAGTGGCCTCACACCTCCCTAGGGCTGCCATCTGGGTCCTGGAGGGGAGCCTGGCCGCTCTGCAGGGGGAGTGAGGACATGCTGGACGTTCTCCTGATGTCAGCAGCTTCTCCTCCTCCTCCCTCCAGACAACTCCATCCAGTCTGTGATCACCTTTGACCGTGGTGGGGAGTGGGTGCCTCTGCAGAAGCCCAAAAACACCACCTGTGACTCCACAGCCCGCAGCAAGGAGGAGGTGAGTCTGTGCCCCCCTGCCCCCGGGCCCCTGGTGCTGCTCCCCTGGGACTCTTCTGCCTTGGGATGCTCAGGGGGGAGTAGCTCCATCCTGGAGCTCCCACGGGTGTGAGGGTGGGCTGTGGGCGGCACCGTGGGGCTGTGGGCGGCACCATGGGGCTGTGGGTCACACCATGGGGCTGTGGGTCATGCTGTGGGTCACGCCGTGGGCTGTGGGTCACACCATGGGCTGTGGGTGCCACCGTGGGGCTGTGGGCAGCACCATGGGGCTGTGAGTCACGCTGTGGCTCACACCGTGGGCTGTGGGTGTCACCGTGGGGATGTGGGTCACACCGTGGGGCTATGGGTGGTACTGTGGGGCTGTAGGTGGCACTGTAGGGCTGTGGGTGTCACCGTGGGGCTGTGGGTCACACCGTGGGGCTGTGGGCAGCACCATGGGGCTGTGGGTCACGCTGTGAGCAGCACCGTGGGGCTGTGAGCAGCACCGTGGGGCTGTGGGTGTCACCGTGGGGCTGTGGGTCACCCCGTGGGGCTGCATGGCAAGCCCTCAGGAAGCTGGGTGTGGTCCTGAGAATGCTTCCCAGCATCTAGCAGGAGTTAACGGGTGAATCCCTCCTGCTGGGTCCCTGCGGGCTCCTGGATGGGCTCTTCTCCTCCCCCTCCTCCCCCACCTCCTCCTCTCCTCTCCTCTCCCGCCTGCAGTGCAGTCTCCACATCCACGCGTCCTACAGCATCTCCCAGAAGCTGAACGTGCCGATGGCTCCCCTCTCCGAGCCCAACGCTGTTGGCATCGTCATCGCCCACGGTAGGGAGCCTCCCCCGGGGTAGGTAGCAGGGACAGAGAGCCTGTGTTCCCCTGGGTGTCCCCCCAAAACCAGTCCTGCTGTGTCCCCCCCCCTTGCAGGGAGCGTGGGGGGAGCCATCTCGGTGATGAGCCCTGACGTCTACATCTCGGACGATGGAGGCTACACGTGGGCACGGATGCTGGAGGGGCCACACCACTATGCCATCCTGGACTCAGGTGGCCTCATCGTGGCCATCGAGCACACCAGCCAGCCTGTCAACGTCATCCAGTACGTGTAGGGTCACCTCCTTGCTGCTGGGGGGTGCTCTTGCTGTTTTAGAGGGACACCCAAGCAAAGGGCATGCTGGGCAGGTGCCTCCTGCACCAGCTGGATGCTGGTAGGATAAGAGGAAACAGCCTCAAGTTGTGCCAGGGGAGGTTTAGGTTGGAGATGAGGAACAATTTCTTCCCCAAAAGGGTTGTCAAGGCCTGGCCCAGGGCAGTGGTGGAGTCACCATCCCTGGAGAGGTTTCAAAGCCATGGAGATGTGGTGCTGAGGGCCCTGGGGCAGTGGTGACCTGGCAGTGCTGGTTAGCAGTTGGACTTCATCATGTTAAAGTGTTTTCCAACCTAGACCAGAACAGAACAGAACAGACCAGAACAGAACAGACCAGAACAGAACAGAACAGACCTTCAGGATCACCAAGTCCAACCAATAGCTAAACCTAATAATAATCAACTAATAACCAACTAAAGCTAGTAATGACACCCAAGGAACAGCTAACCCTAACCCATCCCATGCCTCCTGGGCTGTCCCCCTGGTGTGGCAGGTTCTCAACAGACGAAGGGCAGTGCTGGTACCAGTACATGTTCTCCCAGGAGCCAATCATCTTCACTGGGCTGGCCTCGGAGCCGGGCGCTCGCTCCATGAACGTCAGCGTCTGGGGCTTCCGTGGCAGCTTCTTCTCCCGCAAGTGGGTCTCCTACACCATCGACTTCAGCGAGCTGCTCAGCAGGACCTGTGAGAGCCCCTGGGGATGAGCAGGGCTGGGGACAGCCAGAGCTTGTGGGGACAGCCAGAGCTTGTGGGGACAGCCAGGACTGGGGACAAGCGGGGCTGGGGACAGCCAGGACCAAGGGACAAGTGGGGCTGGGGACAGCCAGAGCTTGTGGGGACAGCCAGAACTGGGGACAAGCAGGGCTGGGGACAGCCAGGACCAAGGGACAAGTGGGGCTGGGGACAGCCAGAGCTTGTGGGGACAGCCAGGACTGGGGACAAGTGGAGCTGGGGACAGCCAGAGTGACTGGGGGCAAGCAGGTCTGGGGACAGCCAGGTCTGGGGGCAAGCAGGGCTGGGGACAGCCAGGTCTGGGGACAAGTGGGGCTGGGGACAGCCAGGTCTGGGAACAAGTATGGCTGGGACAGCTAGGTCTGGGGACAGCCAGGACCAAGGAGAAGTGGGGCTGGGGACAGCCAGAACCAGGGACAAGTAGGGCTGGGACAGCCAGGTCTGGGGACAAGTGGGGCTGGGACAGCCAGGACCAGGAACAAGTAGGGCTGGGACAACTAGGACCAAGGACAAGCAAGGCTAGGAGACAGCTGGAGCTTGGGACAACCAAGGCTAGGGCCAGCCAGGGCCAGGGACAAGGAGGGCTGGAGACAAATATAGCTTGGGTGCAGCTGGAGCTGGGGACAAACAAGGCCAGCGACAGCAAGAACTGGGGACAACCAGTGCTGGGGACAGTTGGAGCTGTGGACAGCCAAGTCTGGGGACAACCAGGACTGAGGACAACCAGGGCCAGGGAGAGCTGGTGCCAGGGAGAGCTGGGACTGGAGACAGCCAAGGCTGGGGACAAGTAGGGCCAGGGACAGCTGGAGCTGGGGACAACCAGGGTTGGGGACAGCCAGGGCCCAGCTGGAAGACACTCTTGCCCTCAGCCCTTGGTGTGGATGACATTAGTGGGGTTGGTCCCAGGGGATGGTGGCCCTCAGTCCCCATGGTGGGGAGGGGGTGACAGGGTGACTGGTCAGGGTTTTTGTGCTTGTGCTGGGTCCTCTCCTCCAGAGCAGCGTTTGCCAATTGCCATGGCAGTGCCATCATGGGTCCTTTCCTTGGCCATACTGCTGTCCCCAGGGTCCCCTCCTTGGCTGGGATGGTACTGTCCTTGGGGTCCCCCTCCTTGGCCATGGTGGTGCCATCCCCAGGGTCCCCACTTTGGCCATGGTGCTGTCCCCAGCATCTCCTCTTTGGCCATCACAGTGCCATCTCCAAGGTCCCCTCCTTGACCAAGACGGTGCCATCTCCAGGGTCCCCTCTTTGGCCATCTCAGTGCCATCCCCAAGGTCACCTCCTTGATCCATCATAGTGCCATCCCCAGGGTCACTTCCTTGGCAGCTGTGCTGTCCCTAGGGTCCCCTCCTTGGCCACTGTGGTGCCATCCCCAGGGTCCTCTCCTTGGCCATCACAGTGCCATCCCCAGGGTCACTTCCTTGGCAGCTGTGCTGTCCCTCGGGTCCCCTCCTTGGCCACCACGGTGCCATCCCGGGGTCTCCTGAGCCGTGGTGCTGAGCCCTGTCCCTTGCAGGTGAGGACAAGGACTACACCATCTGGCTGGCCCACTCCAGCAATCCCAGTGACCCCAGTGACGGCTGCATACTGGGCTACAAGGAGCAGTACCGGCGGCTCCGCAAGTCCTCCCTGTGCCAGAACGGCCGGGACTATGTGGTGACCAAGCAGCCTTCCATCTGCCCCTGCACACTCGAGGACTTCCTCTGGTAGCCACCACTGTCACACCTGCCACCTCCTGTCCCCACCCAGCTCCTGCTGGGTCCCTAGCTGAGGTCTCATCTCCTGCTCCCTGCCTTCCTGCAGTGATTTTGGCTACTACCGTCCCGAGAACCAGTCGGAGTGCGTGGAGCAGCCGGAGCTGAAGGGACATGACCTGGAGTTCTGCCTCTATGGCAGGCAGGAGCTGCTCAGGACCAGCGGGTAAAGTTGGTTCCCCAGATCCCTTGGCATCCTGCACCCACTGGGGATGGATTCTGCCCTGGGAAGCTGCTGAGATGTCACCCAGATGTCATCTCCCAACCTGCAGGTACCGGAAGATCCCTGGGGATAAGTGTGCTGGAGGAGAGAGCCCGAGCCGGGAGGAGACAGACATGAAGAAGAAATGCACCAGCAACTTCCTCAACCCCAGTCAGCTGGTAGGTGGCAGGGACCCAGGGTGGGTGAGGGGACAGCTCTGGCCATTGGGGACAGCTCTTGGGCATCAGTGACAGCAGGAGGCATGGGGACAGCTCTGGCCATCAGTGTGACACTGACCAGGCATGGGGACAGCTCTGGCCACCAGTGACACTGGCCAGGCATGGGGACAGCTCTGGGCATCAGTGTGACACTGGCCAGGCATGGGGACAGCTCTGGGCATCAGTGACACTGGCCAGGCATGGGGACAGCTCTGGGCATCAGTGTGACACTGGCCAGGCATGGGGACAGCTCTGGCCATCAGTGACACTGGCCAGGCATGGGGACAGCTCTGGGCATCAGTGTGACACTGGCCAGGCCTGGGGACAGCTCTGGCCATCAGTGACACTGGCCAGGCATGGGGACAGCTCTGGGCATCAGTGTGACACTGGCCAGGCATGGGGACAGCTCTGGGCATCAGTGACATTGGCCAGGTACAGTGATGGCTCTGGGCATTGGTAACAGCTCTTGGCCATCAGTGACACCAGCCAGGCACAGTGACAGCTCTGGGCATTGGTGTGACCTTGGCCAAGCACAGTGACACCTCTGGACACTGGTGACATCTCTGGGCCCTGCTGTGACACTGGTCAGGCTCGCTGACACCTCTGGCCAGCAGTGTGACCTCAGCCAGACACGGTGATGGCTCTGGGCATCAGTGGCAGGGTGGAAGGATAATGGGAGGTGCTGTTTGGGTCTGGGGGGAGTCACATCGGTGCCCCCAGCTCTGGACCTGTCCCCTGTCCCCACAGGCAGCGTCCCCTAGCTCCATGCCCATTGTCCTGGCCGTGGTGGCAGTGCTGCTGGTCACTGCCGTGGCTGGAGTCCTGCTCGTCAAGAAATACGTCTGTGGGGGCAGGTGAGGATGGGGGGGACACAACCCTGAGCCCTGCATGTGCCCTTGTGCCACCCACATGTCCCAGTGCCACCTAGTGCCACCCATGTACCCCCAGTGCCACCCACACACGCTGGTGCCACTCATACACTCTGCTGCCACCCATGAACCCCAGTGCCAGCCATACACCTGGTCCCCTCAGCCATCCCAGTGCCCTCAACACACCCTGGTGCCACCCTGGTGCCACCCTCAAACCCCAGCGCGGTCCACACATATCACTGCCACCTACAAGCCATGGTGTCCCCCACGTACCCCAGTGCCCTCTCTAGACCCAGTGCCACCCATGCACACTGCTGCCACCCACGTGCCCTGGTGCCACCCATGTACCTGCTGCCACCCACACAGCAGTACCCCACACGTACCCCACTGCCACCCATGTACCCCAGTGCCTCCCACATTCCCCAGTGCCACCAACTTACTTCAGTGCCACCCACATACCCCAGTGCCTCCCATGTACCTGCTGCCACCCACATACCCCAGTGCCACCCAGGTACACCGGTGCCACCCACTTACCCCAATGCCACCCACTTACCCTGGTGCCTCCCATGTACCCCTGTGCCACCCATGTACCCCTGTGCCACCAACTTACTTCAGTGCCACCCAGGTACCCCAGTGCCACCCACATACCCTGGTGCCACCCACATACCCCAGTGCCACCCATGTACCCCAGTGCCACCCACGTTCCTCGGTGCCTCCCACATTCCCCTGTGCCACCCACGTACCCCAGTGCCACCTACATTCCCTGGTGCCACCCACGTACCCCAGTGCCACCCATATACCCCGGTGCCACCCAGGTACCCCAGTGCCACCCACCCTGGTGCCATCTCTGATGCCATGTCCCCTGCCATGCCCCCAGGTTCCTGGTGCACCGCTACTCTGTGCTGCGGCAGCACGCGGAGGCCAATGGCCTGGATGGCCTGGATGCGCTGGACACTGGCACCACGGCCACCAAGAGTGGCTACCATGATGACTCCGACGAGGTGAGAGGGGGGAGTGGGGGGGCGAGGGGGTGTCTGTCCCCTCCAGGGAGGCTATTGGATGGGCACCCATGTTGTCACCCTTCCCCCTGCCAAAGGAAAACTCATGCTCTGTCACACACCCCCCAGGGACACCCATGGTCTGTGACCCCCCCTAGGGACACCCATGGTCTGTGACCCCCCTAGGGACACCCATGCTCTGTCACCCACCCAGGGACACCCATGCTCTGTAATATCCCCCAGGGACACCCATGCTCTGTCACACCTCCTCCAGGAATACCCATGCTCTGTCACACACCCCCCAGGGACACCCATGCTCTGTCACCCGCCTAGGGACACACATGCTCAGTCACACCCCCCCACCACCCCCAGGGACACCCACGGGTGACACTCCCATCTCTCCCCAGGACCTCCTGGAGTGACATCGCTACTGGGGACTCTGCAGGGACCTCCCCGTGCAGCAGCAGGGACTCCCCCGTGCAGCAGGGAACCCCCCCCTCCCCGTGCAGTACGGACCCCTCCTCACCTGCTGCCTGCCCCCCCCCGGGGGCTGCTCTGCTGCTGGGAGGTTAACTCCACGTTCTGGGAGGTGTAGGGGGGCAGCTTTTATTGATTTTATTTTTCCCTTTTCTGGGCTATTTTATTTTATGGATGCGTAGGAATCTGTGTCCCCGCCCGGGGGGGTGGGGAGCGACCCCTCCAGACCCCTCCCTCAAACGCCAGCCGTGTCCGCAGGGGGCTGGGGGGGCCAGGACCTTGCAGCT
>VWZX01003019.1:0-152156 GCA_013399015.1 Galbula dea
AGGTCCTTTCCAACTCCTAATATTCTATGATTCTATGCCCATTTCTAAAGGACCTAAAAAATGACTTCCCAGTGCTGGTGCTAGGCTGGTGCACGCTGTAGCTGTGAATGCCCCTGGCATTCTGAACCCTCATGTTTTCTTTCCTCACCTCCACAGCTGCAGTGAGAGTGTTAAAATGTCTGTATGGACTCTACACATCTCTGTTTAGTTTGGGAAATGGAGCAGATCGTGGTTCACAAGGACTTCGCCATAAAAACTTGTAAGTGTTGAAAAAAATAAAATTATGAGAATGAACAGAAGATATTTAGAGTTTAGGTTGTGTCTGGGACTCCTACTCCATTTTTGTTAGGCACTTAATTGATCAATGAACTTGCGAGTTGAACACTTCTGAGCCTGCAAGGACTTGCCTACTAGGTCTTTGTGTAATGTAGGACTGACTGCAGTGCTCACATAAATCTTAAATTTTAAAACCTCATATCTTTTATTGTTCTTCTTGAACAAGTAGTAACAAAAGGAAATGAATGTGTCTGTCTTTTACCTGGAGTACACAGCTGCAGAGGGAGTAATCGTTGCCTCTCTGCTGTAAGGAAAGCTAGAGTCACCCTGTGACCTGCTGCTCTTTGAGGTCTAAGCATGTGTCCTGGTTTGGGTTAGAACAGAACTAATTCTGTTCAGTGATTTTACTTTTTAGTTAAAGCTCCTCTAAGAAACTGCACTTTCTAAAAACTAACATGTTTTCACAGACACTGCCAGCTTCTAGCAGCGCTAAGACCTAATGTTTAGATTTACTACCAGGGATTGGTATGCAGAGCAAGGTCACTGCTGAATCTTGTGTCTCATGGTGGGGGGTGCAGGGTAAAGGCTGCACCTTCAGGGAGAAGCAGACAGGACAGGTGACCCTAAACTGACCAGCTCAAGTATTCCATCTCATATATGTCATATTTGATATAGAAACTGCGGCTTTCGAGAATATTCTGGGTTGCTAGATTATTCTGGATTGATAGACTATTCTCCCTTGCAAGACTGTTTTTCCTTTCTGGTCTTCCTTTTCTACTGCTCTTCAGTGATCCATAAGTTCTTGCATCCTGTACCAGGATCCAGCCCCTGAGCCTGACTCATCTGCTGTTGATGCCTTCTACTGCAGTATCAGTGGTGATGTAGTTACCATCGAGGGGGGTTTGGATTTGGTATTGGGTTCTGTACATATTTGTATCTTTTTCATTTATCATTATTATTATTATTAAAGCAGTTTTAGTTATATTTTCCAATCCACAAGTCTGTCTGTCTCTTACCTTTTTCCCTTCCTGTTGGTGGGGGGGGAAGAGGGGGTAACAGGGAGCATCTGTCATTGGTTTGGTGGTTGGCCCAGCCTCTACCCTCAAAAGTGTGATGAAAATTAGACTTTGCCACAAAAATTGCGTTTTACAGTGAATTTGTAGAAACAGTTTTTGACGTTCAACATCTTTATTGATGACTTGGATGAGGGGATAGAGTGCACCCTTAGTAAGTTTGCAGATGACACTAAGCTGAGTGGGAGTGTCGATCTGCTTGAGGGTAGGCAGGCTCTGCAGAGGGACCTAGATAGGCTGGATAGATGGGCAGAGACCAATGGGAAGAGTTTTAATAAGGGTAAATGTGAAGTCCTGCATTTTGGGCGTAACAACCCCCAGCAGCGCTACAGGCTCGGGAAGGTGTGGCTGGAGAGCTCCCCAGCAGAGAAGAACCTGGGGGTGCTGATTGACGGCCGGCTGAACATGAGTCAGCAGTGTGCCCAGGTGGCTAAGAAGGCCAATGGCATCCTGGCTTGCATCAGGAATAGTGTGACCAGTAGGAGCAGGGAGGTGATCTTGCCACTGTACTCGGCACTGGTGAGGCCACACCTCGAGTACTGTGTGCAGTTTTGGGCACCGCAGTTTAGGAAGGACATTGAGCTACTAGAGAGGGTGCAGAGAAGGGCAACTAAGCTAGTCAGGGGTCTGGAAAACAGGCCTTATGAGGAGAGGCTTAGGGAGCTGGGCTTGTTTAGCCTGGAGAAGAGGAGGCTGAGGGGAGACCTTATTGCTATCTTCAGCTACTTGAAAGGCCATTCTAGGGAGGCGGGTGTTGGCCTCTTCTCCCTTGTGACTAGTGGCAGGACTAGAGGGAATGGGCTTAAGCTGAGCCAGGGTAGGTTTAGATTAGATATTAGGAAGAATTTCTTTACTGAAAGAGTGGTTAGATATTGGAATAGGCTGCCCAGGGAGGTGGTGGAGTCACCGTCCCTGGAGGTTTTTAAGAAGAGGATAGATGTGGTTCTTCAGGGGATGATTTAGGGGTAAGAGTAGTGTAGGGCTATCAGTTGGACTAGACAATCTTGAGGGTCCTTTCCAACCGTAATGATTCTGTGTGATTCTGTGTGTGTGTGTGATTTGTAGGACGAATAGAGAGGGATTGGTTTGTTTATTTTTCTTTTTTGTACTTTTTTGTGTGTAGAAGCCCCCTCTTGCTGCTGTTAGGTTAATTATTTAGTGCTGAGCCAGCTCAAGCCTTCCCAAGGGCACAGGAAGGACTGACTGATGCTGTGCCAAGGATGGGGACAGATTAATTTTGGGGGGAGGTTCTCAGTTTGGTGCCTCTGCTACCTCCACAGTCTCCTAATTCCCTGCTAAGACTGGCCCCAAATGCCGTTCTCCTACTTGAGCCCAGCTGCATCTGCTCTGGTCCCCCCAGCACCTGCACATGCACTGCAGAGTCCAAAAGCAGGACCACACCATGCACCCTGCTGTGGTTGGGGCTGGTGTGCCCCATGGCCACTGACAGCCCTTGTGCACCAACAGTATCTGGGAGAGTGATGAGGGCCACAGCTGGCCCTAGCTGCCTGGCCAGATGTCTCTGACATGGCTCTACCTTCATGGGCCAGAAAGCTATCCCCAAGGTCACCTCTGTCTGTTGCCCATTACCCTTTGGTGGGCTGAATTCGGCATGTGCCACACTTGTTAAATTCTTCACTGTATCACAGTCTCTTTTATGGCTAGAAATACTCATATTAATCATTAAATGTCTGACAGCCAGTGTTACAGAAAAAAACATCTAGAAAACCACTTAAGATGATGATGAGAGTCTCTTTGAATGTTGACTTTTAGGCCTTGAGGAAACTGGTCCTGGACAAGATGTCAATGTCTTTGTTGTATTTACTGTAAATGTAAATATGATGACAGATGCAAAGCTGTAAATTGTGTTCTGACCTTAATTTCTTCAAAGGTTTAGTCCCAATCTAATACCATATTTAGGGCAAATGACATGTACCGTCCTCAGGGACTGCAAAATAGGCGAAACGCGTTTGATGTATCTAATAAAAAACTTCTTCTGATAACAGTTATCAAGACTAAAGATTCTCAAGTACATGATCCTCCTCAAGATAGTAAGATTTCTTCCATGATTAAGTCCTCTTTCTTCTGAATGATGATTTCAAACCAGACAAATCCTCTTAAATAAGAAATATCATGTGAACATTTTTCACTTTGAACTGCAGATGAATATACTGGATAACAGCTCACACTGATCTTTTGGGGAATATACAATTTCTAAGTAAACCCAAACCACTGGATCGTTCTGCTCCTTCTAGTGACAGAGTCAGCTCTCTTAATGCCAATTGAATTTATTGCTTATTGTTAAAGTGATTGCCTTTACTGGAGTGTTAACAGGTCAGTATCATGCAAAAGCAAGTGTGTGAAAAACTCAAAAGTCTGTGGCAAAACTTTCACAGTGACAGCACTGTTTCAGTCAGAATCAATAAAAGTATGAAATCATTGCATTTTACTGAATTGCTTCTACGCAATGCCTAAGGACCTAGGTTTAACTGTGCTTTTGCAAAGCACTATGCTATCATTAACTAAACACTTGCTCAGAAGAGGCCCCATACTGCAAGATATTTTTAACATGTCTTAAGTAAATACAGTCTGCTAACAAATTATTTTGTTTTCTGATGCTCAGGATGTGCTTTTTTCTTTTTTTCTCTTATTTTTTAGTTTGAATTAGTTTCTTATTTATAGTTAATAGAACATGTTTTGTTTAGCTACCAGCTTTGTTATATATGGCTGGTTACTCAAATTCCTGCAACTATGCTGATACATTTCCCTGCGTGAAACTCCTCTTTTGTACACAGCTTTTATCTTTTGACAAAAGGAAGCCTCCACTCCCATTCTTTTAATAAGCAAGAGAGTGAAATAATTTCTCCAAGTCACTCAAAAGGGCAAGAGCAAATTTTTTCCATTATGATAGTTCAGTGTTTTCTGAGAATGAATTTCGAATGTCTAATTACTGGCTTTCAGTAACAGGGAAGAAAACAAAACTGCAGCTAAAAAAAAACCCACCAAAAAGTAAATGGATGAAGCCTGCGATGTAGGTAGGGATTTGTACTCTCACTGTTTGCTTCACAGCTGCTGTGGGTATCCAGCACTAATCTTTGCAGGGCTGCCCTCTTTCAACAAGAGAAGTCAGGTGGGAGCCTCCCCCTGTGCTCCCAGCAGCACAGGGCACAGGGCAGATAACTCCCTCCTCACCATGAGCCCAAGGAAAGCTTCATTTTGGCAGTGCTAAAGGCCAGGGCGGGTTCCAAGCAAATGCTGCCTTCCCCCACCTGAGAGGGGATAACCTGAGGGATATGTCAGCACTGCTGTTGGATGCTGCAGAAGGAGGAAACCTGCAGCTTCTGTAGCTGGACTTTATTACAGACAACGACACAGCTGCAGCAGGAGACTACTGGCGGAGAGAGGCAGAAGCTGCTCTAAGGTTTTACTCGCTCGTCACTTTTCCCACATTCACTGCACAGTACTACACTTTCCTCTGACCCAAACTTTTTCCTGGACTACTGCTGGAGAGCAGAAGCATGGAGGGGTTGTTCACACTTCTGTTGGCAACAGCAAATTTCTCCTTTTAATCTTGAATATTATTTACAGATTAAAAACTCCAGTATTATACAGTATTATTTTTGCTAGCAAAAGAGAAAAAATGGATGCACTCAGAGCACCTGAAAATGAGTCACTGTTGTCCAATTTCTCTGGTCCTGCCAGGTGGGATCCCTTCCATCGTCCTTTGGACTCCATCCAGCCCTGGCACTTCAAGCTTCTGGCAGCAGTAATGTTGGTGGTGACCTCCCTGTCGCTTGCTGAGAACCTGGCTGTAATCCTGGTAACTTTTAAATTCAAGCAATTGAGAAAACCTGTCAATTATGTTATAGTCAATTTGTCTGTGGCCGATTTCCTGGTCTCGTTGACTGGTGGCACCATCAGCTTTTTAACAAATCTAAAAGGTTATTTTTATATGGGATACTGGGCTTGTGTACTGGAAGGATTTGCTGTCACATTTTTTGGTAAGCTTGATTTTGTTTGTAGTTGTATGTTGTTTTCCTTCAGCTTCTGCCAATGTACTCTACTAGCTACCCTGCAGCTTCCAGAGTTGCTGACTTTGCATGCCTTGAAATCACTGCTTCTTTCCCCAGTTACATATATTCTGTAGTGGGTTTTGTGTGAGTGAATAACTTGTGTCACTATCTCTGTCACATACCACTGGCTTGTCACGCATATACTAAGCACTGAGTCTGTTCAATGTGATGAGAGAATGCTTCTTAACAGAATAATGGTGTGGGTTGGGGTTTTGGTAGAACAGTGTCAGAAGAAAATTCACTGTGTAAATATTGTCAAGGTTTGCATTTAGATGTTTGCACATATGGATAAAGAAGAGAGAGTAAAAGAGTGAGTGGCTCCTCTCAGACTGTGGAAAGTTTCAGGGTATGGAAGCATCTTACGTCAACCAACCTGCAGTGGTTCTGCAGAGCTGTGACACACCTGTAACAGCCTCTCCACACACCTGCATCTTCTTGTGATTCTTTGTCTTGGCTTTGTTTTAGTAACTACACGAAAAGTATTAGAAGGACTCTAGGAGGGAAAATCCTCACGATATAGTTCCCTGTGTAAATGCACCTCTGCATAATAAATGGAAAGTTAGTTTAAAATGGAACTTCTACTTATTTGAGATAGACATTAATTCCTGTTCTCCCCTGTTCCTGTTTCTGAGGCTGCATAGTAAAGAGCCTTCTGACTCTTGTCACTGCTCCAAATCAAACACATTGCTGAACCTCAGCCTGAGAAGGAGTCCTATAGCTGCTCTCAGCCTGGTTGATGTTGACAGAGGATGTGTCAGTGACAGACAATGCTACTAAATCAGTTTGTGGCATGTAAGCTGTGACCCGTGGAGAAGGACAAGGCTATTTCAAGATTTTGGTGGCCAAACAGAGGATATGTGCCTAAAAACCTCATGATTTCATGTTGTGGGCAGGTGTCTGTAGGTTAGAGTTTTACGAGAATTTGAAATATGACGTTTCTTGCAAAGTTTATAGTGTTTTGAAAATCATCTTCCTTTGTTAATTTGGAAGCTAAACGTAATTTGCAGCTCTTCAGAGCAGAACCAATTGAAAAAAAAGATGTTATTCTCATTTAAATGGCCCAATTAGCTCCTTGGTTTTGTAGTAATTATACTGTAGCTTGACAAACATGAAAATCTTGTGCTCTTAATAAAAAATAGAGTAATGCACATAAACTGCACAGCCTTTCGTACCTGCATTGATGGGAAAGGTGCCTGATGTGGTGGGTGGTCAATCACCTGAACAGATTGCCCAGAGTTGTTGCGGAGTCTCCATCTGTGGAGATATTCAAAACCCACCTGGACCTGGTCCTGGACAACCTGCTGTATGGACCATGCTTTAGTGTGGGGGTTGTGTTGAACTAGGTGACCTCCAGAAATGCCTTTCAACCTAAAAAATTCTGTGGTGTGGGATGGTGTTTGCTTTTCAGTGAATCTATGCAATTTTTGATGCTGACTGTGTTGTCTTACTGTAGGCATTGCTGCTCTCTGGTCTCTTGCTCTGTTGGCTTTTGAGCGGTACATTGTGGTCTGCCGCCCACTAAGAAACATACGCTTGAGGGGGAAGCATGCAGCCCTAGGTATTGCCTTTGTGTGGACCTTTTCCTTCATTTGGACCATCCCACCAACAATGGGTTGGAGCAGTTACACCACCAGTAAGATTGGAACTACTTGTGAGCCTAACTGGTAAGATCGCTCTTGCATGATACGGTAAAGAAATGAAACTTGCAGCTCAGGACATCTCAGGGGCAGGAACTTGAAGGAAAGGTTTAAAAATTATGTACATCTCTGCAAAAAGCTGTCATGCAAGTTGTAACAAAACTGAGCAAAGAACAGATTTATTAAGAGAAACTCAAAAGGGAGGAGCTTCCATTTGTAAAGAAAATAACTGCCCTATATCTTGTGCTTTTTGTCAGGATTCAAAGAGGACAAAGAGACAAAGTTTTCAGACAACTGGACAAAGCCCTGAGCAATCTGGCCTGACCCCATAGATAGCTCCACTTTGAGCAGGAGGTTGGACTGCATGTCCCTTCCCATCTGAACTGTTGCATGGTTCTGTGATGCTGTGAGTGTGGTCATCGGAGCCTGCCCGAGCCCATGGCTGAGGCATCTGTCTGGTGACATCCCTAGGGTTGTAAAGGGGCACTGGGAATAAAAACAATTGTCAGAAATACTAGGAACAGATCTGAAGACCAAAATGAATACTTCAGGAAAGTAGTAAGTACACAGATTAGTCACATATGCACAATGTGCTTTGTGTTTTATACAGGTACTCAGGAGCTTATAGTGACCACATGTACACTATTGCATTCTTCACCACCTGTTTTATAGTGCCTTTGTTGGTGATTTTGGTATCCTACGGAAAACTGATGCAGAAGCTGAGGAAGGTAAGAAGAATCACTTACAAGTAAAGTTTTACAATGTGTATGTATGCAAACATTTGGAGTTTTTGGGTTCAACTTTCTATAAAGGTCAGGCATAAGCAGATCAAATTTCCAGACAGCCAAGGTCCTCAGTTATTGTCCCTCACTGTATAATTATCCTTAAGCTCAGAAATTCATGCTGTGCTTAGAAATGAGTTTTCAAGTTGTGCAGTTGGCTTCGCTTACCAGTGCATCTCATTAGCCAAAGATCATACAAATGAAAGGATGTCTGCCTCATAAACAAAGAAACAGAATGACGCAGTTTTGGTCTATTTACAATTGTACTTCAATTCAGTTCTTAAGACACAAATCAGGTAAATCAGAATTTAGCATAAAATGACTGCACTGGTTTAAGAGTGCTGACTGATACTGTAGAACACTTACATGCAGAATAAGATGCAGCATTTTTAAGTAACCTAATGCTGTGTAGTAAATAAAGTTTTAGATTGTCCTCTTCCAGGAGGCTGTCCCTGAGAGAGAGAGCCCATGGGATGGCCTGGTATGAAAGGCAGGGATGCTAGCCCAACAGAGGGGGTGTGAAGGAAAGGAGACCACTTGCCAAGCAGCCAGCATTTGTGATGGGCCTGCCAGAGCAGTGGCTCTTGTGCTGCTCAGATGCTTCAGGAGGTGCACAAAAAGGGCCATTTCCTTCCTCTGGAGCAGCCACTACAGAGGCTGCAATTTAAAAACAAAGCAGGTGAGATAAGGAACAAGGGAGGCAATGAAGGAAAATGTCCCGTCAGTCACAGCAGAAGCCAGTGAATGGTCCATCTTGCCATTTGGGTCAGGGTGGGATGTCTTCTGGAAGGCTGAGCTGTGCCATGTATTGTGAAAGTCCCAGCATTGGCCTGAAGCTACTGTGGTGTGATCTCGCCAGTCTGTCTGTCTCACTTCTCTCTCTGTTATCCAGAACAAGTAGCAGGAATATTAACATAAAAAAAAAAAAAAAAATCACACTTCTTGGTAAGTTGTGTGTTTCACACTCCCCTCACAGCTCAGTGACCAGGAAACTCTGGGGTGGCCTCAGCACCTCATCACAAATGATTTAGCCATAGCCATCTGATTTGTGCTAGTCCTTGCCTCTGGCTTTTACAGAGAGATGTAACTGCCTGAGCTGGCCTCTGTTACTTTCAAAACACAGTCTGGTGTAGAAAAGCCAACTGCCTGCAATGTATTTTGTAAATTCATGATGGATTGCCAAGAGGCTGTATCTCACAGCTAAGCTAATTTAAAACTGAGCTCTCTATGTTCCCAACCAAGCCTCTTCCCAGATTTTGACTGCCATGTCCCACGGGTTGCCAGTGTGGACTTGGTCCTTAGTAAAGTCTGCTCATCCCCAAGTCCTGGTGACCTCAGATTTACAATGTCAATCATAACTTTACAACTGTAAAACTAATGAAAGAAATGAACCTTTAGGAAAAGACCTAATTAAGTTTACAATGGTGATAAATTATTCTGGCAGTATTCCCTTGTTTGTAAGAAAAACAACCAGTCTATGGTTCTTTACACGTTTCATGCTCTCAGAGAGAATGAATATACTGCCATCCACAAAAAGCTGAGAAAAACACCAGACTGATACGAGACAAAGATGAAACTGTCAAAAACACAACACAGGAGATTGTGTTCCTTTCCCAGGGTGACTGCACTTTGCTGAAATGGAGGCTGGGCTGTTGTAAGTACACTGTGTATTTAAAAAATGCTATAGAAATCTCATATATTAGCAGGGAACACCTTACCTTTGCTCAGCACCTGGCACAGCCTTCACTGATGCCAATGAATTTGTAGGTATTATGACAATTCATTATTGTTATTGTTGTTGTACTTATTGTGTGCTAAAAAAACCCCCAACATGAATTACAACTTTCTGCAGAGGTCAGGACACACCCTCCTCCGGAGGGCCTTCTATGCCTCTGTAAGAACTAAATATGTTTAATTGTCTTGAGTACAGCACAAGTGTTATTAGGGAAAATGCCTCCATTCAATTCTGACGTTACTGTGAAAGACTAAAAGGCCATATTACAACAAAAATTCTTACTTTATTAGCATGTATTAGTGCAAGACCTGGCATCACGTTTTTCTAGAGCCATATAGACTTAGCATTAGTTACTTCCCATGTAAGCTAACATTAGGTAACAGTGCTTTGTTTCACTAAGTCATCAGAAAAAACTCCAAGGATGTTTCCCAGGAACACATTGTTTGACATCACATAATGTCTGTGTCAACATACCTGTCCAAGCTGCTTGCATGATCAATGAGGAGAAGAGGGGAAGCATTCCTGCTAAATGCCCCAACCCCACTTTAATTCTGGTGTCATTAGATCATAGACCACAGAATCACAGAATGTTAGGAGTTGGAAGGGACCTTGAAAGATCATCTAGTCCAACCCCCCTGCCATAAAGCACTACAGACTCTTCTGGTCATGCTGCTTAGTCTGGTCTAAACTTCCTCCATGGCAAGGAGGTTGTACCAGCTGAGTGCTGTCTTTACCACCTGTAGTGGACTCCTACCTGTCTGCAGAGGCTACATGAAACAGACACTGCCTGAGTTCAGGTGCTCTATCTGACTCACTCAATTGTTTTAACAGTAATTAAGTTATGATCACACCTTCATTTAAACTGCTGCAATTACTGTGGGTAGCCATAACGGCAGGGGTAGGTTGGGATTTGGCTGAAAACTTTTCAAAATGTTAGCCAAAGCTGAATTTTAACACCCTCTGGATGCAGTGGCTAGAGGCTGGCCAGGACTCAGGCATGCCACGAGGAGGCAGCAGGAGAGGTCTGGGGACACTGTCTTGGTGTCAGTTCTTGGGAGCAGGTTGGGGCTCAGGTGCTGGTGGGGTGACAGGGACAGCTCAGCCTCCTTTCCTGCACCACCTCTCCTGGGGTTATTTCCCCTCTGCTGATGCCACCCACAAGCAGCTGTGAGCTTGTCTTTCCAAATTTCTAGCAGAGAAAAGTCTGTGGTCCAAGGCAAGAGCTCTTACTTAAAGCTAGCCCCTGGCAATGTCCTGATTGAGAACTTGAAAGAAATCTGAAGCTGCTGAGACTTGTAAAAATAAGGGCAATGCTTTGCTTGAGACAGCCGTTCTGTAGCTAAGATTCAAGCTGCTTGGCTGTAAGGCTAGTTCAAGGTGTATTTGCTTCTCAGCTTTGCCTTGCTGTGGAACTGCTTTTCATTATATTTTCCTGTACATCAAGTGGATTGCCTGGACAGCAGTAAATGCATTTCACAAGACCAGAAAAGGGCAAGAAAGGGATACTGCTCCTACCAGCACAGACACAATGCTCTCTAGGCTGCTTTCCTGCAAGCCAAGAAGTCTAATGTTATTAGGCTTTCTGCAGATCCAGAGCTGCTGTAAGCCGAGGTAGCTGCACTGAAGTTAGTGATCTATCACCCCAAAATGTAACCCTAATTCATGTTTCATATTCTTAGAGGTAACTCACTGTTATGAGATACTGCCAGCCACTTATTCTGTCAGGGTCATTGTGTTCTGTTATTTGGCATTCTAAATAGAGGCCAAATCTTGTCTCTGATTTTGACTAAAATCATTAGGATTCCTTTTCTCACAGATAGAATTTAAAGGTATTTCTGCACTGCCTTGGAACATGCTGCTGCAGCACCCCTGAAGTTACCCCAGCTAGGTGAACATTTGTGAGGCCAGACAGCAAACCTGTGCCATTGCTGTGCTCCTCACAGCTTAGCTGAAGCTAGCTTGGCAATGTCTGTGCATGCTGTAGCTGTGCTTGACTGCAGTTAGACTTCTAGACACAGACTGTCCTAGTAATTGCATTTTGCTCTCTGCTTGACAATAAAAATATAAAGATTCTTAAGCAAAGGAAAATTTAATAATGCCAGTATACATTATTTCATGTCCCTCAGCAGTAACATTGGTCCAGTAGCAGCATCTTAATGTGCTGTCAAACTCAAGAGGAGGACTTGCCTTCTAGCATGGCAGATTATTAGCCTGCTTACAAAATTCACTGGTTGGAGGCCTTGTTGTTTGTTTTCTAGAATCTTCTGTCTTTCCTTTAAAGGTGTCTGATACACAAGGCAGTCTGGGAACTACCAGGAGACCTGAAAGACAAGTGACTAGAATGGTGGTTGTTATGATCATTGCCTTTCTAATCTGCTGGATGCCGTACGCCTCACTGTCTATCCTGGTCACTGCATACCCCTCCATTGAGTTGGATCCTCGTCTGGCAGCAATTCCAGCTTTCTTTTCCAAAACAGCTACTGTTTACAATCCAATTATTTATGTCTTTATGCACAAACAGGTACTGTGTGCCCTCAAGAGTGTCTTAAACACTCATAATGAATTATTTCTACCTACCTACGTGTTAGTTAACTGGCATTGCAATATACAGCATTTAGAGTAAAAAAACCCCTCACTGTATATCTGCCTACTGGCAGATAGTATAAGCCTCTGTGCACTATTAAAATATGAAAGTTAAGTTTAGATATTATAAAGGAAAATCAGCCCTTTAATATCAGTTAGCTTTCTGTGTGAAAATTCAAGAGTGTCCCAGTACAATGTTCTAATTAACAGCAGTGAGTTGATTTTGAGGTGGGGTGGAAGCTTTCTGTAGCTTGAATTTGTGGCAGGGGAAATGCCAAGTTTGTGGTTGTTATGTACAGGGAGGGTGGGACGTGGAGCTTTCTTCTCTGGAACAAAGGCAGAGGATTGCATGCAGAGAAGAACTGACAAGGGGATGAACCAGAGTTGTACATGTTCACTGTGGTTACAGGTGTCATAACAAACCTAACTAGATTTGTGCAGTGAATGCAGCTACACAGAGTGGTGGCATCACGCAGAGCATCAGCATGTAAGGGAAGAGAACAAATAGTAAAGTGACGGAATAAAAAGTGATGACTACATTTTATTTATTCAGTCCTGTAGAGAGAGCAATTGCTTGTCTCACATCCTATGGACAGTACCCTCATCTCCCAGTCCATGGGCATGCCAGATGTGTGCTGGTCTTACCCTGCTCATGGATGTGAACAACATGGAAACAAACCACCTTTGAATAGCTGGGTATCAGCATATGAAAACAACTCATGAGCCTGGCAAAATGACCCATTCTGGCTGTTAAGATGTGGTTAGTAGCAAGCTGAAGAGGAAAGTTATTTTCTAGCATAAGATTTTCCAGTAGTCTGGGTCTTTTCAGAACATTATTGTCAGTTTTAGAGTTCTTCGTGGTGGCACAGACAAATACATTTTATGGGTCTATTTCTTTATATTCCAAACTGATTCTTGAGAGAATTTCCAAGAGTTTTAGCTAAGACACAAACTGCCTTATAGAGATATTTCAACATTCCTTATGTGTTTTGACTGATCTTTTTTTTTTTTGCAATTTTCTAGTTCAGGAAGTGTCTGATTCAAATGTTCACCTGCAGTGCCAGAGAAACTGCAGAGTCCAACATGAACCCGACTTCAGAGAGACCAGTGCTAACCCAGGACAAAAGAGCCAGTGAGATGTCCACCATAGCAATACGTAGCACCGTTGCCAAGAGAAAAACCAGAGATGAACACCGAAATTGCCAATCTTTTGCTCTGTTGGCAGCTTCAGAAAACAAAAACTGTCCCTTGTAGGGTGGGAAATAACAATCATTAATGCTGAAGGATTGTTTAAAACAAAATCAGAGCATTTGAATCTAGAGTGGTAAGATCCAAAGAGGGGACTTACTCTACAAATGACATCATGAGCTGCACGTGTGAGAATTCAATGCAAGACACCTACAGTCTTTATATTCATCTCACAAATTTTCATGAGATGATTGTCTTCTACAGTATAATTTTTGACCCAGTGGACTTGAACTTTTGCAGCAATCAATCTTAAACTCAAACTATAAACCTTGTTCTTACAGCCACATCCTTTCATGACTCATATTCTTTACCATTAATCCTTAGGGATCTAGAGCAGGAAAGTGAATAGATATATATGCCTCTTTTAAATGTTTTGGAAATACTGAGAGACAGAAAGGGTAAGGTATTCAATGGTTATTTGTATGCATATTTTTGTGCTCATTAATTTGTTAAAAGAGTGAGGTATGATTTGAAAGCAAAAATTCTTGCATTTTAAGACTCATTATTTTCTCTTTCAAGGATATATTGACCTAGGTTAATCCCATGTTAATGGTATTGGATGTATTAAATCATGAAGAACTGGCAGAACTGTTAGTATTTAATTAAAAGCAACAGAATTATTTTACCTGCTGAGAAGGTGAGGATACTGTAATGGTTTGTATAGCTCTGCAGTACAAAATAAAGCATCAAAACTTAAAGAATGCCTAAGAAAATAGCAAGCTAAAGTGATTCACTTTCTGATAACTGGCCAGAGCATCCTCAATGCAAGTCACTCACAAAGAAGTGGTACTTTTAGACTGTGTCAGCAAGGAAAACTTGGTTTGCATCTATAAGCAAACTGAGGACAGCAGTTTGCACAGATAGTCAAAGACTGTCTCCAACTAACAAACTGGGAACTCAGTTAATACACAAACGGGCAGTGGGAGCTTAGCCATGGGTCACACTGCGATTGTGCTTGGCCTGGGCACTAGGGGTGGGGAGGATCTACCAGGATCAGAAATAATTTCAGACATGGCCAAGATTATTTGTGCCAAAGTGGAACAAGGATGATAACCCAGGTCAGAGGAAACACTTTTGTTACTGATGAGAACACGATTGTGGGAGGAAGACAGTAGCACACACGCAATTCTCAGAAGAGATGACCACACAGTTTTGGACACACAACTCTGAAAATAGTTATGAAATATTAATTCATCTGTTAGGAGCAGTGGAATTAGCTTGAAGGTAGCACTAATTTATTTTCAACAGAGAAGTTGAAATAAAATACACAGGAAAAAACCCACCCGAGAAGGATGTGAGTGACACCCCAAGGTTCATCATCTAAACCCGTGTTCCTAGTGTGAAGCTCTATCTTGAGAGTTTATGGAGAAACAGTTCATGTCCAGGTCCACGTGTAGCTCATAGCCTGACTGTCACTGTTAGCATTTGGACTGAACTCCTTGCACACTAGCCCCTCTAGAACACTTTAATTGATTATGTTTATGGTTGTCTTACATCATTTTGCCACCTTGTTAGACAAACACTCTGACATGCACCAAGCAGACGCATACAAATGTAGGCTGTAACAGGCTGATATGAAAATTAGTGGTTCTGGACAAATAGGAAATAAAATCAGAGTCTAATTAGTCTTCATTTCATTTGGAGAAGGAATTAATTACTCTTAATAAGACCACAGAGGCATTGCAAATGTCTTCATCAAGCAAAGCCTAGACTGAACAACAATCATTCAGTCTCATAAAACAGAGGTGTCAGCAGTATTTCTCACTGTCCTTAACACTGTTAGTTTTCAGGTCTTCAAAAGCTTTTGCTGTTAAGGGCCAGATTTTGTTGGTTTATGAGTACTCCTGTAACTGTGGGTAAAGCCACTTCCTTCAACAAGGCATTGGTTCTTATCCCCTGCACATACCAACACAGGGATTTTTGTAAGTGCTTACCAGTTCTCCATCATTAACATCATCTCTGCTGAGATGCTGAGATGTTCCTGTAACTTTGACACAAAAAAAGGAGTAACAGAAACACTGGGAGTTTCCATGTTAAAGTATCATCAGTACTGCTTTCAGGAGAACCACAGAATCATAGAAACATAGAATGTTAGGGTTTGGAAGGGACCTAGAAAGATCATCTAATCCAACCTCCCTGCCAGAGCAGGATCACCTAGAAGAGACCACACAGTCCAGGGGGGTTTTGAATGTCTCCAGAGAAGGAGACTCCACACCCTCTCTGGGCAGCCTGGGCCAGTGTTCTGTCACTGTGAAAAAATTTATGTTTACAGTAAAACTCCTATGCTCCAACTTGCTCCCACTGCCTCTTGTCCCAACATTGGACGACGTTGAGAAGAGCCTGGCTCCATCCTCCTGACACTCACCCTTAATACATTTATTGGTGCTGGTCAGTCACAGTACTTAACATCTTACCAAGAGTAGTAGTCCCACCAAACAGTATCAGCCCTGACACAAAAGTTGATTGGTAAGTCTTCCAATGTAACACAATAAAAATGTTTTTTAAATTACGAGCAATAAGATGATTTTTGGGGCAGGCTCTTTCTAAGAGTTGCACAGTGACTGAAGAGACATCTCTGACAGAATGTGGCAAGAACACAGCATGAACATTTTACCATCTACAGAGAGTTATGCTACAGATACTGTTAAAGATCTTAAGATTTCATGACTCAAAGCAGTGAAAGCTGCCAAAGTCAATGTGCTGTCACCTGATGGTGGACTAATAAACAGCCTCGTGTCCTTGAATTGTTGCTTTGCCACTAAGAGTATGCCCAGAAATCACATTCCTTTAAAAAAAATGTTTCATAGCAAAATCAGCAGTGTAACACTGCATCATTCTTCTGCTTTGTGATCACTTATTACATTTTAATGATGCAACCTAGACAAAATAACTGCCCTTCCTCTATATCTCCCATAACATTGGGGAATAATTACTTTTGCTTAAAAACATAATCAATAATGCATCAATATGCTTTTTATAATGGAAACAGAGCTAAGAGCTATGAGGCTAGTTAAATGGTTTACTGAGTGAAAACCAGAAATTATGGAAAAGGTTAATAGCAATCCTAGGACCCTTCTGAAACTGAGAACCCCAGCTGTTCCAGCATGGAACGAGTCCCTCCACAATTGTAGATCATGACACACTGCCCATCATCCATGATGAGGTGTTCCAACACTATTGCTCTTTATATTACTCTGGTATTCTTCCAAGTGAAGAAAGTACCAATCTTCTACCTAGACAATGCTGAACTTTCTGGGTGGCACACCAAGCTTCACTGAGAGCGCTGCAGCTTTCCACATCTCTGTAGGAAAGAGCTCTTAGAAGCAGCACATACAGGTGGGATTGTTAAGGGCAGTGTATACTTAAACCACACCAAGTGCTCAGGTTATATGGTAGGTCAACTCAGGCTAACATGTGGGTCTCTGCAGCCAAGGCCTATGGTTAAACTCTGCCTAGATTCTGCTTGAAATTGCTGTCTCCCAGTCACAATTTCTGCAGTGACCCACCACAGCTGCTCTGCATTTATAGCTGTGCCATCACTTTCTTGTGAAAATAGATCAATCTGTTCTTACGGCTATACATTCCTGAGAAGTAAGTTCCTGGATTCATTTTGGCATGGAGAAAAAAAAAAAAAGATTTAAAAACAGCTTTCAAAAATCAGTTATTTTAGTAAAAGAGCAAAAGAGGTTTAAAAACAGACTATTAGGCTACCTTCCACAGCCTCGAATCGAGAGGAAGAGTACATTTTAAAATGTCAATAAGATGAACTCACCACCCAGTAGCAGGGAAGAAGATGAGGGCTTAGCCACTGGGTGATGTGTTGGGAGCACTTGAAAACATTTGCATGTTTATGCTCTGGCAAGAGACAAAATCTCTGGTGATGCACTACTTCTTTTGGAAGACACAAATATCTTTACATGCAGATTTTTGTCTCTCATGAAGTCACACACAACTGTAGAGGACTGCTACAGGAAACATTACCTGCTCAAAGGGAATGGGAATGGAGAAGGGCAGAGATTGTGATTAAGGACCATCTCTGCCAAAAGTTAATCATAAACAGGATCATTCCAGCATAGCTCTGAAATAGGAGAGATGGAAATTAATCTCTAATTTACTCATTTGCATCTTATGACAATCAGGTTGCTCTTTGTGCAAATATTTTTACCTTGTTTTTTGGTAAAAATGCACTTAATGACATGTCCAGAGTTTCCACTTTTGAGTAACGAGACCTTGTCCATGCCCACACTGCATCTCTATTGCCAAGGGCTCTGAAAGCAAAAAGGCAACTAGCAATCCAGCCAAGTTTGATAAAACACATTTCTCTGTGCTTCTGCCTCTAGCTGCAATATTAATTCTTTCTTTTTCTTTGTTTCCTGCTTCATCTTCCTTTCACTTCTTCTCCAGGCTCAGATCAAAACCCCCAAAATAAAACACTTCTGATGTTCTCCTTCAGCTTGCTCTTACCTGCAGATCTGTGACCCCACTCAGATGAGACCTTTTCTCACAACAAATACACTTATAAAGGAGAGAGGGTTTTGATGGGATCCTTCAGAGATGTGAGGCGACTTGTCTAAGACTGAGTAGGTCCAGCATTCATATATGCTTTGAGTCTCCACAATATTCCTCTACCACTATTCTAGCCTACAGATGTATGCAGGGCAGACAGGTTTGTTCACAGGCTAGCTAGAGAAATAAAATGCATATTCATCAGCTAAAAGCTCTTCTGTTTAATTTCAATCTCAGTGAAAATGATTATGCAAGAAAACAGAGTAATGAACATTAACAATAATTCTCATCTCAATTATTGAGAAATGTAATTCCTAAACGATTAGTGAAGATTCTTATAAAATTTATAATGTTCTTTATTATAATACTTCATATTATAAATTGTACTATTCTTTCTCTTTATTACATTTATATTGAAGCCTCTTTCCTTTTCTTTGTCACAAAGAGTTAAAATCTGTAAGAATTTAAGAGCCTTTCAGTAATTTGGCACATCGGTTTCAGCTCAGCTATTATCTAGCCGCATCAAGATATTAATGTAGTCATCTCTCTTTAGTCTCAATGAATTGCTATAAAAATGTCAAACAATTAGATTATATTGGCCAACATAGTCCTGTTTGATTGAGTACAGATGTAAGCCATGTCCCTTGAATCATACTGATGAAGCAGCAGAAAGGCCTGCAGAACTCCAGTGCAAATTTATTTCAATATTCGTACCATTTAGGTTTCTCATGTCAGTACTTGCAATACTAATAACTAAAAAATGCTAAACAGGTATTTTCAGATGGAATAAAAGTCAATGTCATTCAGGACAAACACTAATGTACTCTGGTGGAGTAGGAAAAAAAAACCCCTCTAAAAATAGCAGAGGCCATTATGCTGGTACAGCCACAGACACTGCTCCACTGCATGGATGTGACTGTACCAGAGGAGCAAACCAAACATCTGTCTCACTTGTGGGAACAGCAATGCTTAAATTCTGTCTCTGCCTGGACCAGAAATACAACAAATGCTTTTTTGGCCGGAAACCACCAGCGTATAAATACTTGGTAGAGGTATCTGGCTACAAGTGTCTGGGTGTTGGCTGCTATGCCATTTTGGAGTCAGTAAGACTGTGAACTTCCCTCTTTCTGCACACACAATGTCTGCACCCAGATGCACGTGCCCCCCTGTCATGGAATGCACAGGCAGGCACAAGTCCTTATGGATGAAATACCTCTCAGCCATCTGGTGTCCACACAGACCACATTTAATTAGAAGTTAAAGCTATGCTGTTATAACTTAAAAGCTAAAGAGAATTCCTATTCCATATATGACAAAAATTCACTGATTGGGTAGGTCAGAGCTCCAGCAAGAGCTAAGACATTCTGTTCTAGCCTTTTATTAGTCAATAATGAAGACAGTATGTTTGGGTATTTCAAGTGACACCAGAGCTCTGATTCAATGACCATATACTTGAATAATTTTTTCTCTAATAAATACTATGCCAATGTCATGCTTGTTGCTATATGCAATTTAGCTGCTACTTCACTATCAGCATTAACCAAATGATTACAGGCACCCATCTCTATGCCTCAGCTGTAGCGCACTTTGCACACATTTATCTTACCTTCTGTAAGACACCTCAGCAGTTGCAAGTCCAGATAAATTCTCAGGACATGACAGAACTGAAAATATTTTTTGAAACCCATTCTTCTCTTCCAACAGAAATTCTTAGTTAATTCTCTGACAGTGTATTGACAGGTAATTAATAAGTACCCATCACATCAGCAGCAGAACAGAGTGTTCTAGCTGCTCCAAGAACGCTGAGAACTTTGGCAGACAAAGCTCATTAATACTAGGAACAAGGGTCAAGATGTCTGTTCTGAGCAAACCCCATGTTTCCATCAGAAACTTTTCTCCCCCACATTCCTTTTCTCTTCCAGGATACTGCGGAATACAGCTCCACCTGCAATTCCATGTCACTGTTCTTTCATCAGTTTCACCTTGTATTTAAGATCTTGTTCTCATTCCATCCAAATGAACACTTCCGGCCAGTGAATCCATTTTCCCTTTCTGATTGACTATGATCATGCCTTCATTGTCCTAATCAAAACAAACTGTAACCAGTGATCTGTCTCCCAAACTCTTGGCATTAAACAGAGACAGAAGACAGAGAACAGCAATGTGAACACTTTACAGCCCTTGAGCTGGTCTTTCATCCCCAGCAGACAGAGGAAGAGATTTGTATTCACATAGGATGGTTGGTTCCCCTTTGACATCCCATTCCTGGACAGCTTTCAGGTCAGACAGGCTGCTAAAGCAGGGGTCAGAAGGCTTAGCAGGTTGTAAAGTAAGACTCAGAGGAATGGTCTTAAATAATCATGGGAATCTATCTTTACAACAATCTCAAACCTGCTATAATTTCCTTCCTACCAATGCCCATACCCACCAGCTGCTCTTTTGGCATCTGCTCTACCACATCCCTTTGCAAGGTGGGGACACTGACTGACAGAGAGGACCACCTATCCCAGCCTTGGAGAGAGTAGCACACGTGATGAGAAATCCCTGTTCATGGCAGTTTAATTTAGAGCAGTTACACAAGGGACTAAGAACATAGCTTCTCTTTTATTTTTTGTTTTGTTTTATCATTTTGTAGCAAACTTGCTGCAGTTCTTCCCTGCAGACCATTTAGAACTATACACTTTTCTTACGTTCTTGTCCTAGAATATTACCAATAAATTCACTATGATTTTTTTTCCTCCTCACATTTTTCAGATTACATAAATTTTAACTGACCAATTCTTTTCATGCTCAAATATATTATGAAATGTCATTTCTGTTATAAGAGCTAATTGATAATGTGATGAGACATAAGTCATAAAGTTATTTCAAAGCCATTGATACATGGAATAGCACTAACTGTTTAATATGTCTTGTATGAATGGATACAGCGCAAGGGAAGGATGTGGTGCCATGTGGATGAAATATTTTCAGAAGCTTTTATTCTGGTTGTTTGGGCTTGTGCCAATGTCTTTCTAGTAGAGAGCTCATACGTCCTAAGCTGTACCTACTGTGATTTATTCCTTGGTCATTAGTAGGATTTTTTTACTCCCAAGTTGCTGAACAATATATTGTGTTTTAAAAATTAAGAGGTCACAGTCGGATAAATGGAGAGCATTCTTGAGGATACCCCTCCAGAAAGTGGGAAAGTATTTTTTATATAATAAAATTTTAACATCAAAAAAAATTTAGTAATCTCTCATTTAATATAATTTGAATTTCTTGCTCTTGTTGCGAGACCTTACCTGCAGTGTTGGGTCTAGCAATGGAGTCCTAAGCATAGGACCTAGACATGGACCTGTTGGAGCTGGTCCAGATCAGGGTCAGGGGGCTGGAGCACCTCTCCTGTGAGGACAGGCTGAGACAGTTGGGATTTTCAGCCTGCAGAAGAGAAGGCTCCAAGGAGACTTTGTAAAAGCCCTGTTGTGACAGGACAAGGGGTGATGGTTTGAAACTAAGAGGAGATTTAGACTAGACAGAAGGAAGAAATGTTTTACACTGAAGGTGTTGAGACCCTGTCCCAGGTTGCCCAGAGAGGTGGGAGATGTCCCTTCCCTGGAACCATCCCAGGTCAGGTTGGACCTCGGGGCTCTGAGCACCCTGATCTAGTTGTAGATGTGTCTGCTGACAGCAGGGGGTTTGGACTAGATGATCTTAACGGTCCCTTCCAAGCCAAACCGTTCTGTGATTCTATTTATACACTATTAATACTAGGACTTCGCCTTTGTTAAATTGCTATTGTAAATTTGAAGGAAATACAGAAGATGTTAATCTGTCTGTGCCCTTTTTCTTTTGAAATCATTCCAAATTCTACTATATATCTTTCCCTGAAGTGACTCCTTACTTTTGTACAGTCATGTCACTGTACATTGCTACAAACTTGCAATGGAAGTTATTATTTCCAGTAGTGATTCCTGAAGGAATGAAGTAGATGTCTTCTGTCACTGAATGCATATCCACTGTCACCCGAAGTGCAGTTTGTCATCTACTCACGTAGTCCTGCTCCTACTAATGATTTTACTGCACTTTACTCCAGAGAATACTGTTCCCATACCCGAGGCAGTCTGACTGGGGTACAGACCTCATGGCCATAACTCAGTTGTTTTTAATGCCTCAGAAATGCCAATCAGACATACTATGCATGCCTTCCACTCTTCCTACACTTACCCAGCATGCACTGCCCATTTCTAGGTATTCTGCCATGGTTTCTCTGATTAGTATTTCGGGTATCTTACTCTCAACAAGTAAGGCTTACAGGTCTGAAGTTTCCTGGATAAGGCCATTACTTTTTATCAATGCTTTCTGATAAAGTAGAGCTGTCAGACTGTAAAGAAAATTTTGGTCATACTCATTCATCTTTCTGACAGAGGTTGTGGCAATGTAGTTAGGACTAAAAGTATCGAATATGAATGGGAATATTTTTTGAGACAAACACTTTGGTAGATTAAGTTATTTCCATCAGTTTCATAAATAAAACCACAGTAGGAAACTATCACATAACCCATTGTATCTGGATATCATTGGTTTTTCTAACCTTTGGAATCTTGCAGTTTTTATGCTGGATTATTCTCTCAGAACAGCACTGTCATTTCTGAAGCATTGGAACTATTCTGGACTTGACTATTAATGACATTTCTTATTTCAAGAAGGTAGAAGTTAACACAAATTCATGAAAACTTGCCATGCGGCAAGGTAGACAAAGGCTTCATGATTCCCATTGAATACACTTTTTTTCAAAGCCTTTCACACTAGAAAAAAAAAAAGACAGCACTAGAAAGATGGAATTCTAGGTAAAAAAATGCCACTGATAGCAGAAAAATATAATTTCGCAACAATGTGCTGGGAGAATGACATGGAAATTCATCTAGGAAATAATTAAAGAAATTAACAATATAGTAGACATTTGCTATGCTGAACAACAAGTGTGGACATTTGCTTCATTCAAGAGAAATTGCTTCTTCAAACTCAGAAATACTTGGGCTTCTCAGATACCATGCAAGGGATTTTAAAAAGCAGACGCATAATATTAATGCAGTAAAAAGCTATGTGGTAAGACCTAAAAATGAATCATCAAATAAATGTGAGAACTTGAAGAAGGAGACTCATGCCAGTATCTGATGAAACATGGCATTTTCAGAGACCTGAAAATACCTTACACTGAACCCTTCATTTTCACGCTGGATAACTTAAGCATAGTCTATGATCTCTCCTTCACTTGATTTGTGTTGATACTGAACACCCAGATATATGCCATAAACAAATATATGTCCCCTGTCTAAGTAAAGAAGAAAATTATGTATAGAGGGAATAAAAATCATGCACGTTATGGAACAGTTTGACAGAGCTGCTGCAGTTCATATAAGGTCATCTAATTAAGTTGTAAGAGCAAGGGGGGAAGAAAGCACAAATTAATATTCTATTGTGTGCATAAAAAAAGTATTTTGCATGTCATGATTTTCTGATTAGGGTCTATATGGCCCTGGAACTCTATATCAGGTTCTAATTAACCACAGCACAGCAGGTAGCCAAGAAAAGTACCTTTTCAGTGCCATTTTAATGCCGTATCAGGAACACAAATAATGTATCACAGGAAATAGATATCACCATTTGTTTGGGGAAAAAAAAAAAAATAAGAGACTCAGAGTGGTTTAGCTGCAATAATAATCAAAGCTTTGTATTTTCTGTAAAAACTGTTTTATGTGTGCCCAGTGCACAGCACAGTGGTATCCCTAGTATGAAAAGTCTGACACAAATTACATCATAATTATGTTGGGTAAACCATAGAGCACACAATTAAAAGATGATGGATGAGTTGCAGGAAGATCTGAGGAAGTGTGACTGGTCTGTTCTTCAGCTTTGTCTCTAGCAGAGCTGTGAGAATCTGCTTCCACTATAAAAATATTTTAAAAACATTATTATTTCTGAGTATGACTGAATATAACAATGCTTAAGTGCAGTTAATTTCATTAATATTTGTGGTTCTTTTACATCCAACTTATAACAGAAATAACTGCCTTTATATCCAAGAGGCATTTTCTGAGGAAAAAACCCAAGAACTAGCTGACATTTCTCATCTGAACTCTCTCTGCTCAGTTCTGTGACAGTGTAAGTTACAATTATACCCTTATTTTAAGGGGTAAGTCCCATACAACAAAAAATAACTATGTAATTTTATAAGCAGTATATTTTAAAAGTTCTTTTACTCAGAAATCCTTCTCCCCTCTCCAACAAGAAGCCACATAGGATTTCGTATACGTAGCATGCTCTTTACAGTGTAGATTGTCTAATCACTGCAGGTTCAGCTTAGCTTTTCGCAGTCTACAACCCATAACGTTTATATGGTTCACGTCATGCTCCTGATGTAACTTTTCAGCCATGCTACTTCATTTTATAACCACTCCAATTATTGTATCAGTTGTCTTCCCACTCTCAGTTCTTGTAAGAGGTGTCACAAAAATTTGTCATAGCTCGTCTGGAAGATTTCATTTATACCTGTGAAATACCCACAGGTCTACCAGGTTCAAGGTAATGTGCAATGCCAGTATTTTCTACTAAAGCTTTTTAATTCTTACTTGTAATGAACTCCCTTTCCCTGTGAATCTTACTCTTTTGAAGAATATAGATTGTCTGCCCAGTTGTTCTACCAATGCTCAGCAAATCTGAAAAGAAATGTTAGTTTCTATGAGTTTTTAATGAAAGTTTTGAAAACCAAGAAAACATCATCCATACAGCCTGGTGTCTTCACATTCAGAACTGAATGAAAAAGGGTATCTTTACAGATTTAGTTTTCTATCTCCAGAGATGTGACTTATCTTTTGTCTTCCCTATAGTTTAATTACAGATTCCCAAGCCCTAGGGCACAGCTCCTCACCACAAACCCTCCACGACAACCACTTTAAGTTACTGTTCTGTTTGAAGGATCAAACTGTCAACAACATGATGGCTCCTGCATGCAGTTTACCTCCCACAGAAACTCCAAAAGTTGTTGAGGAGAAAAGAAAAGAGGAGAGATGGGAGACTACTAGATACACACACTCCTCGAGTGCACACATGCAAATGTCTGAAATAAAGTACATAGAAAGGAAGATGAGTAGGAATACTTACTCTCTGACAGAACGTCCAGCCTTTTGGCATTCTCTTGCAAGGTAGTGTACCACTGGTTGGCTATTATGGAGCGCACACCAATAAGGCTTAGAAACATTGCTGTCTCTGTTGGTCCTTCTACAGCAGTATGTAGGCAACTAAAGAAAATCAGAAGTATGAGATCAATAAACTAAAAATGTACATAATACATCAGCAAATAAAACTAAATATAAAATGCTTTTTAATAGAATGGGGAAGGGAGTGCCAGAGTACATATTCTTGTATGCTGAGCATAAAGTGTTTTCTAATATTCATACAGGAGATAAAATCTCATACAAAGAATTTAGGTAACTTTCTTGCCTCCTGTCATATCACTGTTCTGGACACCTCAGGAAATGCTAGGGGAGGACTAATACACCAATTTCTGCAAAATACTGCAGAATACCTTTCATACTGTATTCAAAATGCTTAAGTTGCTCAAGGAAGGCATAAAATATTGCAGGAACTGAAAGCTTGCCCTCTGTCACAAACATGGCATTAATTTGGAGGCTTAAAAGCCAATCACTTGTAAAGTGGGATTAGGCTTTTCCCTGTTGAATATTTAAGTAAGTATCTTTGGTATTGTTGTTTTAGTGATGGAAGGGGAGTGATATTCTGTAGGGTTGGAACTGCAGTAAATTGAAGGCTGAAGTTTGTTTTTATTAGCCTCTGCTTTTCAAGGTAGCTTTACCAGAGATGACAAAATTTTCTGTAATCTTTTAGGGAGATGTTCTCCGATTGTCTATGAAACTGTCTGACAGTTTTAACTGAATGTTATTCTAAACTGTGTAACTAAATTATTCTAAGCTATCTAACATTTAGGCTTAAACATGTAATTCTTGTGCATAAATTCATCAATCTATGAAGTGAGAGTTCAAAAGTTTAGAGTTTGAAAAACTAGATTAAGGAATCATGGTTTGTTTTGGTTTAGGAGGTGGCTGTTCAGAGGAGGAGAAAAATTATATTGAAAATAAAAACACCAGGAGGGTGTTTAAACACTCAGTATGTGTATAACCTACCTTATACACAGTTTTCACTTACAGATTGCTGCATTGATGAAACAGTATTTTTAAATAAAGTTTTCTTTTTTTCTATTTCTTTATCATGGAATTCATAATCAGAAAAGTCAGCAGTTACTTATGCAGCCCTAACGAGAGTGTATATGAGATTTAATTGGCTGCAGAATTACAGTAGTCCCAAAAATTACAAAGTAAATCCATTTAGATATGATCTGTGTTAGAACAGAATATTCTCAGATGGATGGGACCTACACAATGATCATCCAGTCCAACTGCATGACCACTACAGGGCTGACCAAAAGCTAAAGCACGTTATTAAGGGCATTATCCGAATGCCTCTTAAGCACTGACAGGCTGAGGATATAAACCCTAACACTATCAACTTAAAAGCAAGGAAATACTGAGATGCTTTTAAGGCTCAAAGAAGCTCTGATTAAAAACCTTTAAGATTCTAAACAGCTTATTTAACATACTAGAGTAACTTATTTAAATAAATTGCCAATTTTTAAACTCTTCATTGTACAAAACCTTAGATAAACGCCAACAGTTTAGCTCTTAAAGGAAAGTTTTATATACCTAACTTAATTAGAACATTTTGAGAATCTGAACTCGTAACTGGGAGATATGTGTAACGTAGCAAGGTTTCTGTGTCATATTTTCTTGCTCGCTGCCTCGTAATAGAGCTTTTATCCCATTCAACCCTACGTAAAGAATGAGGCTACAAGAGAAAGAGGCTAGCTTTTCCCTTAGGTCTAAATGTGAGCCCTTCTGGCTGCAGAAATAAATATGAGTATTTATATCTTGAAATTTCAACTTTGCTTTCAAATAATCTACTTTATTCTGGGCTTTACTGAAATAAACTTCATCCTACCTTTGGTGAGTACCAGTCTTTGTGATCCTTCGATAACTTTGCTTTGACCGCACCAGATCTAGAAGTATCATCAGATGGCATTCTGGAAACAACGAACATTATAGCAATGGCATTTGTACTAATAACAATGCCCAGCAAAATACACGTAAGTAAAACTAATACAGAATTTATATATTGCAGCCAAAACTGTCAGGTATTAACTATAAAACTCTGTCACCCTAATATTATCTGATGATGTGACTCTGCTATGCTTTCCCAGGTTTTTTGCAGTTGTTTTTCCTGTGCCACCTTAGTATAATTAATAATGAAGTTATTATGCCTTCTTATTACAGGCTAGTCACAAAATCACACAGAATCACTACGGTTGGAAAGGACCCTCAAGATCATCTAGTCCAACCGATAGCCCTACACTACTGTCATCTCTAAATCATCCCCTGAAGAACCACATCTATCCTCTTCTTAAAAACCTCCAGGGATGGTGACTCCACCACCTCCCTGGGCAGCCTATTCCAATATCTCACCAGTGATCTATATAGTGAGTCATATAGTGATCTATATGACTCAATGCTGTAGTTATACGCTCTTGCATGATGGAGGTAAGGAAGTGTTTTGTTACCAAGTATTGAACTCCACGCTAAAGGAGAGGAACTGCTGGGAAAATTATCAGGTAAGAGTCAATTTTTGGAACCTAAGAAATTCCAACATTTGGCAGTGGAGAAGGACTATTCTTATTTGTAAGGACTATCAAGAAAGCTGTGTAACAGAACAAAATCTACATTATGCAAAGCTTTTTCTAATGAAAAGTCTGGATTTTGAAAAAAGCCCTTAATTGCCAACATCAACACTGTGATAATGTTACAGCATGAAATAAACATGGCAGTTTGCTTCTCTCACTTGGGATGTTCATAGCAACCAGCCTGTTGAGTAAAATGTGAAACATGAATCCCTCCATCCCATAGAACAGAAAGGCACTGCAGTTAGTCAGCAGCTGCTCCCATTCAGCTTGGCTGAAAGGAAGGAAGAAGAAATCAAGTTACTTCTCTGTAAGAAAAGTCAGCATGCAAAGAACCAAGACAACTGCAGAACTCTATGGAATGTGTCATAACTCGTAGACTACTAGTAGTAATAATCATAATACACAGGTATACTTAGTTTAGTAACATCTTATAGTAAACTAGATGTATGCAGCTTTAAAATAACAGCATTAAATCTAATATTCAATGGGAGTGTTTGTGTATTTGCCGAGTAAGATATGAAGAAATTAGGTTTTGAAGAGATATGAAAAATCAGCCTAGCTGGCAGCAAAAACTATGCAACTTGATAACAGGTAACAAACAATCTTTATAATTGTTCTGAAGGAAACACCAGAGTGTCTACACAGTGATTTTATCTAAGTAGAGAGGGTTTCAAAGGACTGATTAAATTAGCAGTTATAAAGCAAAGTTCAGCGGTGACTGTGTTGACTCACTCACATGACTTATCACTGCTTGACCTCTTGAGATCCTTTTTATCCCTCTGTTCCTTGGTCTTAAAAGTAAAGTAGTTGTACACACAACGAAGTGTGTTTATGAATAAACTCCATAAAATGCTATTAGTTTCATGATCAGATCGTTGAAATTGTAAACTGTGAGATTTATCTTCAGTACTTTGCTTCTGAAATCTGTGCTCCAATCTTAGAGCTGATGCAATGTGCATGGAGATGCTACAGCTTTTAATAACTGGATTTATGACCAGTTATGAGCAAAGCCAGAAATTACATGTACACTCAACATGTACTTATAGTATTCAAAGACTTTTTGTCAAAATTGGATTACCTACGTATACAGCAACTCTGATGCTACCAATCTCACTAAATCCCTTTGTGCTCTGTGTATTTCAGATCCCTAAAATATTGTATTTACAAATCTAAATAAGCATTTGAAACAGACAATGGTTGCCTATGTGTTTACCAGCTCAGCAAAACGTAACCCTGTTTTATGATGGAAGCCTCTGGGAATAGGCACAATTTTAACAAAGAAACACAGATAAAACACCGAAGTAGACAGAACATTACAAACCTCGGGAGACGTACGTTGCCAGTAACTCCTTCCCACTTTTCTGTAAATACATTGTGGTGTTTTTCTAGGATTTCCTTTATTTTTTGGGAAGGACTTAAAACTTCTGTAAAAACAGAATTTCATCATTATGACCTTAATGTGCTACAAAGGACATTAGGAAATCTTAATTTCATAATTTAAAGATGATATTGTAGTATTAGGGGGGTTTAGGTTATCATTACGTCTTAATTCTTCCAAAACTCAAATCTGGCTTTTAAAACTGCAGCAATTATAATATTTTCTGTTTCTGTCAGACTGAATTACTACACCCAGAGGAGGCCAACAAAGTTGGTGACAGGGCTGGAAGGCCTGTGAGGAACGGCTGAGGACTCGGGGTTCATTTTGTTTAGAGAGAAGGAGGATGAGAAGCGACCTTATGGCTCTCAGCAGCTTCCTGAGGAGGGAACATGGAGAAGGAGGTGCTGAGCGCTCTTCTCCCTGAGATCCAGGGACAGGACACCTGGGAATACCTCAAAGCTGCATCAGAGAAGGTTCAGACTGGACATCAGGAAGTACTTCTTTATCAAGAGGGTGATCAAACCCTGGAACAGGCTTCTTGGAGAGGTGGTCAATAACCCAAACCTGTCAGTGTTTAAGAGGCATTTGGACAATGCCCTTAACAACATGCTTTAGCTTCTGGTCAGGTAGCTGGACTAGCCAATAGTCTATTGTATGTTCTATTCTAACACAGTAAATGCCTATTGCCTTGATAAACATATTTCAAAAGGAAACAACCACCCTCTCAAGTCTCTTTATAGGACTGTTTGCCTCTGTTAGAATACCCATCACCTTTCAAGGGACTGCAAAAAAAACTTTACACATTACACATGCTTTATTTGTTGTCTTTAGCTTGAGTACTGCTGTGTAGGTGTGGTGAGTCCAACTGTTCCTGTCCCATTCCATTCCCACTCAGCACCATTTGTTCCAAACCCATTCGTGGCTTTCAAGCAAAATTCTTGCACAAGAAAAGAAGATCACATAAAGCATCATATCCTATACCCTTTCCTGTTCTACTGGTACTGTATCTTAATAACGTTATATTTTAAAAATAAAAACAAGTTCTTGAAAGTAAGCTTGTGTTTTTCATTGGATTACAGTAGCAATTTTTTCCTTGGTGATACTACGTCAGTATTTAGGGATACAACAGAAATAGTAAGACAATCTAATTCCTTTCCAGAACCCAAAATGGTTTAGATAGTTTCAATGATGCACCATTTGACAGGTTATAAGCAACACTTCTGATGAAAAGCTAAGTGTTTTTGTCAACACCTTGATGTCATGACTCCATTTCCTGTTACAAAAACTTCTCAATTCCACAGAGAGCTTCTGAAGAAAACAGTATTTACATTACCTGCCTCTCTTCCTTCATTATAGGGGTCCACAATATCTGATAAACAGTTAAGTGTAAACAGTGCAATGTAAACAATTAAAAAAGACAGTTGGACTGATATGGTTAGCTAACAGTTTGTGAAAGGATACATTTAAAATTTTGAGCGTCAAGAGGCAAGCAGCAATAGGGTAAATCACGATTAATTTGTGCCTACAGTTAAAAAGAACACACTCTACTACACAACGGAGTCTCAATCAAGTATTAACAGCACTGCATTCTTCGTGTCAAACAACTAACAGAAAGGTTCTAGAGACAGAATTAAAAGCAGCATGATAATTATCAATGGAAATTAAAAGTATAAGCTCTTCTGCATTATCTAGAAGGCATATATATGCATGAGTGCATGCATATACAGATATATGTGCATACACCATATAAAATAGACTACATTTTGGGGTGAAGTTCAGCACTCTCTTGGTGGGTTGTCACATATGTTACATTGACACAGTATGATTTTTCAAAGAAACAACAACTCTGTCATTACTGCAAAATTCTTACGGATATATGTGATATTTATTTCACCTCAGAATTTTAGCATATCTATTTCGCTTCTCTGCCAGCTACTTGCAATTCTTTAACACTTTTCTTACACAAAAAGAAGAGCTACTCCTATTGAGTTTATTTAGCAACTGTGGGAAGGTCACCGTTTTGCCGCTTTTTTTCTGATGAGCTTTTGGGGTTGTTTTTTTAGATATTTCAACGTCTCTTTTAACTTCAGCCTCTGTGGAATTAAAGAGAACAGGGTTTGTTTTTTTTTAAGATATAGGCAGATTTAGAAATTACATGTTTTTATGTATGGGCAAAACTTGACTTCAAATTTTTAGCTTCAGTAGTAGACAGTTGCTTTGATTTATATAAAAAACTGCTTAGCATCTGCAATTAATTAATAACTTTTAATATACATCAGAAATGAGTTTTAAGATGCCATAAGGCCATAAGTTTACCAACTGTCCAACTACCTCACTTAACAGACTCATTCCACTAAGGAGTTTTTATAGGGTGCAAGTGTCTGCAGAAATGAAGTAAGTCCACAAAGCCCGTGGAATCTGATTTTGCTCAGGCTGAGCACAGGACTCAATGGATTCACCTGAGCCCTTAATGTAATCTTAGACATAAAGAAAGAAAACAGCTCAATGATTAAAAGGTTTTGATATTTTGAGCAAAGCGTCATATTAATTTTAAAGAAAATTAACAGAAGTCTGAATTCTTACTTCATTTTTTCTTCAGCGCAGCTGAAAACCACTTTAGTTTAAGACCATACCTGTATAACTAAGACTTTGCATGTCAGTTTAGATTCCACTGAGTTTTACAGAATTCTTTAATACGTAGAGGTTAATTTAAATTAGCTAGCACTACAACTATAACGAGCCTGTACATTACTGAAATAAGTTCTCTGTACTATCTATCCCATCTGAAGTACTGGAAACCTATTTTATGTGGCAGTCTTCCAGTAAAGTATAACACACCATTAATTCATTTAAATTTTAAGTATCTTGTTCACTGCATCATTATGGTAATGCAAAGAATGTTTATCTAATAGTACCTGGTTCACCCAGATGTAGTCGATTGTAGAGAATCTGGAGAGAAAAATCTCTGGATACAGAACTTACTCCTCTATCTTTAAAGATACTCAGAGCTTCCAAAGGCAATTCCATAAAGAATGTATCTCCCAGTAATACCATACAGAATCCTAAGTCCATAGGTGTACCTGAAGAAGTGTGACAGAACACGTTTGAGATTTAGTAGTTCTCAGCCTGTATAAAAGTAACTGAAGTTAGATGTAAAAAACTGATTTCCTCTATTGTATGACACCTGAACTCCATTTTATTGTGGATTGAGTGCATTATGCAAAAACATGTGAAGCCATGACTTCTAAGATGTTGTCAAACTTCCCCATTGTGTGCACTTGTGTGCACTGATTCTTCAGAAGGAAAAATATCCCTGTATTAATTACCAGCCATCTCAGACTGAAGTCCAGGTGTATGCAATGTACTCAAGAAAATGGTACTTGGAAATGTACAATCATTATGACAACACTTTCCTGTTGTACAGAGAAACAACAAATACGTGGAAGGCAAGTTACTCAGCCTTTGCAGAACAACAGAAGCAGCCAGCTGCCAGATTGCAGAAAGAAATTCTTGCAGGTAAAAGCAAATGCAAACATGGATCTTTAAGCAATTTTTAATTGAGAAACTTCACTGCTCCCCACCATAAAGCAAAAAATTCATCCCCAAAGCAAGACATGGGGATGCATTGTTTGCCTCTTCCCTTGGAACGTGTTTAGAGATGTATTCCAGCATTAGGCTTGCCTCAAAGCAACCAACCTGTAAGCGACCATAAAGTAAAAAGCAGAAAAAGACCCCCCAAAAAAGATCAACAGACTAAGAAAATTCCTTCTTTTGGCCTTTCTCCTAAAAGATGGCTTGTAATAAAGCCATTCTAGTCAGCTGTCCAAAGCCTGCACAGTTTGGAAGACTGCAAATACATGTAGAAGTATAGCTCCATCTAGCTTATAAATAATCTCTCTGGAAAGATACTAAAATACTTGACTGGATATAGAAAATCAACAGAAAAAAAAATGCTAAAGCCTTTTTCTTCTACCTGCCTTAAAACAAACAAACAAAAACTAAAATGAAAGGATTTTGATATCTGTACCCACACACATACCGTGCATTCCAGTGTGTTTGGGGTCCTTGTATTTCACTTTTATTTTTTCTGATTCAGCTGCTGAAACAGATGTGCTCTGTTCTCTAGGAAGAGGAATTACAGGGAAAATGTTACCAGCACTAATACTTAAAGTTTCCACAGGAAACATAATGACAAAACTGCATCAACACCAATGAAATCTCACACAAAGGATGCATTCATTCCTTTTGGAGTTCCTGTCCTTTGGAAATCCCATCCTTAAGTACTTAAATTAATATGTTTCTTCCTGATCTCAATTTGTGTAACTTAGGCTGGAGAACAATGCTTGATAGAAATGGTCATTAGTCTATCATATGGTTCAATCCACTTAGTCTTGTAAGATCCTGCAAATATTGGCTTTCGAGATGCAAAGAGTTCATTCAACAGAGTCTATTCATGCTAAAATAATTCCTGTATTTGTAGGACTGTTTTCACAAATGATGATAAAACAGGTCCAAATGTCTTACCTGGTATCAGAAAAATCAAACTGTGACAACACTGGTTTCAGATATTCTTCCATAATTTCTACTATTTCACAGAAATCTGATGTCAAGTCATTTCCATTATCATCTGTCTTTTCTGTCGGAGTCTATCACACAGATTGCAACAAAAACCAAAATACACACAAAATGCTATTTAACAAGGATGGAGGGTGTATTAAGTTAGAGGCTAAATCAAAAGGTGAAGTAAATTAGAATGCTAGGACGTAGACTTGCACATTTCACGTGTAGGAAACTGTCACCTCGCAGCTTAAAAGCTTATGTGAACATGGCAGGCTTTTCCAGTGTACCTTCTTGCTACACAGCTTGTGTTCTCTGACTGAAAACCAGTGTCCTCACAGAACTGAGTCTTTACTTTCAGTAACAGAAAACTTTTACCATCTAGAATTTAAGAGTGCTCATAGCTACAAACCTGGAATTCCAACGAGATGTGCCTTTGAAGTAAAACTTCATGACTAACAGACTTGGATCAACTGTGTCCAAATAAACAGCTATAGTACAAAAGACATTGTGTGCCCTAGAAAGAAACATTTCTGCACTGGCAATCAGTAATAAACCTCTGGCTGAGATAGTTTTAGTTTGATTAAAGTGTTGAGATCTACAATCCTATTATTTTGCTTGGGACAGCTTGTGATGTGGAAAGCAATGTACATTTGCAAATCCAAATCTTACAGGTGCAACACATTTTCAAGTAAACTGATCTCAACTGCATCAGTTTGAAATTATGATAAACTACTGAACACTGCAAAGCTGCCGAATGATACTGAAAACACTAACAGAATAACACAGCAGGATTAAATTTTGAAGCAGAGCCACAGCATTTAGGGAAGCTTCACTTGGAATAAACCGAAAATTCTGCATGAAAACTATTAATCGTAGTTTCTTAGCACATTTCCCACCCTATTTTAAATATAAGGTAATCAAATATATTACCACATCTGTTTTGGAGACACACTCCTGCAAGTTTTGAATGACAGTCTGTTGAAGATGACTCTTCATCTTTTGCTGCTTGTAGAGATGCACTTTTCCCAACAAATTACCAAATGTATGAGGATTCACAGAGAATCGAGATACTTTAGCTTCCACTATTAAAGGGAGGATAACACCATTTAAGACTGAAACATCAGATTTGTACTTGACGAAATGACTGTACAGAGACCATCAGTATCTAAAGCAATGGTATTCTTTGAAAATAACCTGTTTATAAATATATTTAGCACAAAATAGATACAGAAATGAAAAACCCCTTTACAATTATTTATCTACAACAATGCTAGCCTTCAAATATAAACAAACATGATGTAAATTGTGACTCGATACATTATATCTCATAATGAAATGTATTCAGGTATTCACTTTCCTCTAGTATTAATAATAGTTACAATTATTTTTTAAATTATTTTGAAATTTTGTTGACTGCCACAGTGAAAGATGTGAGCCTTCTCGAAACATCAGTGCACAATTTCTAGCTCTTAAATGGAAGAGACACTCACCTGTTGGCTGAGTGGGTTTTCCTTTTTGCTCTGCAGTACTTTTTGGCATCTCAATCAATGAACTGTACAAATTTGATCTACAGAAGGCAGAAAACTGCTGAGTAGATTATCTGACTGTTCAGCCCTGTTTCTTTGAAGCATATTTATTAGAGCAGTTATTACTCTCTAATGTGCACACAAATACTTCCCAGATGCAATATCTACCCCCACCTTGGGCTGCAAAAACCTGCAAAATCTAACTGGAACAAACTGAGAGCTGTGAGGAAAGTTCTTCCATTGCTATAGATGCAGTAAGGTAGACTTTTATTTGTTCCATAAGACTTTTTGCAGTTGGTGAAGATACTCATAGTCAGCTGCTACAGCTCAATTTATGAGTAGCTGCAGGTTAGTCTGCAGTAATGAGATTATTTGAGGCTTTATAAAGGCAAATATGACCCCTCCTAACATTTTCAAGGGCATAAGCAATAAGAGCTGGAAACTATTAAGAGAATTTAGGAGGATACCAAGAATGACCTGAAACCTTTTAAGTGACTTCTGGAGATTTAAGAGACAATTGGGGAAATTGAAAGTACACAAGAACACACAGCTGTGAGCTGCAGGCAGTTTTATTTATATATGAATTTGTGCACCATCCCAAAATTTAAATCCAGCAAAATTAAAAGGCAATAAACAACCAAAGTAGTGATTATTTACAGGTTAAAACCAAATGGAATTTGTGATAAACAGTGCTAAATCAAAATGATGAAATTTTATACCTGTCTTCTGAATGCTGCAGAATAATTATACAGAAATTAGATGGCAATTCATCCATGATATTAAAATGTTCAACAGGAATACAGAGGTTTCTCCATGCCTGTACAAAAATTGAAAAGTTGCCTTATTTTCATATATCTCAGTTCTTTCATCAGAAAACCAATAGTTCTAGGAAAGAAAGTGCTAGTATTTAAAATCAAAAAATTCAAAACAAGCACTTAAGCAGATGTGCCAGGACAGGAGGCTCTGGCCGAACAACAGGAAATACTTTCTCACTGTGAGAATGACTGAGCCCTGGCACAGGTTGCCCAGGGATGTTGTGGAGTCCTATCCTTGGAGATATTCAGAAGCAACCTGGACATGGTCCTGGGCAACTGACTTACAGATGGATTGTTTGTTAAAGAAAAAAGTTTAAAAAGAAATCGGGCTCTTTTGATACAGTAACACTTGCATGGGGACCAGAATATCTCAAACAGCATGACTGGACACTGTCCAGATGGTGACAGGAGTCTCTGCTGCAAAGCATCGTCAGCTGGCTTGAGCAAGACTCACATGAAATTCATGATTTAAGTGTCCAGAGAGCACAATGCTGACAGCCAGCTACACCCAGCTGTAACTCTAAGACAAATAGAAATTACACCTTTAAAATGTCACTTCTGACTTAAATTACATAGCTCATGCTGCACAGATAACCTAGCATAAACAGAACCACAGCTCAGTACACACCATAACAATAGAAGCATATTTTGAGTCATGAAAAAGTCATCCCATGACTCAAATGAAGAAAACAGTTTAAAAGATTTTTAAGAAAACACATTAAATGTTCTCTGTGTGTTGTGTATCTATGTACATGTGGTTTTGTCTCTGTGTATTTTAGGTAACGCACATATAAACTCCTAATAAGTACCACATCTCAAAAAGTTACCACTGAAGTAGCAGTCAGTTGCTGTTCCACTCCTTTCAGAAGATCACTTGTATTTCTGTTTCGTTTCAAATGACACTGAAGATGCAGTAACGCTGCCAGCTGAGAGCTGCTGGTGTTAGATGTAGCTCTTAGAAGGATGTTCTTCATCTTCACAGATGCTGAACAGCTCTGTAAGATTTTTTTTATACCTATTTATTTTCCCTCCCCAAAATAAAATAATACCTATATATCCTATGTTTATTGTAAGAAACTTATGTTAAAGAAAATATCTCTTACTTGAAAGGTGAGATGGATTAGCAAAAGCCTGTCTGCTATTTGTGTCTACAATCTAATATAATCAGTCTGACAATTACTTAGGAAGATTTCTTAAATACAGACAGCTAGAACTGACTTCTTTGTTTACATTTGTCCCTGCCAGACAGGGCGGTTGGAACCAGATGATCTTTGATGTCCCTTCCAACTCTGACAATCCTATGATCTACGTTCCAGCATTTATTCATCTAAGGTCTACAAGGAATGGTAAACGTCTGTGTTCAGAACTTAGCCATTCAAGTAAGCAGAGTTTTCTCTATGATTCTGTGCCTTTTACTGTCTACCCATCACATCACGTGTTTTAACAAGACTTCCTACAGAGAGCAACATAAAGGGTAAGACTTTATACCCTGTCCTTTCAGCAAACATTACCAATCCTATCCTTGGAAACATTTTTTTCTTTAAATGCAGCCGTCACATAAAAAAAATTTGCAATTTGTGCTTATCTAATAAAAAAATGCCAAAAGGACACTTAATATTGATATGGAGTGATATTTTAAACTTTTTATTATTATTTTTAAATACAAACCTTTCTGGGCAAGATAGCAACTGAATTAGTATAATTTTTCCCTAGTAAAATACATGACTTCTTGTGGTTTTGCTGTGTTGATATGCACTCTGATTAGCTTTTTCACTAACAAGTATGACAGCAAACCATAAATGATATGGTGTGCTCCAGGAGTACAGGAACCAAGGACTGAACCACAGAGTATTTGCAAATCCAAGTCTTTACTCAAGGGCAGGTGCCTACTGTCTGTCATAATTTCCTACAGTTGTCTTTATGTGGCAGGAAGTAAATGAATAAAATGTGAATTTCTCTAATTCTGCAATGGAGATGATGGTCTGGGAAGTATGTAATATTTGTTCCTGATGCAGGGCATATAAGCTCTGCAGCCATTCCTCATCTGATGAGGGCACATACTCGCATGAATGATTCATACACCTTAGAGCCATCTGAGGGATCACACTGTGTAGGTGTTGATTTGACAAACTGAACGTAAACCTTTCCCATCTACTTCAAAATGATGAATGAACAAATTCAGAGAAACATTTTCAAAATTACCTCTTAGGGAAGGATGAAACTGTGTTTTGTGGCAATGTCTTATCTTAGCAAATCACACAATAGTAATTTAGTCATACTAAAATCTCTTCACGTATGCAATCATCAATGAAAATGTCAGGTCAAACACGACAGAGAATGGAATTACAATAATAAAAAGCCTCTGATCAAACACTCTGAACTCAAGAAACATCATCTATCAGATTAACTGTATCACTCACTGGTTCTTATGGGTACCTACATACAGTGTTCTGTATGACAAATTTTCAGGCTATAGGAATAGTCATTTTTGCTTATGTAACTTAAACCACCCAGTTTATACTGGAATGAAGCACAATACATTAGCTGCATTACCTGATGAAGTGCCAAAAACTGGCTAGTTGAAACTGGATCAAATTGTTGAAAGCATTCAACCATTTCAAAACTGGCAGGAGCCAGAACATCAGTAAGATTATGACTGAACGCAATACCCATACACTGTAGCAAAGCTTCACTGGATTGAGAAAGATATTTCTGAGCCAATCTATGTTCCTTCTAGATGATAAAAACGAAAAGGTGTGTATTAAAATATGCACTAGTATCAAATATTAATATGTATACAGATTACCAGTGTGTTAGAAAATGTAAGTACACTACTTTTTCGTTACTAATTAATTCTTTCTTCCTTTGAAGGGGAAATCATGCATTTAAGGTATGATCAAAACATTCAAATACAGGTTCATTATTTAGCAGACACCAACATTTAGACAACATTTAAAATACAAGTTTTAATGAGATCCTTACTTTACTGTAAAATGTGTACTTAGCAGAACAGTATTTAAATTCCAGGCAAAATGAGCCACTCCCAATAAAGGAATTTTTGGTCAATTCTTAGTTCAATTGTTTTCATGACAGTTAATTACACTTAATACATATAAACCAATGAAACACTTAGGTTTTTATTGATTATAGCAACAATTTATTGACTATTAGCAACATAAAATCTACATTTCCAATTCCTAGTGTGCTTTGAACTTCTGTAGTTAACAGAGATCAGCTCACCACAAAAACATAACTTCAATTTGGTAAGAATTTCCCAAATGTTTTGTGATAGAAGTCATCTCTTTTTTTTTGCCCAGTCTGCAAAATGTTATGCTCCCTTAGAAGGGCATGCCTGTGAAGCAGAGAAACACTGCCTGTTCAGCTTCTCCTGGCTGGTACATGCTCAGTCAGTGGGAAACCACTGAAGGAGAAATTACTTCTTTCTGGGAGCAGCTTGGAAAGATGGGAAATCAGGAGCTCCCATAGCATGTGTTGAGGGGCAGAACAGAGATGCACAATAGAGCAGCGATGGAAGCCTGTTTTTTCTGGGGGTGTTTTGGAGATTTTGTTTTCTTTTAGAAGATCAAATTTACGTTGTAAGCATTTCCATTATCAGTTCAAACAGAACTGATAAGGAAAGGTATTACTCCATAAAAAGAAAGCATTCAAATTCTAATGCAAGCACATATGCTAACATACCTTTAATCTCAGTATTTTCCTCCCATGCTTATTATATTGATGTTTACAAGTCGGTAAACTGCTGTCTGTCACTTCCTGTTCACTGCTTTCTGCTGAATTCAGGAAAGTTTTTGTGACGTCTGATTTAGCTTCTTCCTACCCATCACAGTACGAAAAAAGAATAATTAGTCATTCCACCAAGTATGGCTGGCTTAAATTTCTTTCATTAAAGTCTAAGTGAAAAGAAATCATCTAACTATATGAATCCCCTGATGTTGAGAGATTTAGCCTTATTATCAGACATCAACATTTCAAAGTATGTTCTCACTAATATTAACATTTTATTTCCTTTATTTGTCCTCAGTTAATTTCTTCTGAATGCTTTAATTCATTACAGAATCAATGACTCAATCAACTTTCCTTTTCTTACATGATATTCTTACTACAACACAAAAGGAACTTACAAATTTCGGGTTTTAATCTGCAAGTCATTCCTACTTGTTTGCATGGATTCAAGGACTAACCTACCTAGCCCTTTAAGGCATTCATTCTTTTCTCTCGTTGGAAAATACTGTAATAAGCATATCTCAGAATTAATTTTAAAAATTATCTACATGAGGATGGCATGTAGGCAGAAGCACTGTTCTGAAATTACTTGGTTCAGTACAACTTTTATTATGGCTGGCATGCAACTTGCAAAACCTGTAAATAAAAATTAGTGTACTACACAAGTGTATAAAGACAACAATAGTGCCAAGCTACACAGTGGAACTAATTTTAGTCCAAAAAAGAAGACATACCATAACATCTGGCTTCCAGTAAATCCCTGAATGTACAGGATCTATGCTAATGGCAAGCAAATGAAGAGCTTTTCCAGTGAGATACAGGCATTTGGATTTGATGTCAGGACATCCTTTGCAAAGATTCTGTACATTTGCTAACTGAGCCAGGGCTGTGTGACCCACAGTGCATTCCATATGTCTCCAGTCCTAGTCAAATACACAGATTTATAGTGATTTGCTCATATATACGCACACATACAGAAACATACTTGAAAAACCAAACCAACACGTACATATTTAAATGGAAACATATTTGTTAAATCTGATTACACTTCCAATTACAAACGAGCTGCCATTAATAGATAACTTCATTAGTGACTCATTTAAAAGAAGCACACATTAACAACCATAAGCAAACAACAATCAGTGCTGAGGAAAACCTGGGATAAGGGCAGGGCACTGCAGAGAACGGTGGGGATGCTGTGCTTTCCTGCAACAGCATTTCCTATTGTCATTGTCAGAGAGGCAGAGCAGTGGGCAAGAACTGCTGCTCTGTCCCAGGAGGGCATGTCTTATGTTGCTATGAATCAGCTCAGTTAGGCAGTTCTGCTTAAAGCCAACTGATTTAAAAAGAAAATAAAATAATGCAAAGAAACTCCCTGTCAATCTTGAGGGTCCTTTCCAACCGTAATGATTCTGTGTAATTACAAAGCCTCAAGAAACTTCCCTGCTACTCGTAGTGGTTTTTAAATCTCTGCATCTGAGAAACAAAATCTTTCCAAGAAAACAAAACCCTAAAGAGCCCCAATAAGCCAGCCCCAAGACAAAACCCACACACTTAACTTACTTTGTTGCAAAACTACATGAATGGTCTAGGGACCCATTTCCTCAGTAGTGGAAGAAGTTCTGCTATGGAAAACATCTCTGGGAAACTGTCATATCTTCTACCTACAAATCAATGGACCACATGCTTTATATTACCTGTTCTGTTCCATCATCTTCAGTAGTTCCCCTGATGAATGCCTCCACAATTTTTTGAAACAATGCTTCTCCCACTTGAAGTTTTTTCTCAGTAACAACAAGATGAAAAATATCCAAAAGAATTTCTACAAGATTTATTTTCCTGTGAGCTAGCTGTCTCATTAATGGGATACTAATATTTGTAGTCTGAAATACAAAACAAAGGAAAGTACTAATTTCAAGTATTGTTGCAAGTTTTGTTTGATGAGAAGCTAAAATGTTCTATTTCTTTTAACTAAAGAAACAGGTTATTTTAACCATATCACCTCAATATATCAGAGATATTACTATGAAGTAATTTAAAAGATACATTGCAGTATCAAATATATTACAAAGCCATCAAATAGCTGCATGGAAAAAGAACAGCTGGGTTTTTGCTCTTCACTTTTTCCTGTACCTGGTACAAATACCAAATTCCAAAGGAGTTACAAATGTGTACACAAAACCAGAATTTTACCACTAATCATTTTGGTAGCTGAACAAAAAAACTTCTAGGATTAAATAAAATTGACAAAGACTAAATTCTCTCATTTCTGCTTCTCTTTTTTCCTTTAAAAATGGTAAATTCTTTTGGCATGCAATGTTTCCTTCTATATTCAAACAATGCCTAACATTGCAGGAAGATAATCTCCTTTGGAGCTCTTGGAATTACCCAAAAGTGATTGAACAGTACAACTAAATTAGATTTCTTTCCATGGTTAGAAAAAAATAATACATATATCCATACCTCATTAACTGCAGATAAGCTACAAACATCATGAAACACTTCCTCTGTTTTGGATACTGCCCTCTGAGCTAGGCTATACGCATCTAGATAGTGACATCTTTTTTCTTCTCCACTTCTTTCCTGCTTGGCAATCGCTCTGAAAAAACAAACCATGAAGCCAAAAGAACTAATGTAAGAAAGTGGGGCATTTATGGTATCAACATTATTAAGCACATATAATAATTAGATGAAAACATTTGATTAAAGATCAACTAGATTAATAGATAAACCAGATTAATTTTGTACACGCGTTTTCCAAATCTTTCAATAGGTAAATTTAACATTCACACATTATTCTTTCACAGACTCATTCTCGGAACCGTACTGCTGCAATGCAGGAAGATGCCAAGACTAAAGAAGAAAGGCAGGTAATATTCTAGAGTATGCATTCAGCAGGAACAAAATGGCAGAATAGCCAGATACAGAGCTTATCTCTGTCATCTTAAGGGGACATCTTGGAAACAGCTGGGAGTCAAGGCATACCATGTTTTGAACTCTTGCTCTTACAGCAATTCCTAGAGAACCATTTCAACAGTAAGAATTGTTAAAGCCTGGAAATACTCGAGAACGACTCGGTGTGGCTGCCTTTACAAATGGGAAGACAAAAAGCTGACTTAAAGACCTTGAAACTTTGTTTTGACCTCAAAACCAGCAAAAAAATCTCAAGTACCATGTAAAATTAACTCTGCCTTCAGTGAAAAGGCTTTTCGATTCTACAGTATATTTCTGAACACATCAAAAAAGCAAATAGGCATGTTAAAAGCAAGGTATCAAACCTGACAACGTTATCTACTCTTCTCCATCTTCAGACTATTAAAAAGCAAACAATACACTCCATGGACGAGCAAATCAGAGGTAAAATCTTACCTGTGAATATTTGCACATTCTAGCAGCACCTCAGCGCTGCAGTTTTTATGCGTATAATTAAAGAAGTCCTTCTCAACTTGAACTAATTTACTGTTAGATTCCTGTAGCTTATGTTCCAACTGGCAAGACTTGACATTTACTGTCATACTATCTTGGGCAAAACGTATCTCAATCAGTGCTTTCCTAGGAATAAAAAATAAGTACAAGACAGCAGTCAGAAAGCACAGGCTGCGTTTGAAAACTGACAATTCTCTCCACTCCCCTTGAAATTACACAAAATCTAGAAAAAAAGTTTCTTCATTCCTTGAACCTATGATCTACAGGTAAGTCCTGAAAAAAAATCAAAATATTGCATTTTCAGATTACAACAGAGGTGCCATTTGTTCCATGCATCTATTCAAACTGCCTAGGTCTAATCAGACTTCTAAATAGAGTTGAACTGAGAAGACTATTAAGTCTTCCCTTTCTCACCCCAAAGTTCCTCATTTCTGGAAAAAGAAGGATGTATGTTATGCACTTCTTTTACCAATACGTTTTAAGCTCTCACTGATTAGATTTCAATGTAACCAAAAACAAACTACAAATCACTTTGTGTAGTGAAAATCACCATATATTTGCAATGCAGCTGTAGAGAAGGGGCTGGCCATGTTTTAATAGAAAGGTAGTTACCTGGCTTCAAGGGATGCAATTATAAAATCCAACTCTGATTGTCTATTAGGTCTCTTCAGTACGGAAGATCTGAGCACATTTACAGTGTGTTCCAGTATCTCACAAGCCTGCAGGTGATAACACAAATCTCTTATTTCTATTTTAAATGTCTGTGTCTAACGTTTAGTGCTCATTTAGAAAGCTTAAATCTTGTGCAGAACATGCTATCTTTCCCTAATATTCTCCAAGATGACTGACTCATAGTAACTGTATGTAAGTCTAGAAGTATGAGTTATGATCACACCTAGATATTCTTCTGTTTAAATCAATGGGAGTGCACAAACACACACACACACACGAAGAGGAGATGGAGCTAGACTCATCCTAGAGGTACACAGTGAAAGAATGAGGAGCAACAACTTTAAAAGAGGAGAATTCTAAACAGATGTTTCAGTGTTTAGCCACCTTCATAGTGAATTTTTATTGTATTTTATTTTTGAGGGGTAACAAGAGGCCAGAAATGCTGCAAAAACTCCATTCTTGGAGATATGTGAAAAGTGGCTATACAGAGTCCAGAGCAACTTGATTCAACAATAAGGTTAGATTTCACTTCAAAATTGTCCCTGCTTTGCCTGATGTTAGACCAGATTACCTCTAACCTAAAGTCATCTGTTTCTCTGTTTCACAGGCATCCCTCTGACTAACACACCGATCCACAAGTAGACCTTAAGCTAATATAGTCTTGGCACATGAGGATGCAAAATAAGTCCCCAACTAAGAGTTCTGAATTAAAAAGCCTTTAGATCATACTCAAAACCTCATTTACAGATTTGTCTTCATTAAATAAATTTCCTACTGCAGACATATTGGTCAGAAATGTGAAGACAAAAAAAACCCCAAACAAACAAACACCCCCACCCCAAACACCGCACACAATAGCTATACTGATAAAACCTTAGTAAATACTCTTCACTGGTAATCAGGCATTTTGTCCTTCAACGATTGTGTAAGTTCAGCCTAAATCAAAATAATCCATCAACACTAAACAGACTTATCACAGTTTATCAGGAAAGAACAAACATCACAGACACAACAAGATCATCATTACACTGAAACTCATAGAATTTAAAGGTTGAACAGTAAATGGATATTTTAATGTCAAGGGTCAAATAGGGAAAGTTTTTTCAATAAAAATATACTTATTGGTATCTTTCAGTATCTGGAAATATTTTAAATATTTGAAAAGGAAGTGCACGCAGTTAATATTTATTAAATGTGGAAAATAAACACATTGGTGTGAACAGAATTGTCTTGAGTAGAAAAGCATTCTAACCAAGAGAATCAGATCTCTAGGGTTTAGTTACACATAGTAGATTTCAATTGTTCACTTCAACAGACGGATGATACATAGCTTATAGAAACATGGTAAACTTCTGTGGGTAAAAAAATCTCATTCCTATTGGCCTGCATCTGTTTGGAATCTGTGATTAGTGTTTGCTGAATGCACAGAGAAGACCAATAACAGCATCTACCACCTGGTTTTGCTTTCAATGAAACAGGTTATAACATTTCTCCTCACCAAAAGAGAGGCACCACTGCTGCAAAAAAAAAAACAAACACCAAAACCAACAACAACCAACCATCAAGCCGAAAAGACTTCCTTACCATTACCTGTTTTCCTTCCCCCTCTTCCTCTAGAACTGCTTCAACAAGACTAAGAGTACTGTTGTACCAAAACTCTTCATTTCCTCCTAGAAGTTGTGCTTTCTGAAGGAGTGCTCGCGCTTGCCCATGGTTTCTTTCCAGGTTAGCCAATACAGCAAGTAAGTACAAGCACCTTGACACATCAGCCAGGGCCCCCAATTCCTAGGAAAAAAGATATGTGATCCATACACAAAAGACTCACTATTGCTATTCATATTTTAGAAACTTATGAACAGGCACAGAAATAAGAAGCAAATGTTACTTCCTCAATTATCTGTAGAATTTCTTAGTTCCTCCTTATATTACTTGGGTTTTTTTCCAAAACTTGAGAGTCTACTTTCTACTAAGAACTTCAAATCTTTTATTTTTTTTTTAACATGGATTAACAGGGTAATAATTATATTTTCTTACAAGTAAAGGATTTATTGCAGTAATTGGTTCGCTAACTTGTATACCCAAAGAGGAGAGCGATAACGAAAACCAGCAGATATGGGAAGAATATCTTTAATGTAAACTCTTCATAATAATGAGAAAACGTACATTTGTTTGGTGGAACAAACAGACACTTATTTCAGATTGCTAGAATTCTAAGTCATAATTTCAGTGTCAGTGGCGGTTAACCAAAACAGCAGTAAAATCATAATGAAATTCAAAATGATACGAATGGACTTTCAAACAATCCTGTTGAGAGGATGGAGCTAAATGCTCTCTTATCAGCAAATCTTGAACATCCCTAAACTATTTTAGACACAGTTTGGATATACATACATCTTCCAAGGACACTGCAAAACAGACAGATGCTGACACCACTTCACAAGTTGAAATATCTTCAAGACAGTTCCCATGAAGTTGGACTTGAGTGCCTTGTGTTTAAACGTATGCCTTTTGTACATCGAAACTCAAATGACAAAGGTTTGGGATGGGGAAGAGGGTAAAGTTTGGCTTTTCTATTTGATTATTATTATTATGAGGAATAACTGCATCAAAATGAATGTCTTCCTACATGTTTTATTAATGTTTCTTCTTCTAGTTTGTTTCCGATGTACCTGAGTTGCAGCATGGGCCTCTGAAAGCAGAAGTCTTGCTGGTTGATACAAGCCTAGCTGAATTAGTACTTCAGCTTTTTCTATCCACAAGTAAGGGAAAGAAAGTGCACTCAGTCCTTTTCCCGTTACTGAATTTAACTCAAAAACCTGAAAAATAAACAAAATATTACACCTTCATAAATTTCAAAACTAAACTAAATGGAACACAAATTGTTATTAACTATACCATTAAATACTTTATATATCCCACACTGCAGCTCTATTTTCTGACTTTGGAATCCAAAGTTATATTACAGGAAAAATAAGTTTTCTGTGAGATTTGGGGTTTTTTAATCCTCAAAAGGCACTGAAATACCAAGTGTACACTATTAAAACTAATTTTAGAACAGGCTAACTACTTCAGACCTGCTACTGTTCCAAAGAAGTTGATTCTTGGTAATATAGTTAACTATAACAATCTAAGAGAAAAACTATTCAGAAGTGCTAAAAGAGGTGACTCAAGAGGGATTAGTAATTCGGGGGGGGGAAAAAAGGGTATTTTACATGCACAAGAATGGAAAAATATAAAGAGAGAAAAATGCTCTGACGAAAAGGAGGACAGAATTGCCACAGTAGAGAGGAAAGTGGAGGTAAGCCTTTGGAGTATCAGTAAAGCAATCATCTTCCTAAAGAAGAATCAGAAAAAGACAGAGCTGAAATATTTGCATGTGTTTGAAAACTGTAAGCAGTGATGTCTTGGAGAGAGGAAGAAGAGAAAACCAAAACCAAAAGCAAATAAAACATCTTTTTTGTTTCTCAGTCTTTTCTGCTGATTTGCATTTGTCCCAAATTCCTTTTGTAGAAAAGTAGTTTTATTTTGTATGAATACAGGTTCTACTCTCGTTGTTCCACAATATAAATCATGTGCCAGGCAACTCCAGCTCACATTCACAGAGTCACAGAATGTTAGGAGCTGGAAGGGACCTCGAAAGATCATCTAGTCCAAGCCCCCTGCCAAGAGCAGGATTCCCTAGACCAGGTCACACAGAAGCACATCCAGAGGGGTTTGGAATCTCTCCAGAGACGGATGCCTGCCAGCAGCACTGAAGTAGGATGCATTTTTCACCATTTTTCTTTGTCGATTTATCTCTCCAGTACAAAAATATTTAAAAACAAGCTACCAAGCATATTTAGATAAAAAGTGAAGAGTACTGCATTAAGGGAACTGGAGTAGAAATAAAAACCTTTTCACTTGAAGTAAGGACATTCTCATCCCTACTACCATTCAGCTGAGCAGTTTCAAAAAATGTTTCTTCTGTCTGTACTTTCTTCTCTTTTTTCAGTGCAATCTCTTGCCTACACCTAAATCACAAGAAAGAAGAAGTGAATTCAAGTTTACAGAATCACACAGAATCATTACGGTTGGAAAGGACCCTCAAGATCATCTAGTCCAACCGATAGCCCTACACTACTCTTACCCCTAAAACATCCCCTGAAGAAACACATCTATCCTCTTCTTAAAAACCTCCAGGGATGGTAACTCCACCACCTCCCTGGGCAGCCTATTCGAATATCTAACCACTCTTTCAGTAAAGAAATTCTTCCTAATATCCAATCTAAACCTACCCTGGAACAACTTAAGCCCATTCCCTCTAGTCCTGTCACTAGTCACAAGGGAGAAGAGGCTAACACCCACCTCCCTAGAATGACGTTTCAAGTAGCTGAAGAGAGTGGTAAGGTCTCCCCTCAGCCTCCTCTTCTCCAGGCTAAACAACCCCAGCTCCCTAAGCCCCTCCTCATAAGGCCTGTTCTCCAGACCCCCGATTAGCTTAGTTGCCCTTCTCTGCACCCTCTCCAGTACCTCAATTTCCTCCCTATACTGCGGTGCCCAAAACCTCACACAGTACTCAAGGTGTGGCCTCACCAGTGCCGAGTACAGTGGCAAGATCACCTCCCTGCTCCTACTGGTCACACTATTCCTGATGCAAGCCAGGATGCCATTGGCCTTCTTAGCCACCTGGGCGCATTGCTGGCTCATGTTCAGCCGTCAATCAGCACCCCCAGGTTCTTCTCTGCTGGAGAGCTCTCCAGCCACTCTTTCCCGAGCCTGTAGCGCTGCTGGGGGTTGTTACAACCAAACTGCAGGACTCTACATTTACCCTTATTAAAACTCATACCATTTAAAAGTTTATTTTAAAGGTATTTCTTAATGGAGTGTTAATGTGTTAGGCACCTTCACCATACTGATACAAACCAATCACACACACTACTATACTAAACCTGTGCTAAGACATCACAGTTTTTAATAGTTTCCTCCCCCAACAACACTTAGAAAAACTTATTATAGGGGGGAAAAAACACCAACTAAATACAGCCTCTGTAGTAAAAATACATACATTGCTTGTTCCAGTTCACTAATATATGCTTCTCCAGCAGCTTTCTCATGATACAAAGATGCCTGACTCAGTTTTAGGTCTGAACATATCAGGGCAAGTCTAAGAATAAAAAGAAGAAATGCTTAAGAAACAAGTCAGAATCTGTCATACGTTGCTTCTTACAAACACATACATAGAAGAACATACATTCCACATTTGTCAATCTACGTCTTGATTAATACTGGCAATAACAAAAGGTCTAAATAAAACCCAGGCAAATGTGATAGTTTTAATCACCCACTGATAGAGGTCACAGAATAACAGAATGGTTTGGGCTGGACATACACTTTGAAGATAGAGTTCAAACCCCCAGCCACGGCCAGGGCATCCTCCTCTAGATAAGATTGCTTGAAGCCCCATCCAACTGACCTTGAAGTTCATCCACCAAACCCATGTATCTCCAATTTAGTAGCAAAAACAATGTGGTAATTATTTATAATATAGTCTCATTACAGCATTCAAAAACATCTCACACCTGTATATGCTAAACTACTTCTCTGTACTGAAATCAAGAGTAATCTATTCACGTACACCTATCTGATCTGATACAAAAATCGGTCCATGGATATAAATAAAATACCATGAAATAAAACCAAATCTTGAGGAGTCAAAAAAATTTGTCTGGCAAAGCTTGGCTGCAAATCAATTTCCTGTCAGTAAATCTTTTAGTGTCGTAAGACAGTAACTTGGTAACCAAGAGGCAATCCAGATAAACACACACCTATTTGCAGATGTGAGTATTTATCTATTCTGCCACATGGGATCACTTACAGGCATCCTAAAAGTCCACTATGTGGTATTTCACCAATTATTAGGAATTAAACAACCAATAACTGTGTTTTTAAAAAGCATGATGAAATGTTTTAACCAAAACAGAAAAAAATTTGCCATTGCATGCATATTAAATATTTTTGAATCGAAACTTTTAGGGCTAATAATCCATAAAAATAACATCATTTTGGTCACAAAGGCAAATCACTATAAAAAAGATTGCACTTATTGAGGTTAATTATTCGGGCTCTTAAGCTAAAGACAATATAACTTTGATGGGAGTCTGCCTTTTGAACACTGAAAAGGTAACAGTTTTATTTATTTTTTTTACTTTGCTTTTTTTCAGTTAGGTGATAAGGCAATTAAGAAATTATTCACATGAAAGTGACTTGAGTTCATAGTCTTGTCCAACTTTCCTTGTGGAGATGACGTTTAGTAACAGATAAACTTAGTGACTTCAATTCCACAAGCAAATGATTTCATCAAAATTCTATTAAAATTTAAAAAATAAGAAAGAAAAGAAATATCCAACAGTTAGGTCACAGAAAGCCTCACTACTATTTGGTGAAGTATTTACAGATGGTCCACTCCAGTTTCTCTCCTATTGAAAATAAAAAAGGATACAAACCGAAGTTTATAGAGAGCAGACAGACTTCTGCAGTCCACAACTTCATTAGCAATAACTTCAGCTAGCTGTAAGATGGGAAGAATCAAGTGGGGGCAGAACATTTTCTGTAGTTCTTTAGACAAAAGGTCCATAAAATACAAAGTGCAAGTCTGAAAAGAAATTTTAAAAATTTCAATCAGTATAAACATAATTTTGTAGAGCACAAATTTTCAATTAATGATGATTACATTTTCAGTTCCAAACTTTACTAAAATAAAAGAAAAATAATTAAACAAACTTCCAAGCTGAAGAAGCAGCTAGGTACACGAAAAGCCAGACAATTCATTCTTTTGAGTTAAGCTCATTTCAGAATGCAGAGGACAGACTAATACTTTTTGAAGCATTCATGAATGCTAAGACAAGGAAGCATTTCTGACAACTGTCTGAACGCACTCTTTCTTTATTGCACAGACAAGAAAGACCAGAATGCAACATAGTTCCCTGCTACTCTTTTTTCCCGTCCCTAAATAAGAAATGCTCCAGAATTTTGAGGAATATACTTACAGGTTTGGGGAAATTCTCCCAGTTAATACCGTAACTATTTGTTTTCTGTTTAAAAGTATCTCTGATTTCATTGGGACAGTTATAATGAGCCCATTCTTCCACACTTGCTGGCAAGCTGTCAACCAATCCTTTCCCTTTAAGCTTCTCTTTCACAACAGAAACTTCAATCTATAAAAAATAAGGACATTTATGAGGCCAAAATAACATTTTTGTTGGTAAGAAATATTTGGCTAACATTTAAAAAAGGTATCTGCTTAATATCCTTTGAAATTTTGTCTGTGTTGTTTTTGTGTTTTGGGTTTTGTTTATTTGGGGGTTTTTTGGTTGGTTGGTTTTTTGTTTTGTTTTGTTTTCACCCACAGACAGTGAGTTTTACAAAACAGAGGTATTTTGACCAGGGTAACAACAACAAAACAGCTGCTGTAAATTTATGACCTGTCAGGTCCACACCATCGTGAGCAAAGGTATGATATACAGATCCACAGAGAAATTCTTTACAGGTTAAGACAGTCTTTACAGAAAAGTATCTGAACTATTTAACAAATGATCTCAGGGAATCACAGAATGTTAGGGGTTGGAAGGCACCTCTGGAGATCATCTAGTCCAACCCCCCTGGCAGAGCAGGTTCATCTAGAGCAGCCTGCACAGGATCACCTTCAGGTGGGTTTGCAATGTCTCCGTTTGAATGACTCCACCACCCCCCTAGGCAGCCTGTTCTTGTGCTCCACCACTCTCAAAATAAAAATTTCCTCCTTATATTTAGATGGAACTTCCTATATTCCAGTTTCTGCCTGTTACATCTTGTCCTGTCACTGGGCACTACTGAGAAAAGACTGACCCCATCCTCCTGACACCCACACATTAGCTATTTCTAAGTACTGATAAGATCCCCCTTCAGTCTTCTCTTCTTCGGCTAAACAGCCCCAGCTCTCTCAGCCTTTCCCCATAAGAGAGATGCTCTAGATTCCTAATCATCTTCGTAGCCCTTTTCTGTACCCCATCCAGAAGTTCCCTGTCTTTCTTGAACAGGGGAGAGACCAGAACTAGACCCAGCACTCCAGATGAGGCTTCCCTAGGGCAGAGCAGAGAGGGAGGATAACCTCCCTCGATCTGCTAGCCACACTATTTTTGATGCACCCGAGGATGCCACTGGCCTTCTTGGCCACAAGGGTACACTGCCGGCTCATGGTCATCCTGCTGTCCACCAGGACTCCCAGGTGTTTTTCCCACTCAGCTGCTTTCCAGCAGATCAGTCCCTAAACATGTCCTGCTCCATGAGGTTATTCCTCCCCAGGTGCATTACTCTACCCTTGCCCTTGTTGAATTTCATAAGGTTTTTCTCTGCCCAACTCTCAGCCTGCCCAGGTCATGCTGGATGTCAGCACAGCCTTTTGGTGTGTCAGACACTCCTCCCAGTATTGTGTCATCAACAAACTTGCTGAGGGCACACTCTGTTCCTCCATTCAGGTCACTGACGAATATACCAAACAGGACTGGACCCAGCACTGACCCCTAGGGAACACCACCCATTACAGACTTCCCTTCGGACTCCACACCACTGAGCTCTGAGCTCTGTCCTTCAGCCAGTTTTCAATCCAACCCACTGTCCATTCATCTGACCCATACTTCCTAAGCTCACCTATGAGGATACTGTGGGAGACAGCATCAAAAGCCTTGCTGAAGTCAAAGTAGACAACATCAACTGCCCTCCCCTTATCTATCCGCCCAGATATGCCATCATAGAAGACTATGACTTCTCTCCTTGGTGAATCCACGTTGGCTGACAAGGTTCTGACAACCTTCTTTTCCTCCACATGCATAGAGATGATGCCCACAAGCTGTTCCATCATCTTTCCAAGGATGGAGGTCACACTGACTGTAGTTTCCTGGGTCCTCCTTCTTGCCCTTTTTGAAGGCCAGAGTGACACTGGCTACCCTCCAGTCCTCAGGCATCTTGCCTGTTCTCTAGGACCTTTCAAAGATAGAAGGTGGCTCAGCAATGACATCTGCCACCTAACTCAGCCCATAGGGTTGTATCCCATCAGGACCCAGAGACTTGTGAATATCCAGTTGACTTAAATGTTCTCTAACCTGATCCTCCTCTACCAAGGAAAAGTCTTCCTTTATCTAGACTTTCTCCTGTCTCCAAGGTCTGGGACTCCTGTGGGCGGACCTGAGCAGGAAAGACTGAAGCAAAGAAGGCATTCAGTAACTCTGCTTTCTCTGCATCCCCTGTCACCATGGCACCAGCCTCATTCAGCAGTGGACCCAATTTTCTCTAATTTTCCTTTTCCCTCCATCTCTTAAAACATCTCTTCTTAAGGGATGATTGTGACAATTCCACAGAAAAGGGGTTCTTACTTGTTTCTCTTTCTTTTTGCCCTTCTCTTTTTTAGGCGCATTTATTGACTGTACCTTCTGCGGAGCTGTAAGTTGTGAAGACTTTGATAATACTTTGGTAACAGGTCCTGAGGCTGACAGTGATACCTAGATAAATAATTACAGTTAAGTAATTCAATTTTCCTTAGTAATGTCAGTTGCTAGTAATAACAATTATTCACTGTAAGTCACTCTCTACAGCTATTAACAAGTGCCACATAACACATTACGTTTGCATAAGAGCTTTCTTCAGGAACCTGAAATTTCAAAGACTCCTAGACGCTCACATTATTTGTGCAAGCATGTAGGGTGATCGTGACAAAGCAATGAAGCAGCTGAACTGACATTCATGGCATCACACCTCTGATGAATGTTACTGCTACTTTAACTTACATGGTTGCAAATTCAATTCCACTAGTCTAGATTGCTTAATCTTCTATGAGGTAGGAATTCCGTATCAAAGAAGCCTGGAAGACAGCAGGAGCCACTCCGTTCTCCTGGATTAGTCTTCAACAATCCTACTAATTAATGTCATATAAAAGGAATTTCTAAACTTTCAAGCTTACGAAAGCATCCACTGAAAATTTCCCTGTGCATGCAATAGCACATCTCACCTAAATGAAAAAAATTACAAGTTAGGAAGATAAATATATGTCACTGGAGAGATAAAGAGTAAAGTGCAAAATGCTGCAAAACTTGGGAAAATTTCAAATTAAAGGCAACTTGTGTCTTTTTTAAAAAGTCAGAGGCAGCTGATTTGGCTCTGATTACTCAGGTGTTCAGAGAACATTTTAGTATCTTCCCAGTTATTTATGGAGTCTTAACACTTGAGAGTTTGCTTTAGAAACAGACATCTGCAGCTAAGCCTGCTTCGCTTTGTACTCCAAAACATGGTTAAACTGTTCTGTCGTATCTTCATTTCTTCAATGTCACATGGTTATTCTTTTTCTCATAGTAGTGTTTAGCTGCCAATATGAGTTCTTCAAACTGTCACTGTCCTACAACTGGCACCAACAGCTGCATTAACTCTTGAGAAAGAAAGGTTTGATCTCAAATGCTGTTAACAATGAAAAAGTGATCAGAGAAGAATAACTGGAGAACATTGCCTGTATCAAACCTTCACAAATGGATCGACTTCTGAATTTATCTGTGTCACACACCTCCTTTCAGTCAAAGGACAGCCCCTTGGATTCAAACTAAGTGAAGGTCCCCCTGTAATGAGTTCATTACTCAGAACTGTCAGCAGTGTTCTCAGCATGTATTCTGCCACTACTAAGATTCTTTAAGAAATTAAAAATATAAGACTTTAGAACCTTTTGCACAAACCATAGGAATGTACTCCAGAGAAACAACGGGCCACTGCTTCTACTCTTAATGTCTCTTCGTTTTCCTGAGAGAAACAATTTCCTTGTTTAAACCTTCAACTGGAGAAAAATACACTAACTATACTATAAAACTAGAAATTCTAAAGATGTAGTCAAAACATCAGAGGAAAAGCTAGCACCACAATCACACAAGCTAGAAAGTGCCAACCACACCACAATGTAACAGGATATCTCAGACAATCTCACCTGCCAGATCCGGATGACACAAGCATACGCCATCAAACAGTGCCGCTGATGGAAAGGAGAACAACGACCAGAAACTAAAGCCATTAATGTCTGTGCTCTAAACAAAGCTTCCAGTTGTTTAATATTACTCAAATCTTCCAAAGTAATTCTGGGCATGGCATCATTTGCTCCAATGTCTACTTTCAAGTTTTCTGCAGGCGTAAGTTTTGGTACAGTCCTTTCTTCTGTTAAAGCAACAAGTAACATGCTTTCAGTGACAAGCTGTACTTTTAAGAGGCATTAAAAAATATAAATTTCTGGATTGAAAATTGAAATATTTACACACACTGTGTCTTCCTGAAAATAAATCTGTGGGAAAGACAGTCCAACTTGTTTATTTCAGCTGTTTAAGTGATGATGTAGTCAAATAAAAAAATCCTCTTGATCCTCACCTAGTGGTTTCTACCTATCAAAATAGGTCACTGAGTCCATACCACTGCAAGTGGACTCAAAGTAAAAGGACCAAAGAGCTTTTGCACAGCTACCTAAACACTTGACAGTGTACATCCCTTGGAAAGTAATTTTTGAAAAAAAAAAAAATCAACCCTGAAATACTAGATAAAGCCAAGGAAAGGGCAATGGACATGGGTACCCAAACCTTGTCCCCCCATGTGGAGTCATTTGAAACAAACTGCCTAGCACTGCCTTCTAGTAGTGTCTCACAACTGAGGAACCCCTACATAAGATAGGAGCTGTATCTTACTGTTCCAAAGCGCTGAGGGTAGGTCTCCATGGTACCACACAGAATTCACCAATATATTTAAGCTCTCATTGACCAAATGACACTGAATATTGGAGAAAATATAGCCAAGCTGGTGCCATTCTTTGTGGCAACCGAGTTGAAAATTAAAAATGTCCCTTGCATTTGCTGCTGATAAATTCTTCTGAAGGATATACACCTTTAACATACCTTCTTCTTGTGAGGGTTGCAAAGAACATTTCATATGCAGCAAGAGATCTACAACCCAGTCCAGAGGTTTAATAACATCACTGAGGGGAAACTGGTTACAATATAACCATTGGGCAAATTCCAACAGATACTCAACTTTCTGCCATTCATTTTCTTGTTCCTATGAAAATAATAAAGGAAGTTTGTTCATATTTGGTGATGTAAACCATCAAAATGATATTCAAAAGTTCAATATAGTTTTAACAGAAGCAAAAAGTAACAACTTGACAGCAAGCAGTTTTATTGGCATCACATGATCAGACTTCTGCTAAAAGGAATGTAACAGAAAACTCCACCAGTTAATTCTTCGCTTTATCAAGACTTCTTGTAATTGGCTACTTTCAGACATTTATCTTTGGCAGGACTCAACTGAGTTGTTACTGGATGCTAAGATTCAGCCACAGAGAGTTTTCCAGCTGAAGAGCAATTTCAAAGTAATGGTCTATTATATGGCCTTCCTCCAGTTCAATTCTACACTTCACAGAACCTGCAATCCCATGGGTCACTTGAGAAGCTTCATTCTATCAGCATTTGAACAGATAGTAAAAAAAGTCACAAACCTGTAAAGCAAGGATCCCATTTTGAAAACAGCTTAGCTGTCCAACAATGCTTCTGGAGACTGTTGCCAAATGGTGCCACAAATGTGACAAATAGTCTTCACTTTCACCTCTGAATTTCCGAACGTCCATCACAAAACCGCAACCCAATCTTGCCTTCACTGTAGCCATATGTTTAAAAATCAAGCTAGAAAAAGACCAAAACAAACTGCAAATTACTTGCATCTGTACCTGTAAAGTAGCTTGGTGAACAGTAAAGTAAAAGAGATGTAAAGTTTACAGAATTACAGAAAAGGGCATAAAACTTAGAACTCAGATAAGCCCAGGTAAACATTAACCTAGAAGATTCAGTCTTCATCTAACGTAAACACATTTACAGATATGAAAATTCAAGTCTCCACTATACAGCTGCCTTTCATCCACCTGTTTTCTTGTAAAGGTAAGATACTACTTCTAGACAAGCTTTTAAAACATGAAATTTACACGTGTTATGAGCAGGTTAACTAAGAGAAGCACTGCCAACCTGTGTCTTTTTCATCAAAAAGATACAGCAGTGTTTTCTGTTACAAGAACTGACAAGCTGACAGAAAGTAACCACAACCTTTTTCCCAATGAAAATATAAAAAACATTCAGCTTTATACTTATCAAGAATCAGGATGATTACTTTAATAAAAAAAGTCAACCAACTTACAGCCTGTGTCTTGTCTGAGGCAAAACTTGAACAGCTTCATCCAGAATTTTCAGTGCTGTGTTCCAATCAGTCTTATCAGCATGTATGTGGAACAATAACCCATATAAGGAGGTTCTTAATGTCAGATCTTCAGCACCTTTGAAGTGTATTCAACCACTTTATTAATAAACTGCAGATTTAGAATACAGGTCAAGTTTTTTATAATTATCAGATCAAAGGAAGGAAGAACATGCCTGGGAGAAAGCGTCCAGCTGGTAATCCAATACTTTGAAAATCCTTTGTAATCCACTGATGCAAAGGCAAGGTATCTTTCTTCTCCTAACAAGGCCCCCCAAAAAAGAAAAAAAAAAAAAAAGCCTTTTATCTATCAATTAACACGTCTCTAAGTACTACTGTGCTTCTGTTTGACTTGTAAACCAATTAACATAGCTAATATCAACTATTAACCTGGCGCTTAAATAGCTACTTGTGCAAGAGATGAAATCCACAACCATTTCTCCAGAACGAGTTCTACAATACAAAACCAAACCAGCAATAACCAGACTCAGTAATATTCATCACCTACATATTGTTTCAAAGGAATGACTTCAGTTTACACATGTTGCTCATAACCAAGTGTTTAATTTTGTCACAGTTTGAAGTGTAATACCTTCCTACTGTCAGAGTGCTAAGCAGCTTGTCAGAAACCTCAAGGTATGCAAAGTAAAAATTCCTTTTTGGAGGTAGAAGAGAAATTTGAATCTGAAGATGCGGGAAATCTTAAGTTTTGGGGTTTCTTTTGTTTGTAGGTTTTTGTTGTTGTGGTGGTTAGTTTGTTTTTTGTTTTTTCTCTTGAGTTTGTGTTTTAAGATCTAGTATCATCCTCCCCAGAAGTGAAGGAGTTTGAGTATTTTCTAAACACTCCTTTCTGTAAGCTTCATAAAGTGAAACACTACAGTACTTCAGACAGCAAATTATTCTCAAGAAAACTGCTGCAAGTTTGACAACCGCTTAAAACCAGAAGAACCACCAAGCGGAAATAAAATGAGAATGTGACTCCCTGTACGCATGAGTGTCTGCAACTGGAATGCAGGCAAGAACCCACGTATGTATTTATGACAAGTCAGTCACCTTCCCCTCTTGGTAAAAGTATCTTTAAGTATGCGCCCAGAGCTTCGGAGCAAGCCAAAATTTTTCTTTATCGTCAGCACCAATCACTAAACATAAGCACCATTAACAATACCTAGTAGGTACTCTTACCTGCTTGTTTTTAGATTCTGCTTTAATTATACTCTTAAGAATTATTTCAGTAGGTTCTTTACACTGCTCTCTGTCATGTGGGGATCCTAACAAAGGCAAACATGTATTCCAGAAGTGTCTAGCTGCAAACATCACAAGGGAATAATTTCCGGCTTCCCCTGCGTACCTGAAGAAAGTGAAGTGCAGCTTAATGAAGGGGAACAATCACACTCTAGCCAAAATAAAGGATTTCACTTCTACAAACATGTGGTTTCCCTGATCTAGGCACGGCCATATGTAATCTCAACCGTGAGAGGTTAGCACGTGAGCTTCATACAAGAGATATTTTCCATTCTTATATACAAAACACCTTCATGCATTCAGCACAAGTCGCAATGAACGAGTACCATACTGATGGTTATACTGCATTGCTATGTAATCTAAGCTTGAGAGCCTTCATTAAAAACAGAGTAGAAATCCACCTGAGGTGTGGAATAATCTACTATTCTGGCTTCCTGTTATGTCAGTTTATATACGTATACATATATATAGACATATACATACATACACACACACATATATATGAATATGCTCAATCCTTCCTGAAAAAGTGCTTTTGTAACAAGCAAATCTAAAAAAAAATACAGCTTTATCTGCAACATGACATCACCTTAGAGTTCTCTTACACTGACTAGTTAACTCCCTTCACCACTCTCCTTGTAAAGATCAATGGAAGGAAGTAACTCCACTGTTAACAGCCTCTCAGCCATCACACATTCATTTGCTAAGAGTTCTAACTGCCTACTTTTGATCATTGATTTATTTCTTCAAACAGCACAGAATTCATACCAAAGTCATGCATCATCCATGCATCACCTTCTCCTAACTATTCATTATTTAAAGCAATCTTTCCACTCTGGGTTCATGACATACTGTTCACAATATTAATAGGAGGTTGGACTCCATGGTCCTGGAGATCTTCTCCAACCTTAATGATTCTCTGATGCTCTGCAACGCCAGAGCTGTGGACAGGCTAGCTGAGAAGCAGCTCTACTTAAAGGACGTGGGAGTCTTGGTGGGCAGCAAGCTGAAAACCAGCTAGCGGTGTGATCTGCTAACAATGCCCAAACACATCCTGGGCTGCAGTAACAGGAACAGACAACAGATTGAGGGAATTATCACCCTCTAGTCAGCGCTCTTCAGACCTCGTTAAGAATACTGCATTCAGTTCTAGGCCACCCAATACATGCCAGACATGGACAAACTGCAGTGAGCTTAGAGGAGGGCCACCAAGATGATCCAGGGACTGAAGTACTTGCCTTGAGAAGGGAGGCAGAGAGTACAGGGCTAGTTCAGTGTCGAGAAGAGTTGGCTTTTGTGGACCTAACGAGGAGAAGTTCTTAATAATCTAACGAAGTTAATGAAAAACAAGCAGCAGTGGATGAGAGGACAAGCAAGAATTTGCATAAGTTGAAAGAAGGAAAGTTCAGAGTGGACATAAGCAGAAACTTTTGCTCCTTAAATACAGCCAAGCAGCGGAGTAGGTTACTCACAGAACTGTGCCTCCATTCCAGGAGGTTTTCAAGACCAGACTGGGTAAAGACCCGGGCTGGCCCTGCTTTGAGCAGGAGTTTGAACTACAGCCCTTCTAAGGTCCCTTCCATCCAGATACTCCTGTGATCCTAAGACATTACTAGATCAGCTGTGTGGAAGGTACTTGAGAAATTTACTGAACCGTAAAAATCCGTCAAGTCATTTGTTAGGCATTTCAAATCACAACTATTTTTATTTCTAGCAGTCTTGGGAGAGAATACATTGATCCCCAAAATCTGTAAGTCAAATTTTACATCTCTATTATATTAGTCTTCTCTCAAAATAAAATGTACCTGGCACTCTGCACAAAGGCTTTTGATGCTGCAACACACAAATGTTTTCTTCCAGACAAACTTTCCGCTATACTCTTTCCTTGTATACAGGCAGTAATGCTTAACATTTCTTGTCTCAGTGTGTCTCCAGGTCTGAATAAAAGCAAACAGGTCAAGAAGTGCTAGTCTTACACTCCAAGAACATAAAAGTATCATTTCTAGGAAACAGTAAGTTGTTATTAAACAGATGTCCCTACCTCTGGAAGCTACAAATGCTTCTAACAACTTTTTTTTTTTCTAGATCAGAAAATATTTGAAAAACAATTTGTTTCAAAAGATGCCAGAAATACAGTATCCTTTCCAAAGCTTTAATGAAAATTACTGTGAATCAGATTTTTAGAAATATTATATACATTTTGCAGCGGAAGGAAACAGATTTGAGGTTTTCTTCCCATTACTCCTTTGTACATCAAAGAAAGTACTAGTCCAAATTCAAACTTACATGGCAAGCACTTAAAAACTGAAAGAGAGAAAATTAAACAACTTTTGTTACTTTTCATATGGAATTGGTCTCTGTTTGGCCTGGTAAAGTATGCACTGGGCTCTGGAGAAAAGTAATTTGGATTGTATTCCACCACATTTAAAAGAATGTAGATTTCAGTCCCAGCAATTAATCAGCTGAAAACTTGTAAGTAAATATAAAGTTTGGTCGATAGTGGTTTTGTAAGAAAAAAAGGAATAAAATTTGCAAGATTTTTTTTTAAAATGTCTTAGTAACAACATGCAATCACATACAGAAACGTGAACTTTCTGGTTGTCCTATTCCTACCCTGTGGTGAGAACTATCACGCAGTTATGAGTTGTGTCCACGAGAGGACACCAGTGTTCTACAGTAGGAGTAAGGACAAGTTAAAAGTATGTATTTAACCCTTTTTTTTCTTAATGGAAAGTAATTTTTCATAAGAGAAAAATGACTAATACACTACTTTTGAAGAGTTTCACATATTTATTCCAACAAATTGTTAGTAAAGGGAGTTGATTCCTTCCTTTTTTTGGTAAAATTATATTCTGGTTTTGGAGGAAATTACATAAAAAAATTAGAAGGATGGAAGGGTATCACCTTTTTATAACAAAGGACTCCACTAACAGATCCATTCATATATGAACCTTTTTCTCCTGTTTTTCTTTGAGATCAAAGTTTTAAATTACCAGCTAAGTAACAGACTGGCCTTTTAAAGAAAAGGGTTACATTCCTACTGCACCCACACGCACAGGTGGGTAAAGACCTTAAAAGACTACCTGGCACCAGGACCTGGAGTACAGTGGCTGCTATCACCATTACCACTCACAGCTCCATTTTATCTATTATGATTCTATTCTATGATTATCCCATGAACTGTGTAGATCCTTTGTGCATCAGAGCAATTCAGCACTGGAAAAAATTTGCCTCAGCAGAAGAACTTGATAAGGTGCTTTCTGCTTGGAAATTATGGCAAGTGTGAGAAGACCATGATTGCCAGAGACCTTTACAGAAAAGCAATGTTCCCAGGAAGACACTCAAACACATGAATGAGTGTATGCGTGTACATATATTTATAACCTGTTGGCTCAATTGGATAACAAAATTCACCTGTCTTCCTGAAGGGGTTTCAGAGCCACAAGCTGGATCTGACACAGCCTTTTACTCAGGCTACGCTGCAGAGAATCATCTGCAGTACTGAAGTAACTAGTAATGACAGAGACAGCAGAAATAGAAAACGTCACTGTCATCTCTAACTGTACAGCCTCTTTGTAGAAAAGATTCTTTCACTTTTGATTATCTCATCAGGTGCACGTGCTCTACAAACTCTCTCTTCAAAACTTAGTTCAACTATAACACGGTATTATGCAAAATTCCATGTACTTACATTTCATAATTCTTAGTATCTCTACTGTGGTGAAAATTCCCATCTGTTTGCAAGATCCTTTGGGAACAAGTCATCGCTATTTCATAGGCATGGGATTCGTATGCGAAATATGCAAGTCGTGCCAGCGTCTGCAATTCCACTAAGGAATCTGGCCAACTGCATTCTAAAGCCAATTTCACTAACTGGTGGGAAAAGAGGGAGGGGAAAATAAAAAAAAAAAAAGAAAGAAAACAGAAAGAGCACTTAAAACCCAAGTTTGTAACTTGTTCTTTTCTATAACGCTTACATGCTTAAGAGCTGCACCTTCCACGCAACCCACCAGCACATGGAACAAGTATGTGATGAAACAATCTAGAAAACCAAATAGTTAAAAGAACCATCAAAGAGTACAATAGAGAAGCACCATTCACCTTGTTGTAAGTATTGCAATAGTGTATGTAAAACCAGCTGTAAGTGCACATGCCTTTTGACCAGCACTATCTGCCAGGACTTACTACGTGCCCCCAGTCCTCTTCTGAAAAATCAGTGGAACAGGACTTAAGAAATTCAGAGACCATTTTTGCCAAGCTAAAGGTAGGAATGGGAGATATAACTGTTGTTTACAACAGTCTGCAGAGGGACCTAGATAGGCTGGGTAGATGGGCAGAGACCAATGGGATGAGTTTTAATAAGGGTAAATGTAAAGTCCTGCATTTTGGGCGTAACAACCCCCAGCAGCGCTACAGGCTCGGGAAGGTGTGCCTGGAGAGCTCCCCAGCAGAGAAGAACCTGGGGGTGCTGATTGACAGCCGGCTGAACATGGGCCAGCAATGTGCCCAGGTGGCTAAGAAGGCCAATGGCATCCTGGCTTGCATCAGGAATAGTGTGACCAGTAGGAGCAGGGAGGTGATCTTGCCACTGTACTCGGCACTGGTGAGGCCACACATCGAGTACTGTGTGCAGTTTTGGGCACCGCAGTTTAGGAAGGACATTGAGCTACTAGAGAGGGTGCAGAGAAGGGCAACTAAGCTAATCGGGGATCTGGAAAACAGGCCTTATGAGGAGAGGCTTAGGGAGCTGGGGTTGTTTAGCCTGGAGAAGAGGAGGCTGAGGGGAGACCTTATCGCTCTCTTCAGCTACTTGAAACGTCATTCTAGGGAGGCGGGTGTTGGCCTCTTCTCCTTTGTGACTGGTGACAGGATTAGAGGGAATGGGCTTAAGCTGAGCCAGGGTAGGTTTAGATTGGATATTAGGAAGAATTTCTTTACTGAAAGAGTGGTTAGATATTCGAATAGGCTGCCCAGGGAGGTGGTGGAGTTACCATCCCTGGAGGTTTTTAAGAAGAGGATAGATGTGTTTCTTCAGGGGATGATTTAGGGGTAAGAGTAGTGTAGGGCTATCGGTTGGACTAGATGATCTTGAGGGTCCTTTCCAACCGTAATGATTCTGTGATTCTGCGATATATAGTTTCATTATACACTATGCAATTTCTTAACATTCGAGAGCTAATAAAACAAAACTAAATACCTGAGATAAGCTTGGAACAGTGAAATCCATGAGACCCAAGCCATTACATGAATACATTTCTATACTAAAAAGAATTCTTGCCACAGGATTTTGTGCCTGTTAAAAAAAACAGAAAAAACCAAAAAAACAACAAACCACACACATTAACAAGATTTTCTTTTTTGCAAGTAAATTTTTTAAAAGAAGTTTCAACATTATGCAGTATTTCAGAGAAATAATACCTCCTCCTCTGTCCCAAGTTTATGTCCAATCTGCTGTTGATTTAACTGTTTTGCTTTCACCCATGTAGCAATGATCTGTTGTTGTGCAGCAATAGGTACAGTTTCATTAGGTATGGTTCCAGTTGTCACATTCAGGGCAAATTCACAAATCTGAACCCCAAGAATTAAAAAGACAGATTGGAACATGGGATAAATATGAAAAGCTCTTGGTACAGAACATGTCATCCATCAGCTATTTTACAATTATTGCACATGGATCTCTAAGCCTAACAGGATCTCCATTCAGTCAACCCATACAGCAAATGGAAGTTACAGTCCTCAGCCCCAGATAAGGAACTTCAGCACGCATTTGGGGAGGACCTGTGCTGGCAGGAATTGTAAAAGATGGTAGCTTATTTTTTTCCAAAATTTGTATAATTTAATTTAGATTAATTTTATTTTAATTAATATATGACAGCAGAACAAAGCAGATAAAAAAAGAGGGCTTTGTACCTCTAAGGCAGCTTTGATGTCAGGAAGCCCACTGGGATCTACCGAGAAAGACCGGATGACACTTGCTCTTTCGTGCTTCTCTGTTGCAGCTTTTTCACTTCTGTCTGTTGTTGCATCTTTTTTTTTCTTGTCATCCAGTTTTGGATTTGGAATCCAGCAAAGAATTAAGGCCCGAGCCAAAGCATTACATAGCATCAATAAAATCACAGTACTTCTGTAGAAGAAAACAAAAAGCAGAAGCGCACACTGCATCAGATCAAAATAAAAGGAAGGAATAAAGTTCACTGCTTCCAAGTAATAAAAATTACCTGAAATCTCTATTTTCTTAGAAAGCAAAATTATGGAGGTTAAAAAAAAATTCCCCTTGGAAAAACAGTTAAAAGGTTAAACGTACAGAAACCACAACCAAGTTTCATAGTTTACATCTTATTTTTTTCAGCTCTTTCTGTAACTCAAGCTTCTATTACCTCAGAGGAAAAAAAAGTATTTGTCATACAAACACATTTAAAATACAACTTTTTAATTGGCGAGCTGCTAACCATGAAAATAATAACTATTTCCTAAAAACAAAACAAAACAAAACCAAACCAACACCAAAACCAAAATCAACCAAAGCCAAATCCCTCACCATTTTTTTCATTATCCTCTATAGCTCTTCATGCCAATCAACTACTGAGCTGGAATCACCTGGGGTGGGGTTTTTTGTTTATTTTCATTTCTTTAGGTCTTTTTAAGAGAACACAAGCTAAATTATAACTGAGATTATTGCTGATACATGGTAATATAAATAACAGAATTAGGCGGCTATTACCAGTCTTCATCTCTGACCAACTGCACTTTAGGCTTTATTCTCCAACAGTGTTCAAAGAGCCTTTGCTGCTGGTCCTAGCAGTTTTGCCTAGTGCTGAGGTCACTGTCAATAATGTGCTAAATTTCTAGGATTTTAGCCCACAGTCAGACTTTGATTTGAGCACCTCCTTTGTCACAGACAACCTTTCTCCCATTGCATTCACTATTTCTCTAAACCACTGTGGAGTACACATACCCATTTTCACGTCTGCTAAAGTGCACATTCCCTTCTCCCCCTCCCCCTTTTCTCCTAGATTTCAGAACCAGTAGTAATCACCTTACTTTGATTACAAATATTTACAATGAACTATATTTACCATATAATTTAACTTCAGAGCAACTGACAGCAAGCAAACACATTTTGAACCGTCCTGCAAACTTCAAAGACTAAGAAAACTTCCTGACTCTGGCTAGCTTCAAAAAAAAGAAGCTATTTCTCATGCACATGTTGCTATTCCATGATGAAGAGAAATTAATATTGCTTTGTCTACAGAGAATATGGCTTACAGTGAATAGCAACAAACAACAAATAGAAAGGATTAGAACCTCATTTTTATACCAGAAAACCAAATTTCTCTTCTGAGCAACTCTATACATACCAAAGTCCTACTATTAGTAATGAAAGCCAGCAGTGAGTCTTTCACAGCACAAAATGATTTGCAATGTTTGTAAATATTTCCCCATTTTAGAAAAAAAGAGCATTTTTACAACCAAACATATAAATTTACCCATTATGGCCAACAGTCTTGATGGCTTGAAAGAGATCCTGCAGATACTCAATAATTTCCCTCTGTCTTCCTGAAGAGATAAGATGTCTATTATAGTTCAAGATATACACCGCAGCATTGTGCACAATCCAGGCTTCATTCAATTCTTCTCCTATTTCAGCTGCACGTTGGAAGTTTTCCATAGCATACCGAGATAAGCAGTCTATCCATAAACTATAAAGTTAGTATAAAAGAAGCTGTTATTCCAATCCTTCAGACTCTAGAAGGAATTATATCATAAGGTTAAATATGCAGTAGTACATCTCAGTCAATAACAACAAACTTTTAATTACTGCTAAGTTGCATTTGTTACATCTTCAGCCATTAACAGTTTTTTGTACGAGATGACTTAGGTATTCACATCCACTGAAAATGAATAGCTTCTGACACTCAAATGCTATTAGCCTCAAAATAAGTGTCTATAGTTAATGCTTCACCCACAGGGTTTTTTAAAATGCATGTGTGAATCCACATGTCAGTGCTAGAAACCATGATATAACCCTGACAGGCCCCTGCTTGAACACGGGCAAGAGTAAGGCGTTCCTCTCCGGTGTTAAGGAGGCGTCTTCTTCACTTAATAACTGCATGTGTTCTTCACTCAAAGATACCTCCAGATGTTCTGAAATGCTAAACTCGTCTTTAACACTATTTTTCATAGTACATGCGATAACTTTCTACCAATAACTTATCTCCTTGTCTTTTCATTATCAAGATGTACCATCAGTTAGAGAAATCAGTACTAAAAATACAGCCACAGATGGCCATACCGGATGGCCACACTTAAGTCACAAAACCAAAAGCACAAAGTGACACAAGGTACTACTCTGTCAACAATGATACAGGACACCGTAGACCAAAGTGCTTTTTTCCTTTGAGTAGCAAATTTTAGAACAGAATCCTCATCCTCTTTGTCCCTTGGTTCTGATCAGTTTATACTTCTTCCTGTTTTACCGAACATTTGCAAGTAGACAGCACGAGAAACTTATCTTTTAGAATTAGCAAACAGTCTCAGGGACACAACTCTGACATAATGCTCTTTCAGGACATGACCACTGTCACAATAAGGCTGACATTGGTATGAATGTGAACAGAAGAGAGTTTAAATATCATCTTCAGAATTCTTCCTCCTCTCCTCTTCCACTGGGGTGTATTAGAAGGGGTGTGGTTAGTAGGTCAAGAGAGGTTCTTTTCCCCCTTTACTCTACCCTGGGGAGGGCACATCTGGAGTATTGTGTCTAGTTCTGGGCCCCTCAGTTGAAGAAGGATAGGGAACTGCTGGAAAGAGTCCAGAACAGAGCCACCAAGATGATTAAGTGGGTGGAACATCTTCCTTATGAGGAGAGGCTGAAGGAGCTGGGTCTTTTGAGTTTGGAGGAGACTAAGGGGTGACCTCTATGTTTTTAAGTAAGTGAAAGGTGGGTGTCATGGGGATGGGGTCAGGCTCTTCTCAGTGGAGCCCAGTGATAAGACAAGAGACAATGGCTGTAAGCTGAAGCATAGAAGGTTCCATGTGAATACAAGACCAAATGTTTTCCCAGTTGAGATGCCAGAGCCCTGGCCCAGACTGCCCAGAGAGGTTGTGGAGTCTCCTTCTCTGGAGAGATTCCAAACCCATCTGGAGGCACTTCTGTGTGACCTGGTCTAGGGAATCCTGCTGTGGCAGGGGGGTTGGACTAGATGATCTTTCAGGGTCCCTTCCAACTCCTAACATCCTCTGATCCTGTGAGACCAGAAAAAATCCCCAATACTTGCTATGTTCTACTCTCCCTTACTCATTTCAGTTGATTGAGTAGAACAGATGAGTTTTGTGAACTGAAGTGATTTAATGCATGTATTCATGCACTCAGACATCACTACAGTTATAGGAGCAATAAAGTTAGACAGAGTTTTTTGATTTGGGGAAATACATTTTTAAAAATAGAATTTCATGGTCTAAATGTCAAGTTAACACAGATTTAATAGATTTAAGGCTGAGATACTAGCTCCTAGTTTCAGAGAAATAAATGTTAAATGAAAACTAAAATGCACACTCCAGAATGAAAAACTAAAGAAAAATTATTTCAAACTACTTCTTCAGATTCCTTCTCCCATTACCATGACTACCTACAAATATAAAGCATCTGGTGACAATGAATTTTACTAAGAATAAATAACTTTTGATATAATCATGTGTGTGATATTAAAAACCTGTTAAGAGTTCCTAGTCCTTGTTATATACTAAAGAAAAGCACCTGTATGTATTCCATTCTGGATCACTTTCAGGAAAATGGGAAACATATCCTGCACTTGTATTTTCTGGAGGTACAGCACGATCATTCAATTCAACTCCCTGCAATCTCAATAAATGAACGATTGCCTGGAAAGATAGAGAGAAGTAAGATTTCTACCCAGATTCTCACTGTGAAAATAGACTGTGGCTTAGTATTGGTGTTGCTACTTCTTCAAAACTTAAAAATACAAACTGCTATTTCAGATGTTGTACAGACATGTACAACCACATGAAATGCAATGTAAAATATTTCATAACCTTCCAATTGTCTACAGTTAATTTTACTAAATAATTTCACTGGGAAAATAAATATACATATTTTTCTTTAATCACACTGGAACGTTAAGGATCCAGAAACATGTCACATGTCAAACATTTACAATAGAAAACCTTGTAAAAAAGCATTACCACCACCTGTAGTAAAACTATTGCTACAGTTACTCTCACACAGTATTTTGATAAAGACGCATCATGAAAGTACTTTCTCCTTTAGTTTGAGGAGATAGATAACAATCAAGCTCCAAATTCCAGTTAAGATTACATGAAATTGTACAAAAAACAAAGCTAAATGAAAAAAATATGAATGACAGCCGTGTAATTTATTTACCTCTGCATTAATGAATCTTATTTCTGCTAATATTCTGAGTAAATCTCTTTCAAAAGAGAAGGATTTAGCAGGCAGTAACAATTCTCCTGGTAAGCTGTCACCTTGATCATTATCCACCACAGTTGTAATGGATTTCTTCTTCTGTGCTGAAAAGAAATAAATAATCCTGTCATTGTTACTATGCAAATCAGGGAAAAAAAAAAAAAATCACCTCCATTTAAAATTTATATTACTCATTTTTGTTTGATCTAAGTACAATTTATTGCAATCAAAATCTCTTTTCCTCTAGTACTGCTGAGGTATTGGTTACCTGTGATTCTGTTGCATTTGTGCATAAGCTTTAATATTTGCAGCAAGTAACTTGCTTCAGACCAGAAATTACATTAATAGTAATTACAAGCCACGGCCGTTAGTTCAATTTTATTGCTTCAGTGAAAAGCAGAGTGATGGACATCATGTTGTGGCTAAACTCCTATTAACGACACCTCTGGTGCGTGGCTGCACCAAGTTTCCGGCAAGTATTGATTTTCCCCTTTAGTTTGGAAAGGGATGAATGATGAAACATGGCTAGTCTGGAGAGGCAAAACTTGCAAAAGAAAACTGGTAAATAGTGCCCTACTTTAAGTGGGCCTCAGAAACAATCTAGAGGTAAAAAACGTGGAATAGGTTCAATTAACATTAGCTAGAAGACAAAAACAGCCAACAGGGTGCGTGTTAGTATTAAAGGAGAGTTTTATGAAATCCTAGACAAAAAACCCTAGGTATGTTTCACATAAGTACTTTTCTTCAGCACTGGTGAAAGACTTCCAAAGGCAGAGTATGATTTCAACAGAAAAATGTGCTGAGTGATGTCTAGATACAGAGGCAGAAGGACTTTTCAAAGTATGCCAACAAGCAATGACACACGAGAGTCTCCCATTATCACTGGGAATGGGAGGGAAGAAAATAATAGCAGCTAACCTCCCCCATGAGGACAGGCTGAAGGAATTGGGGTTGTTCAGCCTGGAGAAGAGAAGGCTTAGAGGCGACCTTATAGCGGCCTTTCAGTACCTGAAAGGGGATTATAGGGCAGAAGGAGAGAGACTTTTCTCCTGGTCTGATTGCAACAGGACACGGGGGAACAGCTACAAGCTGAAGGAGGAGAAATTTAGGCTGGAAATTAGAAGGAGGTTCTTCACCCAAAGGGTGGTGAGGCACTGGAACAGGTTGCCCAGAGAGGTTGTGGAGGCCCCATCCCTGGCAGTGTTGAAGGGCAGGCTGGATGTGGCCCTGGATGACTTGGTCTAGTGCATGTGGCGTCCCTGCCCATGGCAGGGGGGTTGGAACTAGATGATCTTTAAGGTCCCTTCCAACCTTAGCCATTCTATGATTCTATGATAACTCCTAAAAGTAACTGTAACAAATGAGGGGGAAAAATTCCACTTAAAACACACAAACTAATTTGTTCACTTACTTTTTTTAGGTTTTGTTACCTTCCTAAACAAAGCATCATCATACAAGAGACAAAATCTGCATGCTGCACGGCAGACATCCCATACTTCTTGTTTACGTGCAACTTTTGCCAAATCTGCCCAAAGTAGAATTCTACCAAAGGAAATGCATTCATAAAATTACTTCATAAGCAGGATTTTCTTTCACACTTCAGAATCAACAGAAAAGGGCAACAAGGAACATCATAAACAATTTTAAATCTAATAAACATTTAGCAATGCAATACTTAGCAGTAGCAAGATAATGCTATTACTTCATTAAGTAAAAAACGAATCCCCTCAGCATATCAACAGCAAGACAAAAATTATTGTTTTGGATAGTAACTGTACTGAAATCTCAAAATATGTGTGACGAGCCTAATTATCTCCCTTATAAACTAAACTAAATATTTCACAACAGATGCTGACATTTTCAAAATAAGTCTTGAAAACAAGTTTTGACTTAGAATTTTTAGAAAACAATCTACTTTGAATTTTATTACAGGAAGTGCAAAGAAAGGAAATACTTCCTTTTAAATAAAAGACGATGGAATGATATACAAATAGTCAAAATAAAACCTGTGATTTTCCTACAGATTAATCTTTCTCTCAAAATGGACTACTTGATTTCTTTATCAAAAGAAGGGATGTGGTACAAGGACCTAAAAAGATAAACATCAGTAAAGTTTCAATTGGACATCAAGTTATTCATCCCTTCCACTTTAATCCACTCATTCTTCTGTGTGTTCAGTTCACAGCAACTGAACAGGCGAGTTTGTGTGCATGAGAGAGAAGACCAATATATAGAAAACCATTATGCATACCATGGAACTTTTCAAAGTTAAACATGTGCTTCAATGCTTTGCCAGGCCTAAATGAAGTATTCAGCCTCTTACAAAGTATCATCAAGTAATTTGACAGCTGCAATAAAAGCTTTCCCATTAGAGACTTCTACACAAGATGAAAGTAAAAGCTTGTCTATAATAATTACCTCTCTCTGTCATTTTCACTTCTTAAACGGTTCAAATGTTCATCAATTTTCTGCATGCTTTTAATGTGATGATGTGCTTTTGCACAGAGGTAGCTTACTTGACTTCTACTATTACCTAAGGAAACTTAACAGTGACAAAAGAATGTAAGCTGATTTTAAAGTATTAGAGCTGAAAAAATCCACAAGAAGGGTATGCAATTTGATTCATAAATATTTTCTGAAACACTTGATATCCAGCTCTTTCTTCAGCCCTTAGAGCTTTCCCAAAACCATACAACCAACACGAAAAATCCTCACCCCACCAACTCACAACACGCTACAGCACAACAGTAAGATTCACACGAATTCAGAGGGGAAAACAATTGCATTCCATCTTCCCATATCACAATATAAATCTTAGATCCCTAATGAAGTCAACAGGAGCTCTGCCACAGAATTCAGCACTGTGCTGCAATACTCTCTACTTGATGCCACAAGATGTTATGTCCAACCTTTAAGACCGCGCAACGCTGTCAAAGTCAAGTGTAATAAATTTTAGTCACACACGTGTACGTTACCTTTAGCTTCATTTTCACTGTCAAGAACTATCTGAAATGAATCAGGAGCTAGTGAAAGACCAGCATTGATCAGAAGGGACCTCTTTTTCCACACATCATCCTTCTGCTGTCCCCTTTTAGCCTACATGAAGAAAAGAACTAACTGTTATAAGGTTCATTTTTCATATATTCCTATTTATCTTATTTCCTAAATGTAACAGAACGCAGGTCATGTAACTCGGTACCTCTAAAAAATACCTATAGCAACTGTGTATCTTCACGACAATTATGAGTAGGCTGCTTTTTTTTTTGGCTACTGAACAATCTCCCTCCCCCCCCTNCATAAGCGGAAAAGATCCTCTGCTGCAGTCTTCAGTGTGAGGCAGGATGACCACCACAGAGAGAATTCAGAGTTTTTCAATGCAGCTAAGCAAAGGCGATTTGCTGAAAGCATCCTGATGCTGGCTTTGCCAATACCCACTTCTACTAAACAGCTGGCTTTCCTCTGCCAGAATTTAATAAGCAAATTTATTTCAGCTACTGACCTTATTCTTCATGATTACCTGTTCAATCATCACTACTGCCTGATCCTCCAGACGCTCAGGTGACCTATACAGCGTAGCGTATAAACGAAGGCGGCTACAAGTCAGTCGTAGATGTTCTTGATGATGCCCACTGCTGTCTAGACGTATAGCTTTTTCCAAGTGTTCCACAGCAGCCTCTAGTCTATCTCCATCTTCTTCAATACGAGCTATTTCCATATGAACTTGGCAACGCAACAAAATCAAACCACTAAGGAATACGAGTGGCGATGTTAACAGTTAAAATGAGGTAAGTTAAAATTCTTACACCTAAAAACTACCCAAAAGTGAACTCAATAATTGAAAGTGATTCCAGTATGAAAACAGATATTGCCTTTTTAACATGCATGTCTCTCATTTTCACTATCTTGCCTTTTTAATGAAATTATTTAAAAAACTTAAATGCATTTTGCTCTCACTAACCCTGCATGAGAAAACAGCCATGAGGAAGCAACAGACCTGGCAGACTAAGTGATCTTTGTGTATGAGTAGAACTCTCAGTTCCACACTGAAGGTCTGCTAATCAAGTGAGCAGACTTTCAGAAGTGTTTATTTACTCCCAGAGAGATCATGATGGATAATGGCCACTTGTAAGAAAAATTCCGTTTCTGTTCATGACATTTTAGTAGAAGCTAGTACTTCTGAAAATCTAGTCCTGATTTTCTGAGCTCACCACTGCTACAGATTTGGCTCACCACAGGTGTACACACCCACTCCAAGCAGTGTCTTTGCCTAGATGTTGCTGAAATCACTCTGAAGTCAGCACGTTTCCTGTGGAGACTGCATGTTCTCCAGTCTCAGGTACACCATGCTCCTATCCATCACCCGCCCCAGAAAGCTGTTCATGGCAGCTGTGAGCTCTACACGCTACTTTAGGTTATTTCCAATTTCCAGGAAGAAGGAAAAAAAAAAAAAAAAAAAAAAAAAAAAAAAGTAAAACAGATTAAAGGTTTAAGGCTATCGAGTGTCACGTCAAGGAACAAATGTCTGTCCACATTAGAGCCACCCTGACCAACCAAGTAGTGCCCTTTTACTGTGGATCAAAGTAGTTACAATCAAATTAATAGTTCATTTATTAATAATTATCAAATTCATAGTAATTTTTGGATTGTAGTTAATGCTATAAATCAAAGCAAAAATGAAGACATGTAAATTAACAGGGACAAGTGACTTCATTCAACCTCCAGCTGACAGCACTACCTCAGAGCTGAGGCTGAGTCTACCAGACTGTTAGGAATAGAGAGACAATAAATGGCAAAATCCTAAGCTCCCAAAAACGGAGCCTGCAAGCTGCTCTGCTCAAATTACAGACTCTCCATTATAACTAGCTCTTCTACAGAAGTCATGATAGCTGTTCTTAGCAGTCAGCCTATGTATAAGTCCAAACTTAACCAAGCGTCACATACTAAGGTATGCAAGTTCCACTCCAATTAACAGAAAAGGTGAAGCTATTTAGGTGCTTAAGCATAGCACAACAGCAAACAGATTGAAAAACCTACTGTATTAAGAAAAAGTATCATGAAGATATTTTGCATCTTGCAAAAGTGTCTTATTTTATATGTAACCCAGAAGCCATCATGTTATTTAACAGTAATTTTTAATTGCATGTTTTAACCAACAAAAGCTATGTCAACACAAGAATCTAAAAACCACACTTCAAAACACTTACTCATACTGCAGCTTTGAATTTTCTCACATAATTTTGACTAACTACAGCATTTTCAAGTTCCTAATAAATTTCAGTATTTGCTACAGGCCATTAAACAGAGGGAGATTTTTGACTGAACAAAAAAAATTCTACATGACATAGAAAGTTACCTGTCAATCTCCTCTAGGACATCAGCAACTGCTCTCAATGGCTCTCGCACACGTTGATGCAAATTGCGTTGTAGTAGCGGTAAGCACAGATTCCACTGGGTTGTACAAACCACCTGAATCACTCTAGGATCTCCCAACCGAACTGCACGTTTTAATGTTAACTCAAGCTTTTTTATCAATTCCAGATGAGCCTATACACATGAAAAATTAATTACTATATATTGCATTTAACGAATACAACTTCTTAGACGTTCCTCCAAATTTTAACCCTAGGATTGTTTCTAACAGAAAGCAGGCCCTCAGCCAGCAGACTTCTGAAACTTTTTTTTTACATATAGTTTTTTTAAAAAGAAACCATTTAATAAAATTTTTGTGGGTTTTGTTTTTTTGGGGGGGTTTTTGTTTGTTTGTTTTAAAGGCATTGATATCTAAGGAGTATGTCTTTTAGGTACTCCATGTTGCTACTACATATCTCAGGCAGATGCCTGCCAGCTATCCCTTTTTTTGTACAATAAATACAGATTTATAATTCTGAAATATTTGTGAATCGAGGAGGCTTAGCTTTTTTCTAATACTAAGCTACAAATGCAGTGTAGTTAAGGAAAATAAAGAATTATAAATAGGGTTTGGGATACTGTCAATTCAACTTGGTTCTTATTAAATTTAATAGCAAATCCCTACCTACAGTAAAAGGCACTCAGTAATTAAGTTCTTTTTAGCGCTGTGAAATGGAACAACAAAAAAAAAAACCAGAAAAGGAAAAACTCCAAAAATTTTCCAACTCCATACACTGTTGTAGGAATATTTAGAAATACCTGAGTATCTAAATATTCTTTTTATTTAAACACTATTAGTAGTTTTTTAATGAAGAATTAATGATTGTGGTTTTTTCTAGAAAGCGAATGTAATTTCTGAATTCCACAATGAGAACAGTCATAGACAGGAGTACTAACAGTACTATCAATTTCCATGAAGCATATTCATACTCCCCAGTTTGGGAACTCCAGGTGCCTCCAATGTTCTAAAGTTGCTCATTGTAATTCCACTGATAACAGTACAATTTTGGCTTCTACTTTTGATGTTATGAATTAGAGTCAACTGACTATGAAATCTGAGAAAATCCTCCCCAGTGTATCCATTTATCAGGCCTAATCTGCAATCCTCTGACATAAGAATTTCTATGAGATCACACATAACATGCACTAATAGTTGAGTTGGACTTGATGATCATTACAGGTCCATTCCAACAATGTACCTCCCATAAATGTACAAAATGAAAACAAGAGAGTGGTGCCTTTGCACGCCTCAATGCTACCACCTTCACCCTTGGAAGGTAATACATCATGAAACTTTACAGTCAGACGGAAGACTTAAGGGACTCTTGCTTATTTTTCCCTATTTTCTTCTTGCAGCCCAACTGGAAAGAATATAAACTTTAACAGCATTTCCAATCGGGACAATGTAAATAAGATACACAAGTCCAATGCAATTTTCCATGCTTAAATTAAAAATTCTCTCAAAGTTAACATTAAAGAACATACCTCAATGACTCCTTTCGTATAAGTCACAATTTTAGAACCAATTTTTTTTATTTCATATTCACATTCCAGGCATTCTATTTCAATAATTTTCCCTTGCTCCTATGACATAATAATATACAAAGCGCTAATTTTAATAATTAAAGAGGAACACAAAGATTAAACTCATGCATTTACAGTCATACAGCGCTGTAGTTTCTTACTGAAAATGCCACTATGCTAGTTAGCTAAATAAAACAGTAAAAAGGGAATAGAATTTGTTGTTTGAACAGCAGTCGTCTCTTACTAAGCCAAAGCTGCAAAGCAACTTTACTGTGATTTTTAACACTGTTCATTGCCAGACTCTGCAATAAGAAAACCAGCGTACGCTTGATTTTTCCTATGCAGTTGTTCCATTTCAGTTCAAGCAGGTTCTTGCTCACTAGTGTCATTGAAAGGCATATGCTTGGAATAACTGAGAGCTAGTCAAGACAGAAAGGATTCATCTTGATGGGAAGTGCAACTTCTACGTGAAAAAAAAGAGGTTAGATGACCTCAGCAAAGACTTGGCTATTAAATCACAAATTACGTATACAGATCGTCTAAGATACTTGGTATTTGGTTTCATATGGTGCAGTAGGGAAAGCCAGACAACACCCCCACTGCATTTACTTCAATACCTTCAAGCATTTACTTCCAATAAAACTATTCCACAGATAACATTTAGAAAACACAGGCAAAAAATTTACAGTTCATATTTATTTTCCAAAATGAACTGCACTGACAATGACCCTATTCTAGCTATATCCTACCTTCTGACCTTACATCTTCTCTCTAGTTTAGGAATAGATCACTTATCCAAGTACTTATTTATGTTCGTGAATATATAAACAACATAGAGATGGACACAAGATTCCAGGACCATAAGTATTATTTTTAAAGTATAATCACAACAGGTTGGAGGAGGTTAAAAGGAATTTAAAATTCAACCGTAATTAATACTAATACTTACAGTAATCCCAGCGCTCTTCAAATCAAGAATACAATCATAGGCAAGCTTAACGCAGTTTACTTTCACAGCAAAACGAGCTAATTCCAGAATCAAAGGAATCCTTCAAAAATAGAAAAGCATCACTTCAGAGAACCTGATATTGCTGTTTTATGGAATTAGAAAAGCACTGTATGTAAGTAACTGTGTGCAATATATCTGAAAACTTCAAAGCCTTCTGAATATTAAAGGACGGGATTATACTAGTAATGTTCACAATTAACATGGAAAACAAAGAAAGATTAAAGTTGGCCACAAGAAAAATACAGAAGTTCATCTCTTTATGGAAATTAAGAGCACTTCTACTGTAGTCATGCACAAACTGTTCCTGAGGAACATTACAACATATAGAATGAAAGGCATGAAGCAGAAAGTAAAATAGCAAACAAAGATCAAAGGTAGTTCTATAATTACAGTGCAGTCAACTGGCACACAACTTAAACCAGTCAAATCCATCCATCAGTTGTTTAGGAACAAAGAACACAGAACACACTGTAGGAGACTGTTCTAAACTTCTGGATCTCTGTAAATAATGGAATAAGCATAGTGTACTATCTGGGACAGGTAAAGTAATGAGATACCTGAATACTGCCAAACAAGATTGACCTTAATAATAAAAATGCAGTATTACTTCAATATTTAACAGCTGTGAGAACACTACCGTAACAGCTCAGTCTAGTCTGCATTTCAAAATTATGCTGAAGGGTTAGGAAGAGCCCCAAGAAAAACTAAAACCTAGAGTCTGAAAAGCACCTGTCAGTTCTAAGACCTTTTAAAAAAAAAAATAAAAATCTCTGTTTATCAAGAAAGGGTTATGGAAAGATTTAGTCACCTTATACAAACAGTTATGTGGAAGATGGTATTTAATCTTCACTTCCCTTTAGTAAAGGTTCTTTAACAGGACCTTTGTATTTTGTTTGGTTGGTTGGTTTTTTTAAGATGACCTAAGCACAGATAACCTTTTTTTTAATACGACCTTAACCCAAAACAAATTATTACAACCAAGTACGAGTTCATTCTCTTCAAGGTCACCAGGAATTCTGACAGGCTTCAGTGAAGCAGCACCAGCTTCAGCATCAACCTTCACAGAGCTACGACAAGTAAAACTCACCTCACACTGAGTTCAGATGCTGGGGGTACATCATACTCTTTCAGAAGTACATATAAGGAATTCAGGTTTGAGGTGGCATCACTTGGAAATTCATTTGTGTCCCACTGCCTGCAATATATCAGAAATTGATCATAATGTTTCACGACAAATATTACTGCATTAAAAATATGAAATAGCTCTAAATTTAGAATGGGTGCCTTAGTCCAAAGTATCAGTGGGATACCTGGATTTTGAAATCATAAAGAAAAACCAAAAATTTAGAAAACCCCGTTAGCAAAACCTGCTTCAGTATGCCAAGTAAGTTACTCAGAGACTGTCAGATACAAGTAGAACAAAAATTCCAGCAAAAGAATTAGTATTTCACAGTAAATTTTATCCCAGAAGCAAAGAAAAATGGTGTGCAAAATTCCTTTCCTATAACGCCAACATAAGCTAATCCAATGCTACTAAGAATTTATACTTTTGAAATCAGGAAGTGTTGAGACATTGGAAAAAAATATTTTGTTAGAATGTCTAATTTTCAAAATTGTTTTATGCCTTTAATATTTAAGAAGTTGAAGTGGTAATATCCTTCCCATCCTTGTAATTCATGCATTATATTTCAGGTGGGATTTCCCCACTTCACCTGTACTCTCTTATAGATAACCTGTGTACCGAACCACAGTCTGTTCAATACAAAACCGTCTTCCAGCCTCCTAAATTCTTTCACCTGAGAATATCTGTACAACACACTATGCCCTACATTCCCAAAGAAATATCTCACTTTTTAGCTGAGGTTGTTCTCTAGACAGGTGTAACAGTTACTACCCCTACTGTCATTATAGTTTTTCTTTTGAGAAACTCATCTTTGCAGTAAATTTTTCTAGAGGCATACTGGATACCAGAATCTGATCCTACCTCTGCAGTATCAAGCACTGAATTAGAAGCGGAAGGATACATTTTAATACTTACAATTTTAACACCTGCATTTTATAAATAACTGAAAGATGGATGGAAACTTGTATTTCCTTCTCTGCCTGGGAAATATCCATTAGTTTGTGATATACCTATAAAATAACAATTTAATTCTTAACTGGTGAAACAAGCAAACGAAGGACAGACTCAACAGGGTTAAAATAAAGCACAGATGTTGACTCTATGCTTTTTCACAGACTTAGAAAGTCAGTGAGGCTACTAAAATAATCTATGTTGTTCTGCATAGATACCACAAAGATCACCTAGGAGAGCTGTGTTAATCTTCACATACCGAGGATCAGGAGTTTTGGCAGAAATCTAAATGTGGAACCTACATCCGAGTTAAAAGTCCAACTAATGCATTTTTACTAACACCTTTTGATCATCCTGAAATAATCTCATTCCGCTACAAGAAATGAGCCCTATTCAAATTTACCTGTAAGTTAAATGCAACAAAAATACTATGAAGAGATGACAACAAACAGTAGTTATTTCAATTAACTTGTGGAGCTATACGCTGAATGTGTGCACAGGTCATATGCTCTGACTCCCTCATGAGAAATCAATAGATGCTAAATATGTCCTCTATGGGATAAGGCAGGTTAAGATGCACCCACTACACCTTCTGTTTTAATAGTCATTATTCCCAAAGAGAATATTTAGATTCAGCAACAGTTATCCTGATGACACTACACTGTATTAAAATTAAATGGAGCAGAAGGGAGCTCTTTAGCTTACAGTATAAAAAAAACCACACACATCGTAAAAGTCTCTGCATATCTACTGCATCATTTGGTAGCTCACAAAATTTAAATGGGGGAAACAACATTTAATAATTAAAGCTATGATTTTATGAAATGTAGAGAAAGTTCTTATCTTACTGGGAGTTCCCAATATTTTACATCATTACCATTAGAGAAAATAATTGAGGGTATTTATCTGGAACATTTTCCTTAATAAAGATTGCTGCAGTAGATGAAAACTCTTCTGCTTCTTTCAGTTTTGAAGCGTCGAGGAAGCACTCAAGTAAATTTCTGCAGATCAAATACATATTTGTATTAAGTATTTACTAATACTCTCCGAAATGATTCTTACGATTTTTTTCAAGAGACTCTTCATATTCAAGGTACCACTCCTGAACGCAGTATGACTGATTAGTGCTATAAAGTTTCAGAACACAAATACAAAATGTGCTAGTTCTCATCAATACCTCAGCAAGAGCATGTTTGGTACAGAAATACCTGCACACATGGTATCCCAGATAACTTTTAACATCCCTTTGGAATGTTTCGTTAACTTAATTTTTCATATCACTCCAGTTTCAGCTTATAAAGAAAACACTGCATAGCAATAAACCAACAGTCAGACTAAAGAGAGAGAATAGCAGATCAAAACATCTCAGAGAAAAGGTTTTCTGACCTTGAAAAATTGCATGAGCAGTCTTCATTTTGCACATAAAACTGTCTCTCTTAAGACATATCTCAAGGATATGCTCCAACTTTACTCAGGATATGTAAGAACAGTAATGCATTGATATTGATACACCATGTATTACCAATTATTATTAAATTATTGTAAAATAACTGGTAATAACGCAAGCGTGTATAGTAGTACCAAGAGCACCCTAGGTTGATTGTGGCAGGGGTTTTTTTGTACTTCCATTTTAATTTTGCTTATTAAAAACACCTACGACAAATTAATTTGCTAGCAGAATCAGGTATTATAAAAATATGCATTTTCTAACTTCCTGTATTCCTTTCAATCTTTAAAGTAGAAGACAAGAGCTGACACTTCCTGCGCCTTTGCCTCCCACGCCTTAGGCCTGGTGAAAGCATTGGAAAAATGCAGTATAGCAGAACCCCTTCTATAGGCTCCCTATAGGCATTAGAAGGCTGCTAAACTAATCTAAACTAATGGCACTGATGACCACACAGTACAGCACAGAGCCACAAGGATGATGAAGGGGCTGGAACATCTTCCTGAGGAGAAAAGGCTGAGGGAGCTGGCTCTCTTTAGTTTGGAGAAGAGGAGACTAAGGGGTGACCTCATCTATGCTTTTAAATAAGTGAAGGGTGGCTGTCAAGAGGATGGGGTCAGGCTCTTCCCAGTTGATGCCCAGTGACAGGACAAAGGGCAATGGCTGTAAGCTGAAGCATAGGAGATTCCATGTGAATACAAGACAAAATGTTTTCCCAGTTCAGGTGCCAGAGCACTGGAAGAGACTGCCCAGAGAGGTTGGGGAGTCTCCTTCTCCGGAGAGATACAAAACCCATCTGGACGTGCTTCTGTGTGACCTGGTCTAGGGAATCCTGCTCTGGCAGGGGGCTTGGACTTGACGATCTTTCGAGGTCTCTTCAAACTCCTAACATTCTGTGAATTGTACATTAAAGCATAACTGACACATAAAAAAAAAGCACAAGAGGAAAACAATAGTAATAACAATAACTTAGGTCAATATATATAAAAATCTCCATAAGGAAGGAGGAAATTAGAAAGTATCCTGAATACATTCTGACTTTACCAGGCTGGTTTTTTATCTTCAGGAATCAGAGGGCAGAAAAGATCTTTATCTATTTAAAGGTCATGTTTTTCTTACCTGAATCAAATACTTCCTAAAGAAAACAGGAGTTTACCTTTCTCCTCACTTAAAAGTACTGTACAGAATCAATGTCTCAAATATTACATCCAACATGACTGTGATACTTCATATCAGACCTAGGGCCTAACTGCCTCTGCCACTAAAATTTTAATGTTAAATATTAAAATGAAGCACCTTTTAAGTGTAAATTTATGTATTTTTTAAAAAACGATTAATTAAGCTTTACACAATAAGTGTATCTACAAAGTAACCAATGAAATATACATTATTAAAGACTACCTCAGGTGGCAGCCATATGACTACAGAATGCCCATATGAAAACATACCATAAAACTTACATCATGAGTTCTGCTCTCCATTCATTGTCTTGCTCTTCAGTTTGGTTTAATGCTTTAATAATCTGAGAAAGGCTGGGAATAAGACAACGGCGGAATCCAGGCCTAAGATATGGCCTCACAAGTTGCCAATAAAGAACTGAGGTGTTATAGATCAAAAAATAGTACCTGAAAAACAAGAATCAAGGATTTCATGTTTTGTAGACTTAGATAAACTTTTAATTACAGAGTATTTTAAAGACATTTCTAAAAAGCAAAAATTGGAACTTTTCTTATGTGTTTAGATAAGAACTACCTGTACGGCAAAAGAAGAATATGGTAACTCTTGCTACTACAGTCTACCCAGTATTCACCACTTAAAATAAGCTAACATGCTACTCTCCTACAGAAAATAAATACACAAGGGGAAGAAATCCTCAAAGGTTATCTATAGCCTTGATTCATCTTCTCAGACAGGTGGATTCACCTCCTCTATTTAAGACCGTTCAGTGTTCTTAACAGGGTTACAGCACGCACAGCAGTTCCAGTTCTGGAAGGGCAGTAACAAAATGGAAAGAAAATCCACAACAGCAGAAAAAGCCAAACACCACAACTCCAGACTACCTAGCGAAAACTTGAGACAAAACTATGAAAACCTAAGCAAGCAACATTTTCTGAGATTTAGGGAGTTAAACCTAGGAGTAGTGCCTACCTTCCCTCATGGGTGGCAAAATCTATTGCTTTCATAAAAAACAGCACAAACTTCTCAAACTCTTCCTAGAACACAACAAAAAAGTTGTTAATGGAATTTGAATACGGCTTTTATAAATCACCACATTATTTTCCTATTTCGATATGTTAATGTCATCGTTTTTATTTTCAAACCAATTTCAAATGAAACGTTGCCGCAGTAAGTTGCTGCCATAGAAACAGAGAAACAAAAGCCAGTAGCATTACCTATTACTATATTTTCTTGATTTCAAATTTCAAGATTGCATTTTCAGTTTATTTCATTTCTGCAAAACTTTAATTATCATGACTAAAATATTCTAAGCAGAGAAAGCTTAGAAATGTCCAACACCAAAGACAGGAAAATAAAAATATCGGTTTATCCCACTGAAAAACTTGATACATTATTTTCTTCAGAAAAGCTCCAAGAAGAACTTGTCAGCTAAACAGTGCCAGGCATGCTCTTTTTATCATTAGAGCAGCTAGGAACCAGCTTTCCAAAGGAGGACTCTGGAGTCCCGGTGGATACCAAGTTGAACACAAGCCAACAGTGTGCCCTTGCTGCAAAGGTGACTAACGATGTCCCGGGACGCCTCGGGAGAAGTGCTGCCACCAGGTCGAGGCCACCGATCCTTCCCCTCTGCTCAGCACTGGAGGCCACACTTGGGAGTCCTGTGACCAGTTCTGGGCTCCCCAGTACAAGAGAGACACGGACACTGAGGGGAGAGGCCAACAAAAGGCTGCAAAGATGATGAAGGAACTGGAGCCTCTGATACCAGGAAAGGCTAAGACACTTGGGACTGTTTAGCCTGAAGAAGCATCAGGGGGGACCTCATCAGTATGTACAAATATATGAAGGGAAGGTGTAAAGAAGAGAGATAGGATCATAAAAAGGGACTTTTGAAATCCCAAGAAAAAGACGTAGTGGAAATAACAAAGGTGAGGTGGAACTGGACAAGCAGGAAGGGGATAACACCAGAGGGCGCTCTACAGCGAGATAGAAAAGAATAACTAAAACGTCAAAAAGAGCTGGGACTGATTTACTGGAGGCTGGGACTGGCATAAGGAGCCTACTGAGCAGTGAGCGTGAGCTGCTGAGACAAAGAGAAAACCAGAATTAAAGAGCCCGAGAGGTATTAGATGCTAAGGTAGAAAAGTTACACTTTGCTATTAAGAAAATAAGCATGCTAACCAGCTAAAATGGATTCCTTAAGCTGGAAACCATAATAAGGACAAATTTATCTTTTCTAAGTGAATGATCATTACTAGTCACAGAGCACAAGATGTTGTGCCACTCCTACCTACATAAATGACCTAGGAACACAGCAGTGAAAAAGCTTTAAAACCGTTACAAAATGTATCTTAAAAGCATAGCACAAGGAACCACCTTGGAACTGTACCTACTGCGAGTGTTCTCCTAAGAAGTTGGCACGAGTGAAGAAAAAACCACTAGCAAAATTGGCAGGTTTAGAAAACATCACAGAATAGTTTAATTTAGAAACATAAAAGGTTAGCTGCCCATTAGAAAATACTTTTGAAACATGTACAAAGTTTTAAAGGGACCACTGAGCAATCGTTCAGAGAAGGCAGAGAAAGTGCAGATAAGATCATAGAATAGGAAAGGTTTGAGCTTACAAGTTAATTCAAACACATTATTCAATGACTCTACAGCAACACCTGTCAGGAAACTCTGAACACAAATAACAAACATCTGTTAAGGTCATTTTAGCGGGTCAGATACCACTGACACTGTCAAAGCTGACTGATCACAGTACGAGGACAACTGAAATACTGAAGACAGATCCTAGGCCATTTTCAATTCAGAAGGAGGCAAAATCTGCTCGTCTTGTACAGGCTCAGCATCACCGACGAGAAACACACAGAAGCAGACGTATCTTACTGAGACGCTACCAGGAAGCTTCATCTCATTTCACAAAGCCACATTGAAAAGTAGCGTATTTTACCAGTTACAGCTAAACCTGGTCTGAAAGTAACAGACTGATGTAAAAAGTGCAAAGCTTAACTTTAAAACATTTGACTGTCTGAAAATTTTTGCAAGCATTCTTTTTTTTATTTCTCCCCAATGTTATGTGCAATATTAGTGCACTTCAGCTGCTACGTTTTGTTCACTCCCAAGAGAGCAGTTAAATATTTCCCTCTGATTTTCCCCACATTTCTGATTAGCCTTCTGCATTTTAAATGAGTGAAAATAAAACATGAAAACTTAAGAATACTCTAAAAACAGGCTTAATATAACGCAACCTTCAAAGTTTCTCACCAAATTATCTGTAGAGAGTGGAGTGTGCAACTGGCCTTGGCACAAATACGCTCTGCCAAGAAACTGGTTCACAGGAAATCTTCCTTTAAAATACATCTGTAGACAGTCACTGGTCATTTCCAGACATCCCAGCTAAGTTCAAAAGAAAAAAAAAAAGCATTTTAATATTTTTAAAATACAACAAATAATGATGAATTGTTAGTTTTTAAAAGCATATCCCTACTCAAAGTGCAACATCTAACTGCCTACCAGTGTGCAAAGTACGTTCCATAAAGATACATATCAGATCTGGCACCAAGTCATTTAGATTTACTACAACGTAAAGCTAGACTTTTGTCATTCCAAACAGAGAGAAAACCAGCTCCTTTATTTAACAAAGCTCCTGAGTCACTCATAGAACCTCTTACAGTATACAACAACAGCTTCATTTTTAAAAAGCAACTAACAGAACTGTTAAACTAAAGCCAATATTCTGAATTGATTTGTTTTTTCTTAAAGGACAGATATTAGCCCGCAGGATTTTATACGGGTATCAGTGCTGCGCCTCAATTTTCAGACAACAGACAGAATTTGGGCAGCTTGGGAAAAAAACCCCTTTTTTATTAGAAACTGACTGCTTGAAATCCAATCACTTGTACCCATGGATTGAAAGTTAAATATACTTCAAAATTAAGAACCTCTCCTGTAAGTCACATCAATTAGAAACAATCTTTCATAATTAGAATGTCATCTTGCCTTCTTTTGCCCAGTAAAGGCTGTTTGCAAACATGCTTGCTTAATTTATAATCAATTTGCTAATATAAGTTTTCTATAACAAGAAAAAAAAATAGGCATGGCAAATCGCATATATATTTCTTTCGCGTATTTTGGTCTAATAACAATTTTGACAAATCATAGTTTTTTGACTGATTATGAAGAAGCCACAATCTAGAGGCCAAATTTTAAGTGAAAATGCACTCTTCAATTGCTCTCCAGAAACAGAGGAGCGTAATATTTTTAAGTAGCAACTTTAAGAATGGTAAATACAATATGTCATCTAAATGTTTTTACTCAATACAGATAAACTTCCTTAATTACAAACCTGAAGTGCTTGTTCAGCACATAAAACATATAAGTCGGTGCTGAAGTTATCTGATGAGTCAAGTGTGGATTTTCCTTCACTGGCCGATTTGATCAACTCATAAGCATTCTTCAAAGCCTCAACATCTGAGATAAAAATAGGAATAAAGAACATAGCTGATAACTTACGCTTTAAGGTGGACTGAGACATGACTGCATTATTTCAAATTAACTATATGGCATCCTGTTCCTCCTTTACACAAATAAATTATAGATGCCCAAGTAAAATAATTGTTCGAAGTTGTTCAAAGTCAGCCACTGTTGCAAGATGAAGCATTAACAACTCCTTTGCAATTGAGAATCACTAACTAACACATAAGAAAGCTAAATACTTCGAGGGCCTCGTTCACAGTTCCCTGAACTCAAAACTGCTCTTTCTGCTGACAGAAATTCAAGATTAGATTCTTAGGGCTGTTCTATGAAGGAAGTTTGGCTGGAAGAAAGCTACGTTAAATTAAGAACACTGCATCGGTTCCTTTCTTTCATAGCTAAGAAACACGTTTAAAGCATTCAGAGAAAGAGTAAGTTTTCTACATATGTAGAAGCAAACCAGACGACCACCAAGCAGCTTTCGCGTTCGAACTGCCGTCTTTGCTGTACTTATTTTTAAGGACAGGCATTACTTCGCAGCCCTCCGACCTCTCACCTCGTCTGCTCTCCGCCGCCAACAACCGCTCCCTGACGGCCAGGTCCATGCTGCCTCTCGCTCCGCGGCGGGCCGAGAGACGCGGGGCTCAGCCGTTTTAAGGGGAGGCCTTCCGAAAGCTTCTCGAACAACCGCCTGCGGAGGCGGCCGCAGCACACAACCGCACTGCCGACCTGCAACTCTCGTTCTCGGTCGCCCAGGGCTGCTGTTACTTGCTGGACGCTGCCGCCGGCCCGCGTCTCCGAGCAACGCTACCCTCTTCCCCCTCCGCCCCCTTCTGCTCCCGCTTTGAACAACTGCGACAAATCACAGAAGAGAGTCTGATTTTTATTGCAAAGTTCGCCAAGTTTGGGTGCTACGTGAATTCCCACAACTCTAATATATCGCAGAAAGCTCAGTTTATTAAATGCAGTCTTATCACTAAGCCACTACCTACTTCCAAACCCCAATACTGGATTGGTCAGCTAATTATCATAAAGCTTATCTAACAGAAAGATAGGCAGGTTCAGAGGGGAAGTGTTTTCACCTGGGCTGGGGTCTCTTCGGCGTGATTTTGAGTATTATCATGAGGGCAGTTCAGCTTGGCATGTTTAGATGCAAATATAATTGTCCCCCTCTGATTAGAAGTTCTACTCGTCTCTCACAACATAAGGTCATTCTGACTCTTAGGCTAAATGCTGACTTGCCCTCAAGATTATGCGTTCTACACACGGCATTATTATGACTCTGTCTCTACTAAACTCTAACTATTCTGCAAGAAAAAAATAGGAACAGAAACCAAGCCCGCTGGGCTGGCTACCTGGCACCGGCACCGCTCAGAAAGATCAGCTGCTGGCGGAGGGACACCGCCTCCCAGGGCCCCACCGCTCCCGCTGCCTCGCGCAGGCTCCCTGCTGTACAGACCCCCAGCTTGCTTGCCCTACGTCCTCTCGAACACCGCAGACCCTTCCGCCAAGCTCCGCGGAACACGCACAACGCAGCGCTGAGAAGCGAAGCCCAACCCAATCCAGTACAGTCCACCCCGGCCCGCTCTCCGACTCCGACTTCTGCCCCGGCTCCGAGAGGGGCGCAAGGGGAAGCCGCGCATGCGCCTGGCCTTCCACGCTCGTCAGGAGGCGCGGCGGGCCGCGTCCCTTAGCGACGAGGGGACGCCATGCACGGAGGCCGGGGACTGNGCCGCCGGGCCTCGCCGCAGCGATCCTGCTCCGCCGCTCCGCCGCCGCGCCCCGCGGGAAGCCCGCGCTGCGAGCCATAGCTCCGCCGCCACCTTCCCCGCCCGCCGCTTGCCGCCCAGCGCCTGCGGCCTGCGCTCCGGGACCGCCGACTCGTACCGCCTCTCCGACGGTAGCAGGTGGGCAGGGGCCGAGGCAGGCCGAGGACGTGAGGCCGGGCATCCAGCGGGAAGCGCCGTTCAGCGGTCGTGATGGCCATGCCTCGGTCACGAGGCAGAGCTGAATTCTGAGAGGGGTGATCGGAAAGGCTTCCCACGGCCCGGTAAAGCTGGGCTCGGTTAGTCTGGGATGGGGCCGTTGGCGGTGGGAGCTGGAATTCCTGTCTCAGGAAAAAAGAACTCTGGTGTAGAATGGGGAGACGGTGAAGCAATTGCAGATTGCGAGATGCTGTCCCTGACAAAGAGAGTTTGAGCTGTTTGGGTAGTAAGATCTGTGGGTGAACCCTGTCTTTGCAGGCTGCACTTGTGAGAAGGACAAGGAGGAGCTCTAATACGCGGACACTACACTTTATCACTTCTTGTTCGAGGGAATAACAGAGTGACTTCTAAATATGTAAATAGAGTATCCACAGTTACTACAGTGGCGAGAGAGGCTTTTTGTAATTGAGTATCAATGCGAATTGTACGATAACTCAAGTAAGCTGATAAAAAGTAGTACTGTGTTCTGCTGATGGCATTTAGGAATGTAAAATATGAAACGATGCAAGAATAGCCTTTCTGACAGTTTGCTGGGGGGTGGGGGCTTGTCTTTGCAGGCCTGTGAGTCGAGTGTGTGTGGAGAAATCACTAGTGTTCAGGAGTAACAGTCCTTACCCTACTGATACCATTGCTGTTGCTGGGGGACATGATCTGCTCTTTTGTGTGCAGACGGATGACCGTAAGTAACTTCCTTTCCATGCACTTAATTCATAGATTTCCTCTTCTTAGGGAGCCTTCTTTTAAATGTACCTGTTAAAATTGTTACTAAATGTTTGGGCTGTTGTAGTTCCAGAGAGACCAATGTCCATCAGGATCCAATCGCCAAAAACAAACCAAAAAAAGCTGATTGCACTCAGGTTAAGGGTAGAATCTCTGGCTGTACACAAATCTGCCTTTATCAAGCAGTTCTGTATCTCAGATATCTTACTTTGTTTGCTACACTTAGAGCAGCAAGTAAGGGTTGATGTTTGAAATATACCTGTTATCATTTTTAGAAAGGGATTTCTTACCGTTTCTTGGATTCTGTATTTCGTATGCTTATTTTCATACTTTCTTCTCTTCTGGCAATGATTTTTTTCTACTAATCCTATGCTCTCATAGGGTATGCTGTTAACCATTTTTTCTGTTTCTGCTTTCCACGTTGCACTTGACTGATTCAGCGTCCAACTCAGGCATTCATTGGAATTCACTAGGGCGTCGGATTTGAACACTTACCTTTTTCTCTTTTGAGTCTTTTGCCTGGGAGTTTTGACCCGCAGTCCTGTCTGCTTTTGACCTACATCATACAGCTTTTTAGTTTGGGAAGGCGTTAAAAGGTTAACTGATCCGACAACTAGTCAAAACAGGGCTAGCTTCCCGTTACCCAGTCCTGCTTTCAGCTCTTCACAGATGTTGTCTGAATGTTTTTCATACAAGGAAGAGCAAAAAACCAATGAGAGCCTCATAGTACATAGCATGATAGATAGTAGTGCTAGATCTTCACCTCTTCCAGTTGTCAGTACGTCTCAGAGTAAAGATGAGTTTTGATGAGGGTTTAACCACAGCTGAAAGTGCCATCAGGCTTACGGGTGTTCCGCCCTGTAACTTGGAAGTAGCTAAACGTTATCCTTTTCCCACACCACCCGTAGTACCATAAAAATTGGATTAGAAGGAATCTGAATATGTAGTCTCATTTAAAGGAAGAATCATCTGTGTCCAGATTGATGGCACCAGATTTTTCTGGCCATTTAATATTTGGACCCCGTATCTGTCACATGATCAGACCCACTGAACAAGCCCTAGACACTGGATTGCAGTTGCACCTTAGGGGTAGCGCACCTGGCAACAACAGAATTCACTGCTCACCTGGCCTTTTCCTTTTTTGTGCTTGTTGTTGGAAGAAATCCAGGAAATACTTTATCTGGGGTGACCTGAAAGATACAGTTTTCTTGCAGAAAGAGTCTTTTCCCCTTTGGCCTTCCCCAAAGCAGTACAGAAACACAAATGTTTTCCTCAGCTGACTGTTTAAAGAAGCCTTTCCCGCTGCCTCCCCAAAAGCCCTCCCTGCACAGTGCCGAGCCGAACCAAGGTGCAAGGTGGGGACTGAGGCCAGGCGAGCTGAACTGGTGGCTGGGTCAGCCAGGCCACGGCTGCCCACGCTCCGGGCCGGTTGCGATGCTGGTGTGGGGAGGAGGTGCCAGCTCGGCCCTGGGCGTTGTGTGGCAGAGGGAGGTGGTACTATATTTATTATGTGGTACTATAACAAAATTATCTAACAAGAAACAGTTATGCGACTTGACCATCAAAAGCAGTGTGTAGAAAAGGGGGGAAATAAAAAAAAAAAGCGTTAAGCGTGTGTATCCTGAGCTCTGCAAGCCCATTTCTCTATGTGTGTAGGGATGAGGTCGGGAAGGCCAAGGCACAGCTGGAGCTGAGCTTGGCAAGGGATGCTAGGAACAGTAAGGACTTCTACAGGTATGTCAACCAGAAAAGGAAGGCCATAGAAAGTGTACCCCCTCTGATGAGCAACTCTGGTGAGCTGGTGACAACAGATGAGGAGAAGGCTGAGCTGCTCAGCAAGTTTTTTGCCTCAGTCTTCACTGGTAACTCCTCACACCTCCCGAGTCCGTGGACTGCGAGGCGGGAACCAGGGGGGAAAAAGTCCCCCACGCTGTAAGTGAAGATCTGGTTTGTGACTATCTTAGGCACCTGAACATGCATAAGTCTACAGGTTCCAGTCTGAAGCATCTGAGTCCTGAGAGAATTGGCTGATGGAGTTGCCAAGCCACTCAACGATATTTGAAAGGTCCTGCCAGACAGGTGAAGTCCCTGATCATTGGAAAAATTGAAACATTGAACCTGTTTTTAAAAAGGGTATCAACGAGGACCCTGTGAACTAGTGACCCATCAGCCTCACCTCTGTGCCTCGGAATATCATGAACAGCATCCAAGGAAGTGTGGCCAGTAGACTGAGGGAGGGGATTCTGCCCCTCTACTTTTGTCTGGTGAGACCTCACCTGGAGTACTGCATCCAGCTCTGCAGTCCTCAGCATAAGAAGGACACGGACCTCTTAGAGCAGGTCCAGAGAAGTGCCACAAAAATGATCCGAGGGTTGGAACACTTCTCCTTTGAGGAAAGGCCAAGAGAGTTTGGGATTGTTCAGCCCGGAGAAGAGAAGGCTCTGGGGAGACCTTACTGTACCCTTTCAGTACCTAAAGGGAGCCTGTAAGAAGGATGGAGACAGTCTATTTAGCAAGGCCTTTTGAAATAGGGCAAGGGATAATGGCTTTAAACCAAAGGAGGGGAGATTCGGGCTGGGTAATGCCACTTCTGGTTTTGATGTGACCTGTAGTCCTTAAACCTTGTGAAAGATTGTATTTGGATGTATTAAAAAGTTTAATTTTCTAACAGCTCCATAGGGATTAATCTACACAGTGTGGCCTTAATTATTTTCCAGTTTATGAACTAGTGTTTTAGCAGTAATGGTGTGATACATTAAAACATTGTAACCATACCGAATACCACTGGGTCAGGAGGCCGTTACTGTGGGATACCAACAGAAAGTGTTTTTTAAGGATGCCTGTTCTCTATTTGTAGTTACCTTGAGTTTTACCACCCTTAAATATTTTGTTTTGTCAGTAAAATATCATGAGTGTCTAATTTGAGAATCTTATAGTAATCAGAGCACATGTTAAGATAGTTATCTTAAGCAGGTTTTTGTGCATTTCGGAAAGTCACGTTTGTGTATTAACACCTGTTTCCCGTGAAACAGTAGAAGGTAGTACTCAGATATCATCCTGTTCATAGCTCATGTATTAACAGTGTTATTATGGATTAATTAATACAAAACATTATTGAGCTTATACTTTCTTAAGTTGTTCCTTTTAGAAAATATTAGACACGGTATTTACCTCTTCTTCTATCTCTTCTGGTAAATTGATACTGGTGGGTATTTTATTTCTCTCTTCAACCTCTAGCAACACTGAACTACTTCCAGCAGCCACAGGATATAAAAGAAACTGATTTTTTGAAATTCTTAGAGAAGTACGGCAGACACTCTTTCTTAGCGCCATTGCAAGTCCAGCCACCATTCTCTGCCTTTTATCGGGTGAGTTGGAAGGAAATAGCAACCAGTTTGCAGATACGTTTTACTAATGCTGTCTGTAATGAGAGCTAATGAGAACAGACTGGAAGATTCTTATTTTTCTAAACCATATTATCATTTCTAAACCATAGAAATGGTTTACTGCTATACCATATTATCTTTCTGTTCAGTTAATTCCTTATTCTGTAAAAAATTTCTCATTAGTTTTCTTTATAAGTTTGGACAAACCCTTTGGATGACCGTGAGCCAGCAGTGTGCTCTTGTGGCCAGGAGGGCCAATGGGATTCTGGAGTGGATTAGAAGGGGTGTGGTTAGCAGGTCAAGAGAGGTTCTTCTCCCCCTTTACTCTACCCTGGGGAGGCCGCATCTGGAATATTGTGTCCAGTTCTGGGCCCCTCGGTTGAAGAAGGATAGGGAACTGCTGGAAAGAGTCCAGCACAGAGCCACCAAGATGATGAAGGGGGTGGAACATCTTCCTGAGGAGGAAAGGCTGAGGGAGCTGGGGCTCTTTAGCTTGGAGAAGAGGAGACTAAGGGGTGACCTCATCTGTGCTTTTAAATATGTGAAGGGTAGGTGTCAGGAGGATGGGATCAGGCTCTTCTCGGTGGAGCCCAGTGACAGGACAAGGGGCAATGACTGTAAGCTGAAGCAGAGGGGGTTCCATGCGAATACAAGACCAAATGTTTTCCCAGTTGAGGTGCCAGAGCACTGGCACAGACTGCCCAGAGACGCTGTGGAGTCTCCTTCTCTGGAGAGATTCCAAACCCGTCTGGACGTGCTTCTGTGTGACCTGGTCTAGGGAATCCTGCTGTGGCAGGGGGGTTGGACTAGATGATCTCCAGAGGTCCCTTCCAGCTCCTAACATTCTGTGATTCTGTGAAAACTGGTTGTACGCTAAGGAGAAGTATAAATTTACCTCTGTGCCCTGGTGATGTCATCACCCTGTGCTTGGCCTTAGTATTCCAGTATCGCTTTGCCTGTGATTTCTCCAAATTGTCTTTTCAGGCTGGTGATCCAATCTTAATCTACTTTGATGCATTATCTGTACAGAGCGTGCTTAGACAGCCAGTAAAAATGGGAGCCAGTGGACTCTGTGTTGATGGAAATCCTGCAGGTTAGTAAAGGGGGAAGAATTTATTAGGATGTTTGGCTTCTGGTTTATCTGTTGTCATGTCTATACGCAGGCTTCTTGGACAGTAAAAGCACAAGCTGTACTCGGATTTTTGCCAACTTGAGCAAGAGCTGCGTTACTGACCCTGCTCTAGATGCTGCCTCCTACTACCGTGGCTTCTCTGTGCTAAAGGTGCATGTCATATTTCTTTTTTTTTTTTATTTCTCAACATCTTATTTCCTTGACTTTGTGTTGCCTTCCATTGCAAATTCAGCTAACTGGAAAACTAAAGGTCGTCTGGTATATCATCCCTGATCTCACAACTGTTCAGGCCTTCTTGCTGTAAATCTTGTTAATAATGTAGTGATTGGTGATAATCCCTCAATTCAAACTACTTTCTAATACATTTCAATTGTTAGCAAATTCTTTATGCATGTAAGAGGTACTTTGTTGATACTTCGTAGTTTTAATGGTTTAACTGGAACTTTCACATTTTAAACAGACTGTTTATCAAAGTATTTCTGTCTATTCCGTCAGCTTGGTCAACAAAGGAATACATTTTCTTAGTAAAGAATAAGGATTGGTTTTACACAATATGTTGTCTCTGAAATCATACTGAAAGCCAGTTATATATATTAGCTTTATTTACATTCATAGATTGAATTTCATGTCACTTTCTCCATTATTGATCCTGACAAAAATTTCAAAATAACCAATTTATTGTTGTGGGTTCATCGTGCTGGTCTTCACCGAATGCTAACATGAAAATACCTCCTCTTGCCTTCCAGAGTTTCGCTGGTGTTCCGAGGTAAAATGGCAGTGTAAATACTAACACCTTATTAAGGCTAATTGCACAGTTTGCTCTTATGTTGAAAATCTAAATCTACATAAGTGTAACAGAGAGTTTTCTATTGATCAAAGTTAACTCATGTTTTCAGGTATTTCTTTGTAGCTATGGCCAAAAAGTAATTTTTACTTAAATGGAAGCTGAAGTAATGACTTGATTCCAGAAGGGGGAGCCTCAGGAACGGATCAAAGATGCTGATTTTAAAGTATCTGCGTTCTGCAGGTCATTAACAGGGCCAAGAATAAAATTCGTCTTCTGCTGTTCTAAAAATGCTTTCTGTGGTTTGTGTCTGTGATTTCTAGGTCACAAATCGATGGCAAGTTTTTTCCATACCTGGAATAAACAACATAATTTTTGTCAGTATAATGCGTAGGCTCTGTTTAGTGATGTTTTTATGACTAGGCATTTGCAAACTCAGAAAATCAGCTGGTTTTTTGTGTGTTTTGTGCTGATTTGTTTGTTTTCCCCAGGTCCCAGTTAATGAAACCACTGTGCAGTCCATGAAGGTCAGTCTCTATTGCCAATGAAAATAATTTATGCTTCTGAAATAAAACATATCTGAAATCTTAGGCATTCATAGTAATGCCCATGGGTTGGGAACTTGGGAGAATGGGAATGTTCTGTGTTTGAAACAAGATTTTTTGGACATTATAGTGTGATATTATAGGGAAAAAAGTAGGGATATAAGGAAAGATGTACTTCTAAATGAATGGGCATAGATGGGGCTGGAGCCAGGAGCTTCTGGAGCAAGGTGATGTGTCCATAGATCAGAGCTACAGCAGGAAGGTAAATCTGACTTGGATACAAAAGCTGTGGAAAAGAGAAGTACGCTCCTTTTAAACAGCTGCTAATCATTAATATGCTTACCGTCCCCAGGTAAAGGTCACTGCAGTTGTACCACCTGGAGCTCCCCACATGAAAGACAACACATGTAACAATGTTGTTTCTGAGGTATCTGAATTTTTCTTGCCTTTAGGCAGTTCAACAGTAGCTTATAGACATTGCCATCTTACTTGACTATGCCTCTGATTCTTTTCTGAATTGGACTTTCAGGTGATCTATGAGATAGAATTCAGTGGCACACATGGGATTCAGAGTGTTTCTGTTCAATTCAAAGTGAGCAACATCTCTGGGAACCCAGGATCCTCTCTGCGGCAGCATTTCACTTTTCGCTTTTGGGTCAGTGCCCCCATCCTCCCTGGGCTCTTACCGAGTTGTAGTCTGTAGTTTGTGGCTCAGTTTTGTACAGATGACGTGAAAAGATTAGAGCACTGTCTCTCTGATATGGTAGTACCAGAAGGCTGGGTTATCAGACATACTGAAGTATTCAGTGTTTGTGAACAAAGTTGCTAACTTTATTCCAGGTACTTACTTAACTTTGCCCATGCAGCAGGAAAAATAGTTACTTTGGTGGGGTGGAAATCTGGAAAATACTAACGTGGGTTGGAGTTCATATAAACCTTGTTCCCTAGAGGCAATGTAAAGTGGGGTGAGTGGTGACCTCAGGGGCTGATAAGTGTACAATGCCAACTTGCCGAAGTTACCTCCCCATAAAACATTTCAGAAGTGGAATCTGCCTCTTGGAATTGGGGTCAAGGAAGGATTTGCTCTGCAGATCATCTGTAGAGTTGCCCAGACTGATATGTTCACTTCCTTGGAGACAAATGCTGAGCAATAGGAATTCATTGTTTCAAGAGCCGTCTTGGCAGTATCCATGTTTCAGGGTACTGACATCTGAAGTGCAGATGAACTTGCTAGGTAAGAAAGAATATTACTGTAAACAAATAATGGAGGTTTTAGTAGTGCATAACATTCAGTCATTCAAAAAATGGGTTACATTTCCATTTTTTGAGGATGTGAATTTGATCTTCTGAGATGAATGGAACATTGGTACTAATGTTTTCCTCTTCCTTTCTTTCTTCCCTTTGCCTCTTTGTAGACCAAGACTCTTCCTCACAGGTTGCCTAGAAGCGGAAACCCTGGCTATATTACTGGAGCACCAGTTTTGGTTGCAAACAGTGGTGGCATGCAGCACGTATCCTTTTTCTGCCATCAGGTTTTATTTATCACTGAGTTTATTAACTTCTGGTACTCTGCTGTGGACTTTTGAGATTCTGCCTTTACCTGTGAGGTCATACCTCAATATTACATGGCTGCTGTCAGCAGGCCTTTTGATAATGACTGAGTTGTAGTCCTGTGATAGACATGAGGAGGAACGTGGGGTGAGAGAATTGTTAAATGCAACTTGGGTGTCTTATATTGTCTGCTTATGCTTTTGTTTGGCTTCTTTACGTGCAGTCTGCCAGATGAGAATTTTACAGAGTGAGGGCGATGGAAGTTGCTCACAGGTCCTCAGACACACAGTGCAGTTTGGAAGAAATATGAGGACAGGCTGCAAGCTCAGGTAAGAACGCTGCAGCCACCCTTCCTGAGGCATTTAGAATGTGTGGACTCACATAGCATGTTATTTTCGATAGTCTGTCACGCACTGCTGTGGGGGTCTGGGTCCTTCCACAAGGTCACCAATGAGTCTGTACAGATCTTTCATATATTCCTAAGAGGACTTGAGTGTCACAGAGATGGTGGACCTCTAGAACAATCTGAACATTGTAAAGGTCTTCTGGGACATTTTGAGGCTCTAGTCTGGCAACATGTCTTAGGCAAGAGTAGAGTTTGTATTTAAGGAGTGAATTATAATGGAACCTTAAAAAGTGATTGTTTTGATGATTTAGATCATTCTTTTGTTGGTGACAGGGCAGGTGTATGACCACTGATGTGATAAGACGGCTAAGAGCTGTCAGTTCTCCTTACCACGCATTACCGTGCTATGTTGTTCTCCCTTGTCATTGCAGAAAGGGTTGAAACTGCATCTATTCAATGCTGATACTTCCATAATGATTCTGTTGACTCATTACAAGAGTGGAAGAAGTATTCATTACAAAGGAAGGATATTGGTTTTTTTTCCTGTCCTGGAAATCACTTTGTCAAAGCTGTTATTTTCTCATTTCCAGCCTACCCCCAATAATGGAAGAAAGTAACTGTAGTTACATCCGGCAGAAGTTATACGAGGCTCTTGAGGGTAAGAACAGAGCAGAGGACCTTGCCATAACTGGGAGTGCTCATTCAACCCAGGCAGGAGACTGGACGACCATTCTGATTCAGAACTGCAGCGTGCAGGTAATAGGCATGCAAAACGACCGGCTGCGAATGGTTTTCGTTTCAGATCTTTGTATTGCCTTGGGGAAGCGTGGCCATGGGCAAAAAAAAAAAAAAAAAAAAAACCAGCTTTTTTTTTTGGGNGGGCTTATTTTCTTTGTAGGGCTTACTTTCTCTCCTGGGTTTTAATGCCAGGGAGCAGCCATTGTTACTGTGGTTCATATTACTGGGATACAACAAAAGCATCCTGACAGACTTAATATCTCCTGAATCCTGTTTGCTATTTAAATGGGCAAAAAGAGTTTAATACTGAATCCAGTGTTGTATTACCTGTTCTTGCAAGGTTCCAGAACTAATGCTACTACCTAGTTACTTCCTAATGGTTTGATGTTTTGTTATTATCCTTTCTGATTTTCCATTTTCTAGGGATATTTATGTATTAGCTATTAAGGGCAAAAGTTTGTAATCCAAGTACTTACGGAAGAGGGAAATTCTATTTTAATAATTATTAATCTGTCAGGAGATGGCCTAACATAAGGCAAAATCCAAGTGGTAGAGCTGAGACAAATTCTGACAGTGACAGATAAAGCTCTAAAATGGGTGGTTGACCAGACCAGAAGTTATCGGGTTAGTGCTAAGGTGGCCGATGCAGATTCTGTGACCTCTGCTACCTAAAACATTAGACTTTCACCATACTGGTCCTTTTATATTTTATTTTCAGGCTGCGAATTGCAATTCCTGTTGCATGGTTCCTGTGACTCTGGAGATACAGATATTGTGGTCTAGGGTGGGCCTCCTGTCCAACCCACAAGCTCAAATACTGGGTGCGCGGTACTTTTATCAGTGTCGTCCTCTGAAGGTACGGAATTTAAACCCCTTCCTTCACACAGAGAAATAATTAAATGGGATTCACAGGTTATTTTAAGAACCAAGGAGTCAAATGGTCTTGGACTAGATGACCTTTAAAGGTCCCTTCCAACCCAAACTCTTCCATGATGTCAGCAGGAAGGTGGAGCTAAGAGGTCCACTAAGGAGAGTGAATTACCTTTTTCAAGTGTGTGTCACTGGATCTCATTTTGGTGCAAGGCTGGATTCCTGACATCGCAAATTCTTTTTGGCAGCTGATACATTTCAAGGCTTACACTTCTCTGCAAGGGCTTTAACAAGGAGCAGCTGACACCTGCCCCTGCCATTCTCATGGCAAATGTCTGTCTGATCTCTTACTGCTCTTTGAACTTCAGACTCATTCTACATGAGATTTTACATCACTCATTTGGATAGTCTCATGGTACCTCTTCGTCCTCTCTTCTTGCAACATACGTGAAAAAAACACGGTAGGAAAACGTTCACCTTGTAAAACACATGTTGCTTTGAGGCAAACTGATGCCCCCCCCCCCACCCCACGAAGATATTGTCTAAATCTGAGCTGTTACATGGCTCCATTAACACAACTTCTGTCAGAGGAGGGAGACTTAACATTCCTTGTAAAAGTTCAGGATGATATCCCTCAGTAAGCATTAGCCAGTCAGGAGCTACAGGATTCAGAGTTCATCTGCTCAGCAACTGATGCTAATTACTTCAGAGCTGTAAGGTGTTTTGCAAAGAAAATGATAAGAAAGCAAGTTTCTGGCAGCAAGAAAAAACCCTGCCATTCAAATCAGTATAAGCTTCATCAGTGGCAATACACAAATTAGGATCGTTAGTAAAAACATTTTAGCAAAGGCACATTTTTATGCTTTAAATTATGTCACTTCCCAGTTTTAGCCTACGGTGTCTGTATCTGAGAAATAGCCATTCTTTAGAGAAGGCCTGTGCGTCTGGGGAATTGTCTTAGGGACTGACCAGAAAATACAGAACCCAGGAAAGACATCCCATTTTCTACACCCGTCCACGATACCTGGTCACAGGTGTATTTGGACTTCCTGAAAATACAAGACAGTCTTATATCATGGCTAGGCTTCGCGAACGAAGATTTGGGAAGGGCTCAGTCTTATATGATACAGAGCTATACAGGAGCATGCTGGAAGCTGCTTATGGCTGCCTTCTCCCAGCTATCAAGGAGGAGTTGTGTACGTGGGTTTTTTCCCCACTAATCTCTCTGATTTTAAGGCAGATTTTGAAGGTCCAGACACAAAGTCAGAATCATTTTGAGGTTTCTTGTTGACTAAGGCAATTGTGCCTACTGTGTCTTTACTTATCGATAGAACTTATATCCATTAGGAGTGAAGGGGAAATGCTAATTGTAACCGTTCAGCAGTGGTAATTTGTGACTGAGGAATGATCTGGCACAAAAGGCAAGAAGGCCTAACTGCAAGAACCTGTTAAACTGGCTGGAAGCAGGAATGCCACAGATGGCCTCCTTGAAAGGGGTTGAAGTTTCTCTCAGTAATGAGATAAGAAACAGACTCAGCATTGTCTTGTAGATCATCCTGGAATGGGAACTATAGGGTGCACAAGCTCAGGGGCCACCTTTGGGCAGCAGAGCTGGGCTAGGGGGATGGATCCACAGCTGAATTGAGGTGCCTCACGCTGAGCTGTTGGGTTTGGTGCTGATGCAAGTGTATATTGAGGAATCGGCTTGTGACACATCTTTGCGGGCTCTGTGTAGAACCCTGTGTTGCAGTAAGACCCTGCCCAATGAACCATTCGTTACATTTTTCTTTCATACTTAAGCACAAAAAGGTTTTTAATGTTCCTCAAGAGGTACCACAAAAATTCCCCAACGGGAGCCTTAGTATTTTCCTCTGGAGAGTCCTGAATTGTGTCTTGGAGCTTTTTCAAGTGCTTTGTGCACAACTTTGCTCGAAAGGCAATTTTCCAAATTGTTTCGAAGGGTGTGAATGAGGTAGTTGATTTTGGATTGGCTTAAACCAGTGCAAGCACAGAAGTGATGCTGCCAGTAGATTCCCTCTCTTGAGGTTAGCATTCAGAGCTGGGAAACCAGAGCAGGGAGTGAGGTGGCTCTTTTGGCAGCAGCATGGTCTTAAATCTGCCCAGGCTAGCCATGAAACTCGGTGTAGCTCAAGGACTGAGTGTATACATTGTCTTGCAGCATTCTGTTGAAGCAGAAACAAACTGACGCCTTAGGCATTGAATTCCCTGTTTCATCTTTACCATCTGACCTACCAATCTGTCTCCTTTCTGAAACAATATTCTGAAATGCGAGAATTAAAGTCATTGTTTTATCAGGTCTCTGCTTTATTTACTGATATTTTCCTGAAATTATCAAATCCTGTGGAAGTCCTGTCTGTTCCTGGCAGCGGTCACCTGTTCAAAGGCCCAGGTGATCTTATCTTACATAAAATGTGTAATTTTATAAAAGATAAAGCCAGCTTTGGTTTTGTTCTTATTACCACCTAGTTGACATGTCTTTCCTTTGAACGGAAGGCTTACTTTAGCAGAGATTGAGCCCCTGCTTCCATCCTGGAGGTCTGTAACATGTGATGCATAGTAGCTACTGATCTTTCCTGATACCTGTGCCCTCAGTTTACCTCCTAAGTATCAGTTTTGGGAAAGAGGAGTTACTCCATTAAAAAAGATACGTAGAACACTTAACTCCTACCATCCTAAAGACATCTTGCTTGTCAGTCATCCACAGTGGGTCTCCATTAGCAAATCGAGGAGGGGTGTATCTTTTGTAGTAAGCTTGCTAAACTCTTTGTGCTTTCCTTTTTGTTACAGTTCCTAAGCACAAGCATGGTACCTTTGGAAACTGTTGTCACCTTCACTGACACAACCAAATGGCCAGAACCTCCACGAGGCCAGCCCCAAAGGCACTGGAAACTCCCATTTGATATCTTTTTCCCATTCAAGGTGGTGTGGAATTTGGAACGAAGTTACAGAGGTGATCTGGCCGGCTGTGTTTTTTTGGTTCTAATAGTATCTGGTATTCTCTGCTTTTGAAAAGGCAGGTCCTGAACTTAAGAGTTTGGTAAGTGAATGGATACATGCAGTATATGGTCCACATCATTGACTTTTCTCCTGAGGTTCTTACACTGTGCTTGATACCTGTGCCTTCTGTTCTTCAATTAAGATACATGACTAGCTTCTTTCCTTGTCCTCTCATGCCCCTATTTTCCATGTATACCATATGTGAACCTCACTGCAGTGAAACACTTGAGAGATGGAGGGATCAAGAGATGTTGCATTGAGGAACAAGGAGGAGGACTTTAAAATGAACATTCCGTGTTTCCAGAAACCAAGAGTGCTTTCTCAACCGAGCAGCATGGAGAGAGGAGCAAAGTTCAGTCCAAGCATTTTGGAGCTGCGCTCAGTTATCTTCCCGTTCAAGAAGAACCTGATTTTTCAACGTGGAACTAACCGAACATTTAAAATACAGGAGCCCTCCCAGGAAGCTTGAGTTATTTTATGAGTAAACGTGTCTGCCAGTCACCTTTAACCTGTCCTTGTTACATGACAGCCCTGCCTCTGTGGCCGTTTTTTACTCATTTTGCTATGTCTTTTCAAATACAGATATGTAGTTGAAGTTTTTGTGGTTTAATCACTGTTTACATTAGCAATAGTGTTACACAAAGCAAAGTAACTGTAAACGTCCCATCCTCTGAAATACAACTGAATTTTACTCGTTTGTCAAGACAGGTTCCTTCCTGAGGTCTGGGTATTTTTCTTGAAGAAACAGCCCCAAATATGTTTTTTCCTAGATGAAAAACATGCTCCTGTGGCTCCAGATAGGCGCTGGAGTGGTGATTGCCACTGAAATTCTAGGTGACACGTCAGAGTGTGTTATAAACAGTTCTAAAGAAAAAAAGTGATGATTTTAGGAAGAATTTCTAAGTGTATGATGAGACTGAAGCCCCTGGCTCAGTCTCAGGAACCAGAATGTAAGTTTAGTGATTTTGAAGCTGAGTGCTGTCTTACCTTGTCTGCCCTACTGTATCACACAGGCTAAGGGCATCAGCTCAGTCATTCCCCGAGGTTGCTGAATTACAGTATATTTGGGGTTTTTAGCGGAGGATGTATTATTTCTCTTCTTCAGATGATGGAAATATCTGCCCCCTCTAATCTCAGGTACTCCAGTGGAATCACTAAGGAGCAAAGAAATGGCAGAAATCTAGCCTGCGATTAACAAAACATATTTGGTGCTTTTGTACCTAGCCTGCGTATAGCAGCTTTGCTGCTCTTCCTCATTACAAACTTAAACAGAAAAGTGCAAAAAATAAACAGAAAAACTTGTAATTAGTCAGGGTATCAGAGGAGACAACCTAAATACAAAACCACGATCCATCCGGAATATGCAGATTGCGGATCGCGGCGTGCAACAGCGGATCGGCTGCAAAATAACTGACCGCCTGCCGTGCTGGGAGCCGGCGCCGAGTAGAACTCGCCGCCGCCGAGGCTGGCCCGCGCCTTTGCCATCGCGTCCGGTCGTAGCGGAACGCTCCTGCTGCTGCCGCCGCCGCCTTTCGGGCCCGGCCCATCCCCTCTGCCCGCCGGGAGAGCGCAGCACGGCCGCAGACACCGTCCGCCCCTCGCCCGCCGGAAGGAACCGGGCGCAGCGACAACCGCGGGCAGAGCTCGGTGCGCCGGGAGGCTGAGTGCCGCCAGGTCGCGTCGCGGTTGCCTGGCATCCGCTCCCCGCCAGCCGTAGCGAACAGCCTGTGTCCGGGGGCGGGGAAGCGGCCTGGGCCGCGCCCGTGCCGGCGGCGGCAGGGCACGGCCAAGGGGCCGGGGCGGCGGCGCGTGTTAGGGCGGTCTCAGAGGCGGGGCACGGAGCGGTGAGCACTCGTCCTCGCTTCTGGCGCCGCCCCGCGGTGATTGGGTAGGTTCTGCTGGTGCCGCAGTGGTAGTGCGTGGCGTGTGGAGCTGTTGCGGTATTGCTGGCAGCAGAGGGAAGCGGTCTACGGAGGAATAAGTGAGGAGTGAGCTAAGCGTTAGAGGGGTACAGGTCCTGTCGTGATCGCCGGTGCCTTGCTGCCCGCGTCCGCGTGCTCCTTGTTCTTCAGGTCCTTTCCAGAGCTTTGGGTTACGTTTTCTTGACGGCTACAGAGCCTTGCTTCTGCGTGGAGTTACTAGCAGAGTGAAATTGTAGTTTGGACCCCATGCAAGCACTAGGCCGATAAGATCTGTGTCGGCCTCATTTTTCTGGAGCTGTGAGAGCAGAGGTGTTGTCCCTCGTGAGACTTCCCCTCCCCCCCAGCTCTTTTCTTGTGCCTGTTTACAAGATTTCTTCATGCCCCAAGAAAATATTTAAACCCTCCTGACACTTGCATGACACATAAAAGTTATCACCTAGGTTTTGACCTGACTGTTGGTGATAAGCTTGTGCTGTTCGCTTTGGGTTTCTTCACAGGAGATATAACAGGATCAGACCTTTTTAAAGAAACCTGATAGCTTTCTGGGAGACGAGAGATAAGACTCATAAAACTATAGATAAGGAAACTTAATGAGCAAAGCTTACAGTTTTCTGAAAGCCTTTGGCAAATGTCTCTGCGCTTTTGGAGTCAAGAAGAGTTTTATTTTCTTAAATGAAAAGTTCTTCCAGAAGTCCTAACACCTGTGTTGACTGTACTCTAAAAAAGTTACGGTTACTTGGCAATGCTTACCGTCTCATATTTGCTCTTGATGACATTGAGAAGCAATTTATAAAGGGTTAAAAATAAAGCTTTCCTCTTTCCTTTTCTGTACTAAAGTAATTGGGTTTAGGCACTTTAGAAACTACCTTACCTTTCTGTGTTTGTTTCAGTGAATAATTTTTCTGTTAACTGCTTTAATGGTTTATTTGTTTGTTTGCTGTACTACCTTTCTCTTCTAAGCCAACTCTTTGCAAGGGTTGTTGTAAGAAGTGTATTCAGTAGAAGAGTGAGCATCTTTCAGGCTTAGCTTCAGTAATTTTTCAGCTGCTCTTGTTACATGTTGTTTCAGTAGGAATATGAAAGCAATGGTATTTTTCTGTTTTTCTGTAGCACCCAGGGAAGAAAACATCTGAGAGTTACCGTGGATGATACTCTGAAAAGTCAGTTCAAGGTGTAGCAAAAGTCGAAAGGCAAACAGAATGGTAGAAATTATCAGGAAAGGAATGAAGTACTTTAGTACAGAATGTGCCACTGTATAAATCCTTGCTTCATCCAAACTTGAGCACTCTGCAGTCCTGAACTCTCCCTTAGGTATTAAGCTGTACTATAGTTAGGGTAACTGGGGAGATGGAGGAAGAGCAAGGGACATGGTTGTATATATGAAATAGCTTCAATATAAGGGGCACAAGAGCATCCTGTACAGATTTATTCGTGGCAGTGTAGTTTAAGGAGTTACTGTGCTTCTCTCTTGCTGATGCTAGTACTCACACGATTGTGTAGACAGGTGTGTCAGTTGGTCTGGGACCAGAATATTACCATGATCAGGTTGGTTTTTGAAGTGGGTTGGCAACTGCAGCTCTGAGCAGAGGACATGGCAGAACTGGTGCACTTCTGGTGCTCTAATTGTTTAGGGAGAACCTGAGCATCACAGCAAAGGGAGGAATGAGAGGCAGGGTACACGACAAGTCTGTAAAATTGTTAGTGGAGTTGAGAAGTTGGGTAGCCTCAGAGCGACATGAAGCTGGAGTTGTGGAGAATATTCCTTCAGTTTTAATTGCTTTCTTGTCCTGCATTTACTTTATCTGGGTAGCTGACAGACTGCTGTTTGGCTGATGAGGTTTGTTTTATTTTATTTCTTATTTTCCCCACTAGGATTTGGGTGTCAGCTTATTCCTTATAGAAACTGAATGCCATCTTGTTTCTCCCGAACCCCAAAAGAAGAGGGGAATGCATTGTGAGGGCAGAGAGTAGAAAACAAAAGCTCGGTGAAGGCAAATGGCTTAAAAACAAGGAACTGGAAGGAGTCCTGAGCTGAGCACAAACAAAAATTTCCCACGCAAGAAACAAAACCCCAAATACTGTCTCGTAACAGAGTGATAATTAGTGCTGTTGGACTTTGTTTGAATTCTAATGGGAAAATAGGAATATAACGATGGTAAAATACGTGTGGACAGAAGATAGTGTAACTAGTATCCAAGTTGAACTGAGAAACTATGAAATTTGTAGTGTCTTTGAAGATGAGAAACCCTAGATTTATCGTTTCTACTAATTGCAGTGATAAGAGCGCTTGCAGATAACACCAGGTTGGGTGGGTCTCCTTGTTGGTCTCCTTGAGGGTAGGGAGGTTCTACAGAGACCAGGTCGGATCGATGTGCCAAGTCCAGTCATATGAGTACCCTGCAGGTCCTGCACGCTATCCCATGGAACTCTCCAGGGTTGGGGCAGAGTGGCTGGAAACAGTAAAGGACTTGGAGGTGCTCATTGACAGCGGCTGCAGATGAGCCAGCAAGTGTGCCCCAGATGGTCAAGAAGGCCAACAGCATCCCGTTTTGGATCAGCACTAGCGTGGCCAGCAGGACTAGGATAGGGCCACACCTTGATTCCTAGGTTCCATTTTAGGCCCCTCACTGCAAGAAGGATGTTGAGGGGTTGAAGCATGTCCAAAGAAGGGCAATGAAGCTCGTGAAGGGTCTAGGGCACAGGTCTTGTGAGGAGCAGCTGAGGGAACTGGGGTTGTTTAGTCTGGAGAAAAGGAGGCTTAGGGGAGACCTCGCTCTCTACAACTCCCTGAAAGGAGGTTGGCGTGAGGCAGGGGTTGGTCTCTTCTTCCAGATGACTAGTAACGGTACAAGAGGAAACAGCCTCAAGTTGTGCCAGGGGAGGTTTAGTTTGGACACGAGTAACAATTTCTTCCTCAAAAGGGTGGTCAAGCCCTGGCATAGGCTGCCCAGGGCGATGGTGGAGTCACCGTCCCCGGAGGGACTTAAAAGATGCATAGATGTGGTGCTGGGGGACGTGGTTTAGCGGTGGACTTGGCAGTGTTAGGCTTACAGTTGGAATCTTAAAGGGCTTTTCCAACCTAAAATATTCTGTGATTTTTTTTTAATTTGGGAATGAATGTAAATGGGATATGGAGATAAGGGGAGAGCAAAGCCGACAGACTTGCCCTTATGGATAATTTTGGACTACAGTAGAGAAAACAAAGGAGGTAAAGCTACTCTCGGAGGTTTGGCTACAGATCCCTTTTATCTGCTACCTGCATCAGACTGCAAACATCTGAGAGCAGGCAGAATGGAGGTCAAGGGGAGCTGCTGTGGGAACTGGTGAGGCAGTCTGTGGTATGGGTAGGGCTGTCTGGACTAGTCTGGGGCTAGACAGAAAACAGCTGTTAATGCTGCAACTTGTACAGCCCTGGCTTTCTGCTGCAACGTGGAAAAAAATTACATCATCAGCTGGGGCAGCAGGATGGGAAGGTGTGCGTGCTGCTAGAGGAGGGACGTTACATCAGCCGCCTGCCACCCTGCAGTCTGCCCTTCCAGCGCTGATGTGGCCTGCGCCGCAAGGGAGCGGGGATTAGCCGCGACGGGCCAGCTGTTGTGCCGCGGAAGGGCGGGGATTGGCTGCGATGGGTCAGCTGGTCTGCCGCGGAAAGGCAGGGATTGGCTGCGGCGGGCGGGCGGGGATTGGCCGCGGTGTGTCAAGAGGCTGCTGTGGATTGGCCGGGGAGGACCAGAGGGTTGCCGCCGTCCGCCGCCGCCCGCCGCCGCGGAGCGCGGTCTTCCCTTTCTTGTGCTGGTGCGGCTGCTCTTGGAGGTCTGTGCCACCGTGTCAGCAGGAGAGGTCAGGAACCGAAGCTGTGGTAGGTCGAAGTGCTCCAGCGAGGGGTGGCGCTGCGGGTGTCGGTGGTGCTTTTTCAGCCGTTGTACCTTGTTAAGCTAAACTTGTCTGTGTTCTGTGGGTGTTGCTGCTAGCCCTGGGCGTGAGCCGCTCAGCCTCTCGGCTTGCCCGTTCCAGGGCAGGCGGCTGAAGGTCTCATTCCTGTCCTTAGTGCCGCTGCTGTACTGCCCTACTGGTTCTTAAGGTGCCTGCAGAGAAGCTATAACAAACACAGTGAGCAACGTAGAGCTCCCGCGGGTGCGGCCTGTTCAGATAGCGGGTGGGAAGAACGGCTCCGAGAGGCCTGTGGCGGCTGTTTTCCCACCGCAGCGGCGGTGACGGTGGGTGCAGGCTGCCGAGACCGCCTTGTTCGGCAAGAGGGTCTCTCGGTGGGAAGGAACTGCATGGTGCCGTGAACCTCCTGCTGTCATAGCGTGACTTTTGCAGAGCCTGGGCAGAGCTTTTTGCAAAATACTCTAAAGACAATTTGTTGGAAGCTTTCCTTCATTTTCATCTCCTCCGAACTGACTTCCCTGTGGGAAGCTTTCTAGACTTTGAGTTTGCATTAAGAACTGTGTTTTTTCTTACAAAGTTTGTAGTTGATAAGGTGACAAAGCTGTTAAATAACAAAACCCTTTGATTGTTGCAGAGGAGTTATTTCTGTTACGGTGAAGCCTTCCTTCGTCAAAACTGTGTGTTTCCCTGGAACTCGATTGATCTCTGCTGAACTGCTTCCGTGTAGTACAATATAGCTCTTTCTCTAGGAGTTTGGCTTCCAAATTTTTTTACCCTTGTGGAATGTCCTAACGTGTGAGGTATTAGCCTTTATATAAAAACTCTGAAAAAAGTTTATTTAGTTTATGAGCTCCCTGTGAACAGTTGTGGACATCCCATGGGCCTGCAGCAAACAGACTGTAAAATCAATGTTATAGATTGTTGCTGTTAAAAGGCACCAGTTTCAGTTTTGAGACTTCTAATGGCTTGGGAAGGTGACTAAGTTTCTTTATAGTGATCTGGAACAGAATCTAAGTGTACTGTGCTGTTTGACAGCTGTTAAAATTTGTGAAAACTAGGCACTAGTATTGCTTTCTAGAAACAATAATTTAAAGGTAACTTTTATTATTTAAAGAGATGATGACAGAACTATGGTTTTTTTTAAAGTGAGTTTTGGAGACTAGTTTGGAAGGAGTAAGTTTTCCTGGTGATGTAAAAAAACCAATAAAATTAGTTGATGTTCCTGTCTTGGAGAAATACCCAAATAATGCATTTTCCTTTTTTTTGTTGTTGTTGGTCCCTCCAAGTAAGGCAGAAGGGGCTGTTTGTTTGGGGTTTGTTTTGGTATTAAGGTTTTTTTGTTTGTTTATTTGTATCTTTATTGCTGTTTGAGTTTGTTTTAATTATGCAGCTCTTTTTTTGTTTGTTACTGAAGACCAGAACCATTCCAGGTATGGAAATATAGTGGAAGTGGGACTGGAACAGAAAATGAGGATTGAAAATAATTTAAAATTGTTGACAGAGTAAGAGAGGAGAGTTGTTCTGCAGCCTTGGACTAGCCTGAAAGAAAGCTTGTCATTTACAGTGTGCCCTGTGCTCTATCTGTGCTTTCTGGCAGCATCATTGCCGTTTCGCCTGTCTCTTTTTGTGTTCTTAGTGTCTGCTGCTCGTGTGAAATTCCTATTTCTGACTTCTTGTTAACTTAGTCTTGCCTTTTCTCTCCAGCTAGTTTCAAAAACATGCTATCTCCTTCTGATGCTTTTCCTTCAAAAGGTCCACGCTGTCTGACACATCTCACTCCTCTTCTGCTTGCTCTTAGCAAAGTTGTCTCTGGCAAAGGAAACAGAAGGCAGTCTTCCAGAGAGACAAGGTTGCTCTTAGCTGCCAGCGGTCCTGTGGTGAGAACATGCTGGCACATGAGTAGGAGCAACCGAGGAGACAGTACAGCTTGGTCTAACTAGTATGGGTCTGTATTCTAGTGACAGTGCAACACGAAATGAAGATTATTACAGTCGTAGGAGTCGAAGGCCTGACAGGAGAGGTGGTAACAGGAAATATCGGGGGGGAGGGATACATCGGCTAGGCTGCCTGGTTACGTTCCCTAAGGGAGATGGTCTGTGAAGAGAGCTGAAGAGGAACAGGTAGTTCCGCGGTTTCAGGATAATAGCGGTGGAAGGGGTTCTGGATAAAAGACCTGCCCTTTGCCATTTCGCATTATCAGGATTTTGAGCATCTCTCCGAGACACAGCTCTGAGTCCTTTGCCTCATCCTGGCCGTGGTCAAGGTTGCCATTTCAGGGACATTGCAGATTAATACTGTTAAAATGCAATGCTACTTGGTCCTTACTAGGCAAAAGAAGAGAATCCTTATCTACTGGTGGCTGTCTTGTCTTAGGTAGAGGTGTATATTTTGGTAAGGATTATAATGAGGTGTAACAACAACACACTGAGGCAGGCTAGTGAAGCTGCTTCAAGTGATTGGGTACACACGTAGCAGAACTTCCAGGTGCTGTAATTGTCATGGTATTTGTAATAGCGGTCTTCCAGTGCAGTTACTATGAGCTCTCCTTGTCCTCTTTTCAATACCTTCTTCCTGCTACACCTCGTACGGTGTTGTTTTTTCTATCTCAGTGGTGCAAAGGGGTGGATTGAAAGCAAGTAAAGGAAGCAAAATTTTGTAAAAGGGGAAGGAGAAATTTCATGGCTTAAGCATTGTCTGAGAGAACTGGATTCTTGTTAACCTCCTTTAACCTGTTAACTCCTGTTAACCTGTGATACTAGGTGCGTTACTTCAACTATACCTGTGGTAGGTAGTTGATAATTGTGTTTCCCTTGTTTGCTGGGTACTTGCTGAAGTAGACTGAGTTACAAGGATCCTGAGTATTTACAAATTTAGTCAAGGGAAACTACTGCCAAATACCTTGGAAGCTGACATCCTTATTTGCAGCCATGGTTAGTGCCTTGTCATTTGGTGGTGCTCAGGGAAAACTGAATAAGCATGCCTTCTGTGTTGAATAGGGCCAAGATTTGTGAGAATTATAGTAGATGCTCTGTTGTGGGGTGTACAGAGAAGTCTGGAAATACATCCTCTCCACTTTTTTCTTTCTCCTTCCAGCTTTCTCTGCGGACAGTTGTGACTTTCATCCGTTTCAGGTACACTCACTAGTAGTCTTTTCCCTTCTTGGGGAACCGTGTTTTGTTCTTGGTCTTTAATAATGGTCTTCTGCCAGCAGGTGGGGAACAGGGGCCTTCAGTTCTTCTAAATCACGGTCTGAGAATTCTGCAAAATGGAGAGCATGGACTGTCTTGTCACTTGCACAGGAAATTGCATTGAGTACAGGTCAAAGAAGATGCAAGGTGGGAGGGCAGGTGAGGAGAGAAATACAGAAGGAAATTCACGGATATTTAACCAGTCTTTCCCCCTTCTCCCTTCCTTTTGAATTACAGATATCCTTGATTTGCAGAAGGCATCTCAAAATGTTGTGTCGTGCTGCTCTGGGACCTCTCGTCCGTTCCCCTGGATGGTGCTTTGTGTTCTCGTCACACGCCATGGCAGCCATTTCCCGCTTATGTATGTATGAGAGAAAGCACATTTCTAATAACGTTGGTCAGTATGTGTCCAGGCGTGCCTGTGCGCTTCCCTGTGTTGAAAGGAAAGCCACCTCATTAGCATCGCTCGAAACTTACAGCCTCTGAAGTGAGCTGCAGTTGAAGCTCTACTTTCTTAGTGTTACTTTCTCCCTTAATATTCAGCTGGATGTCTGAGAGGATGTATTTTTCATTCTGATGTGCATTTCAAGCAGAAAAATCAGTTGTGGAAGTACTGCTGCTGTAAAAGTTCTTTATTTCAACCTCATACGTCCCTGGGAAACAAGATCTGACTATGCCTGCTGCCCTACTTGCATTTTTGGCCCACAGATGTCTTGAGTAAAGCAAAGTGTGAAGCTCAAAATTATTCCCGTCAGATAAAAGTGGAAAGATGCTTGCAAGAGACCTGAGCGTAAGTGCATTGGTGCCCAGAAAATAGTTGTTCCCTGAAAACCTACCTTGAGAGACCCATTGACTGTCTTGTTTGATTAGTGGTCTGCAACAGAGAAGGCAAGGATAGGTAGGTCAATGTTAGATCAAGAGATTAACCCTTTACTGTTCTGTGCCAGATGAGTTTCCCGCTGGTCTGTACGTTAATGGTTCTTTCGTGTCAGTATTTATATGAATTAATAAATATTGAAGTCTTGAAAATGGTAAATATATTTTTTTCTGACTATAGCTCTTTGACTTCTGCATTTGTAGTATCTCCAAATATTCCACATTTTCCCAAGTCTATGAATTCCTCAGATAACACTGTGGAAGTTATTCCTTAATATTGACAGCAGTCAGCGTCCAGGGTTAGAATCGCTCTGGTTATTTCACCAGTGGCATTCTAAAGCTGTACTGAGTATTTATCACAGTTTTCTTCACGATTTCTGATGTAATCCTGTTCAGCTTGTGTGTATTTTGAAATTCTGCTGCTTTCTCCTGAGAAACAAGCCTCATGCAGGATACATAAAAGGATCTGTAGTGCCAAATACTTTAAGTCTTTAAAGGACTTTAAGGAGGTGAAACTCTTGACGTGGTATTGGATATAAAACCTGGAATGCCTAGAAACCTACTTGTTCAAAAAGTTGGCTGGATGGCTGCATTGGTTTCTCCCTAATTGCATATGAAGCAAGTTAATGGGCTTGCATCACCAGAGATGTTTTGCATGTGTAATGTGGGAGCTGATTTTGCATCTCAGTCCAGTCTTTAATAACTAAAACAGATAGGTTTATGCAGTCATAGAGCAAGGTTAGCAATTAGGACTGCGGTGGAGATGAATGAAATTCTCTGCTTGTAGAACTGTTGTCTTTTTCCCTTTTTTTTTTTTTTTCTGAGGAAAAAAAAAAAGGTGTTTTTTTCTGATGCTGGTTATACCTCAACAACTGCTGCCTCGGAACCTTCTAAATCCTGAAGCTCTAGCCAAGAGAACTGGAAATAAATTGTTTTTACTCCTTTCTGGTTATACTGAGTGGGGTAGGGAAATGCTATATAGAAGAACAGTTAAACTGGACTTCACTTATTTTTGTTTGCAGTGTAGGCCCTATTGACTTTCACAAGTATTCCCTCATGTAAATGAGGGGCAAATTAAACTCATCTCCCAATTCCATTTTCTGCTTTTATATGCGTGACATGTTAGTGCAGCCCTCAGTTATGATTAGTCATTGAAGTGCCTTCTGCATGTATAGTGAACAGAAGGTTTATTCACTTAAATAACAAGTTTCTCTTTCCTGTAGCACTGTGTTAATCACTGGTTTTCTCCAGCAGAAATAACACCAGAGCAGTCATTTTTGATTATAAATGAATCTGTTTTGTGCTACAGAGCATCAAAATTAGTCTGAATAGATTAAATAAAATCAGATTACTGTGACCGTGGTTTAAGATTTAGTTCACCGATTTGTAAAGAAGCCTTTACATCTTCAGATGAGACATTGGTTAGTTTTGACTAGAATAGTTCAGTTGGAAGGGACCTACAGCGATCATCTAGTCCTACTACCTCACCACTTCAGGGCTGACCAGAAGCTAAAGCATGTTGTTAAGGGCATTGTCCAAATGCCTCTTAAGCACGGACAGGTTTGGGTTATTGGCCACCTCTCCAAGAAGCCTGTTCCACGGTTTGATCACCCTCTGGGTAAAGAAGTACTTCCTGATGTCCAATCTGAACCTTCTCTGATGCGTCTTTGAGGTTTTCCCAGGTGTCCTGTCCCTGGATCCCAGGGAGAAGAGCGCTCAGCACCTCCCTCTCCACATTCCATCTTCAGGAAGCTCCTGAGAGCCATAAGGTCACTTGTCATCCTCCTTCTCTCTAAACAAAATGAACCCAGAGTCCTCAGCCATTTCTCACAGGCCTTCCAGCCCTGTCACCAACTTTTTTGCCCTCTGAACACATTCAAGAACGTTCATGTTCTTCAACTTTACTTCAAGTGAGGCTGCTCTGTTGAGTAGCTGGTTGTGCTGTGTTTGATAAACTCCAGGATGCAGTTCTCCCTTTTGGTGCCGGGGCACAGTGCTGGCTCCTATTGGGTTACTACCCATCATCAGCGTCAGGTCCCTTTCTTCAGGGCTGCTCTCTAGCCACTCCTCCCAGTTTATACAGGTTTCCAGCATTACTCTGACCCCAGTGCAGAATCTGGCATTTGGACTTGTTAAATTTCACACTATTCATGATTGCCCCATGCTCCAGTCTAGCTGGATCCCTCTGCAAGGCCCGTTGTCCCTCGGGAGAGAGAGAGTCAGCAACACCTCCCAGTTTCGTGTCATGAGCAAACTCGCTACTGCTGCGTTCAATTCCTGCCTCCAGACCATTGATAAAAATGTGGAATGGCACTGGCCCTAGGATCGAGCCCTGAGGAACACCACTGGTGACCAATCACTGACCAGATGTAGGCCCATTTGAGTCCTGCTGTCGAGCCGGTTCTTCACCCAGCACACCGTGTACCTGGTCATGTGACAGTTAGACAACTTGTGCAGAAGGATGCTGTGAGGGACAGTATCAAAAGCCTCGCTAAAAGCCAGAAAAAAGGCATCCACTGTTTTCCCTTCATCCACTGGGCAGGTGACCTTATCATAGAAGGATATCAAATCAGTTAAACAAGACTTTCCCTTTGTGAACTCGTGTGGACTGTGCCTGGGGACTGCACTGTTCTTTAAATGCCTTTCAATAGCATCCAGTATGATCTCCATAATTTTTCCATGAATGGGTGTCGTCCTTTGACTAAATTGCCCTTCTGGTTCCAGAGTGTAGTGTCGCTAGCCATTTTTTCTGTAATTACGTCAGAAGTGTTCTCCTTCTTTTTTGCTACACTGGTATTTTTGAGACTGCCAAAGTTGACGTTGTTTCACGCAGTTTCTAAATAGTAATACAAGAAGATCTAGATGGAGGATAAGGAAATGTGATTTCAAACTTTTTTCAAGTGATGTGGCTTATTCATATTATATTAATTATCCTGTTGAGACACTTGGGCAGAATTTAAGGTGACTGCAAAAACTTCATATGCAGTATGTTGGAAATGCTTCCATCTGCCTTCATTCCTTTGGGTAAACTTTGGGACCGCATCTTGGTCAATTAGAAAGGATCTAGACTATTCCTAGTGATTGCACCTTAATAGTCACTGTCCTCTTTACTCTGCATTGTTGACAGTGGTCTTGCTGTCCTTTGTAGGCATTTCGAAAACAAAGATTTTTCTGAGAAGCGTTCCCTAGCTCACTGACTGGGGCAAAGTGCTGGCCTTATGTATCTTGTATGTTACCTGAGTAATGCTTTCTGGCTTTTCTCCCTCCAATGCCTCTTTATCCCGCAGGAAGATGACTCCCAGTTTGTATGTCCATCATCCTTCTGCTGCCGCTAGTTGAACAATGTGCAAAAATACCAGATTTAGAGGTGATGTAAAAGCTGTGTTTCTTTCCTAACAGTCAAGCTTTCTGTGCTGCTGCCGATGGAAGAGCTCTCTAGCTGTATATGACGAAGCAAAGCATGGGAGTTTGGTCTTAAAACTAGTACTTCTGATGTGAGCTGGGTGGGCTTTTTTACAGTGTCCTTCACTTTGGTCTTCCCGATTCCCAGCATCAAAGTTCTGTGACACGAGGGGTATGACCTTACCTACGTGAGGGTTGGTAGTGCTGCCCAGATATTACTCGTTCTCGCTTTATTTTGTCGACTTGGAAGCTAGCTTCTTATGCCCAGTCACTGAGAAGTGTGTATTGTGAGCCTTAGCTTTGGAAAGGGAAGAAATGTTACCTGACTTCCAGGGCTTAAAGTCTGAGTGAAACTCTTAAAACTGCATTCTTTTTTTCCCCTCTTTTTCTTTCTTTCTTTAATCACAGATCTCCCTCACCATAGCCAAAGATTAAGGAATGAATCCATCCGCTGTTGGAGCAACATCCCATTTATCACCATGCCACTCAGCCGTGCACATGGAAAATCGTTTGCACACCGCACCGAGCTGAAGCATGCAAAGCGGATTGTAGTGAAGCTGGGTAGTGCTGTTGTGACTCGAGGGGATGAGTGTGGCTTGGCCCTTGGGAGGCTGGCATCTATTGTAGAGCAGGTAATTCTGTGACTGGAGCAGGGTGTTTGTTTTAGTTTTAGAAACTCGGTGATTGTTGGATGGCACATTAAATTGCAGGAGAAACTTAAGCAGTGGTGGCCTTTTAAAGCAATGCGTTGGCCTTTTCCTTTTTCATCCCCCAGCGCTGTATCAGCGTCAACTTTGTAACTCAGTAAATCAGTGTTTTAAGTTGCGGTGGGCCGTCCCCGACCAGCAGCTAAGCACCCACACAGATGCTTGTTCGTTCACCGCACCTATGCCCCACCACCAGTGAGACTGGGAAGAAAATAGAAAGAGCAAAAGTAAGAAAACTAATAGATTGAAATAAAGACAGTTTAATAAGTGAAGGAAAACAGAAGAGAAAAATGTGATGCTAAAGCAGTCATTCGTTACCTCATACAAGGAGACCAGTGCCCAGCTGGTCACCGAGTGACAGCCACCTTGGAAGACAACTCCATGCCCTTTCCTATTCCGCTGACCTGGTTTTATTACTGAGCATGGCAATAAATGGTATGGAGTGTCCTTTTGACCAGTTCATGCCAGCTGCCCCAAATACGTCCTCTTTAAACTTCTTGCCCAGCCCATAGCCTACCTGCTGTGATGGGACGTGGTGGAAAAAAGGAAGCCTTGATGCTGTGCAAGTACTGCTAAGCATGGGAAAAAGAGAAGCCTTTGTTGCTGTGCAAGCAGTATTTAGCAGTAGGCAAACATCAGAACCTTATCAACACTGTTACAGTACTGAAATCCAAAGCACAGCACCATATGGGCCCTACCGAAAAAGGTAAACTCCATCTCGGCCAGAGCCAACATAGAGAGAGATCGGCGCAGTGAGATTTTTGTGCAGGAGGTAAGACGTGACTGGGGCATTAACTGGATCTAGTGGGAGCGTGGCACTGAAGATAGTGAGGTTTGCAGTAAGAGTAGATCCTTCTTGATTACGTGAGCATTTGTAGATTTCCTCCAGGATGAAGCTTGAAACCTCATTACTTGTAGGAAAACCTGATGGGATCAACTCATAAATTCTTTCATCAAATTGAAATTATGTCTTTGGTGGGGGTTGGACATGTTTTCTCTGGGAAGCAAAATTAACATAATAAATGACACAGCTAAGACACAGCTTTAGAGTATTGAAAGGAATCTGGTCAGATGCAGGTGAGCAGGTAGTAATTCAAAGCTGTATTATCAGGGTTAGCTGCTTTATTTCTAGAAGTGCAGCGACAGCAGCAGCACAGACTGTGCAGAGACCAAGTTCGAGGTAAGTCTGGCAGGTGAATTGTTTTAGATCAGGCTGTACAGGGGGTTCCTGGCCCTAGGGACACCCAAGGAGCCCCGCGCCCCTGTCCAGACCCGTAAGTCTCCAACACCCAATCAAGGCGAGGAGGGGGTGGAGCCAGGATTACCGGTGGGGGATTTAAAGTGCTGTAAGGAGCACGAGCGACCCAGAGAGTGGCGAACAGGGGCAGGCAAGCAGGGACGAGCACGTCAGTTTGCGTGTCAGTTCGCGCAGGCAGGGTGAGCAGTAAGGGCAGGACACGAGGTAGTGCAGCTTAAGGAGAGAGGAAGGCCGTGCGTCCAACACCCACCAAAATGGATAACGGCATCCAGGTCACAGGCTGTGAGGAATGCCACAGGCTTTCACTGGCAGCAGGGGGCAACACCGACTATGGCTGTGTGCGGTGTGAGCAGGTTGAGGACCTCCTCATCCGGGTGGCACAGCTCCAGGATGAAGTGATGGAGATCAGGGAAGAGGTGAGTAGGTTGGGAAACATCAGGGAAAGTGAGAGGGGAATTGATCACTTGCACAAACTGGTCTCTACAAATTCCCACCTGTAATACTGCATCCAGTTCTGGAGCCCCTGTTACAAGAGGGGTATGGAAGTGCTGGAGCAAGTCCAGAGAAGGGTCATGAGAATGATCAGAGGACTGGAGCACCTCTCCTGTGAGGACAGACTGAGAGAGTTGGGGTTGTTCAGTCTGGAGAAGAGAAGGCTCCGAGGAGACCTTACTGTGGCCTTCCAGTATCTGAAGGGGGCCTACAAGAAAGCTGGTGAGGGACTCTTTAGGAGGGCGGGTACTGATAGAACCAGGGGAAATGGATGCAAGCTAGAGGAGGGTAGATTTAGATTAGACATTAGGAGGAAGTTCTTCACTGTTAGGGTGGTGAGACAGTGGAACAGGTGGCCCAGAGAGGTTGTGGAAGGCCCCATCCCTGGAAGCTTTTAAGGCCAGGCTGGATGGGGCTGTGGGCAACCTGACCTAGTGGGAGGTGTCCCTGCCAGGCAGGGGGGTTGGAAATAGATGATCTTTAAGGTCCCTTCCAACTCTGGCAATTCTGTGATTCTAATTCAAATTTACTATATAATGGCAGCTTTGGGAATAAATGGTGAATAAGAAGGTTGGTGGAAAGTCCTGCTGCTACTTTACAGCTTTTTCATATCTTACCTGTAGCAATGGAGGCGGAGGGGCAGGGGGTGTAGAAGCGTTACTGTGTAATATGTATTGTGAAAATGGAAGGATGACTGTCATAAAAGCTGGTACTGTGAAAAGAAAGTTTAGCAGAAGCTATAGATTGCGTGTAGTCCTTTGCGAAGTTCATAAGTGGCTGGGGAGGCATGCGGGAATATCTTTGAGAATGGTTCCTTTTCTTCACACATCCATACATAAAGCAAAATACTCGTGTAAGCGAGAACTGGTGAGCATAAAGTTACCTAGAATAGCTAGAACTGTCATGCTGGCAGTGATCATACTCCAGGCCCTATTTCTTATGCTCTGTACTTACAGGTGTCAATGCTGCAAAATCAGGGCCGAGAAATGATGATTGTCACCAGCGGTGCTGTAGCTTTTGGAAAGCAGCGGTTGCGTCATGAGATCTTGCTTTCTCAGAGTGTGAGGCAAGCGCTTCATTCAGGCCAGAGCCAGCTAAAAGATATGGTGAGTGGCTGATGGCACTCCTGCTCTTCCTTGAACGGTGGCTAGTACCTGCTCAAGTCACTGCCTGACAGCTGTTCTTCATCTTTGTAGGCTGTTCCAGTCTTGGAGGCCCGAGCCTGTGCAGCAGCTGGCCAGAGTGGACTGATGGCTCTGTATGAGGCTATGTTTACGCAGTACAGCATCTGTGCAGCTCAGGTAAGGGATTTTGTCTTTCCTGGACTGACTTTCTAGTTCAGTCAGTGGTGGAATTGTTCTTGGATTTTTTTATTTTTTTTTTTTTTCCTATGTGTTATATCGTAGAATAGCCCACGTTGGAAGGGACCTTAAAGATCATCTAGTTCCAGCCCCCCTGCCATGAGCAGGGATGCCACGCACTAGACCAGGTTGCCCAGGGCCACATCCAGCCTGGCCTTGAACACTGCCGGGGGTGGGGCAGCCACGACCTCTCTGGGCAACCCGTTCCAGTGCCTAACCACCCTCTGGGTAAAGAGCCTCCTTCTAATCTCTAATCTAAATCTCCCCTCCTTCAGCTCGTGTCCATTCCCCCTTGTCCTACTGCAATCTGACCAGCTGAAAAGTCTCTCCCCTTCTGTCTTGTAATCGCCCTTTAGATACTGAAAGGCTGCTATAAGGTTCCCCCGAAGCTTTTCCAGGCTGAACAATCCCAGCTCCTTCAGCCTGTCCTTCTAGGGGAGGTGCTCCAGTCCTCTGATCATCTTTGTGTGCCTCCTCTGGACCCACTCCAACAGGTCCACATCCTTTCTATACCGATGCAGTTCTCCAGGTGGGGTCTCACAAGGGCAGAGCAGAGAGGCAGAATCACCTCCGTAGACCTGCTGGTCATGCCTCTCCTGATGCAGCCCAGGATAAGGTTGCATTCCTGGGCTGTGAGTATCCATTGCTGGCTCATCTCCAGCTTATCATCTATCGTGACCCCCAAGTCCTTCTCTGCAGGGCTGCTTTCAATGAGTTCCTCTCCCAGTCTGTACTTGCACCTTGGATTGCCATACCCAGATGCAGGACCTTACTCTTGGACTTATTAAACTTCATCTGACTCTTACAGTTTTTAGAGTTTGTCAAGGTCCCTCTGGAAGGCATCCTCCCCTTCTGGCATATCAACTGCATCACTCAGCTTTGTGTCATCTGCAAACTTGCTGAGGGTGCACTCCTAGACCTCTGTCTAGGTCATTAATAAAGACATGGAAGAGCACCGGTCCCAGGACAGAGCCCAGAGAGACACCACTCATCACTGGTCTCCACCTAGACAAAGAGCCATTGACCGCAACTCTCTGGTTGCCAGTTTCTTATCCACCGAGCAGTCCACCCATCAAATCCACGTCTCTCCAATTTTGAGATAAGGATGTCATGAGGAACAGTGTCGAAGGCCTTACAAAAGTCCAAGTAGACGACATCAGTCGGCCTTCCCTCATCAACCGTTGCAGTCACTCCGTCATAGAAGGCCACCAGACGGGTCAGGCACGATTTGCCCTTAGTGAATCCATGTTGGCTTCTTAGAATCACCTCTTTGTCTTGCACGTGCCTTAACATCACTTCCATGACAATCCTCTCCGTGATCTTCTCAGGCACAGAGGTGAGGCTCACTGGCCTGTAGTTCCCTGCGTCCTCCTTTCTACACTTTTTAAAAATGGGGGTGATGTTACCCTTCCTCCAGTCCCCTGGAACTTCACCTGACCCTATGACTTGCCAAATACGATGGAGAGTGGTCCTGCAACTCCATCAGCCAATTCCCTCAGGACCCTAGGATGTATGGTATCAGGGCTCATAGACTTGTTCTTATCAAGTTTCAGTAGGTGATCCCAACCCTGCTCTTCACTTGCAGTGGGAGGCCCTTCGCTCCCCCAGCAACCCACCTGGGGCTACCAGATCTTCGTCGGTGCGGGAAGCTTGGCTGCCGCTAAAGGCTGAGACGAACTCGTTGAGTAGCTCGGCCTTCTCCATGTCTGTTGTGACTAATTTTCCTTCCTTGTTCATCAGAGGGGGAACACTCGCCCTGACCTTCCTTTTCTGGTTAATGTACTTAGAACCCTTTTTTATTATTTCTTGCTTATGTATGTTGCTCTCTTTACTGTAGTTTTGCTTATCTATTGCCATCCTCCCTTGGGGCTTATTATTGTAACGTCAGTGGCAGTTTATACAGGAGCGTGTTGCTAAGTATTTATGAAACCGAGTTGCCTACTGTCAAGGTGAAGCAAATGCACTTTTTCTTTTTGGAGTTCCTGTGTGCCCTGCTCTGATGTACGAGGAGGGGGTGGTGTGTTTTGAGGTCTCGCCGCAAAAGCTAAAGTTGGTGATGCCGAGTGAGAGTTTAAAAACCACAAGTGGCTGAACTGCCACGCATACCGTAAAGCTGACAGAGGTGCATATCCACACTTCAGAACTTGCTGTTCATCTGTTCCTCAAGCTTTTGTAACTTTTGAGTGACGGTATCCCTATCCTGGGTCTTCTGTCTTTACTGAATACTGCAACTGTATTAATTGAAGTACTCTTAAACAGGCTTTGCTTATCTTAAATACTCTGAGAATACAGGATTGCATCAACTGTAAGGCCTTATTTGTTTAAACACTTACAAAGAATTTGGGAGCCTCGTATGAAGTCTCGCTTGGAGGAGTTTCTTCCTGTAATACAGTATAGCCGGTAATACTGAAACGTTTACAGTACAGCTGACAGTCACTGTAGGCTATGCTAGATTATAATCTTGTGCAAGTCTATAGGCATCATAATTCCTTCATTTTAAAAGGATTAATTGCCCATGCCAAAAAGGTACACGTGGATTCCAAGTGCCATTTTAACATTTACGTGGTAGAGTTGTTCGCTTAGTTCTCAAATGTCCAATGGCAGTGTAAAAATGAAAGCAGTGTCTCTTCAGAGCAGACACTGAGTGTTTTTGTCTTAAAATAATAAAAAGAAAGGAGCGGTGTTGACACAGAGGAAGCTTTAAGACCAAGATTCTTTCAGAAAGGCAAGTGAGTTCTGGAGCCCAGGGGGAGTCTTGAGACAAAGTATCTCTTCTGTTTGTGACAGCAGAAACATTTCACTGGGAGGGAAAACAGGAATTGCAGTGTCCTGAGTAATCTATCAAATTGTTTAGGGTCTTAATAGTTATCATCAGCATCTATGTTCGGCTTATGTTTTTATTTTTCTCCAAGTTGATTCCTGGAACCTGTGATCTGTCAGCTTGAGAAAGGCCATTATAGGCCCAGTGGAAGTTTAGGCATATAAAGCTGAAAACGTTGGGGAAAGAATATTTCTCACTCGTATTCTTTATCTTACAAATGTGGCTTCCATTTCTTTAGTGATCCCAAGGGCATGACTCATCTCTTATGATATATTAATGCATATGTTTATGATGGTGTTCTCAGCAAAAGTGGTAGCCTAAGTATGTGTTAATTTCCTTCTTTTAGATTTTAGTCACCAACCTGGATTTCCACGATGAACAGAAGCGTCGGAACTTAAATGGAACGTTGCATGAACTTTTAAGAATGAATATTGTCCCTATAATTAACACTAATGATGCTGTTGTTCCACCTCCAGAGCCGAACAGTGATCTGCAGGGGGTAAATGTGGGTAAAGTATTGCAAGGGGGTGGATCCTGCTTGTAGGTGGTAGAGCACTAGTGTGTACCTCGTTAACGCCATAGTCAGGGACCTCTGAATCCTACAGCAGGGGAACGAGCACACAAAATCAGTAGTGTGGACAGAGGGCACTGGAAGACTATGCTGACTTGTCTGTTTCTGGCGTGGTGCAGTGCTGTGAGCTGAGAGCGGGGCAGATGATGTCTGTTCTGCCAAAAGCAAGCGCACCCAGTTTGGTTTTCACTGAATAGATGAAGTTGGGGAGATGGTGGCAGGCCGCCTAGTCCAGCATCCTCACTTACGGCAGGGTCATTTAGTAACTCTTGTCCTGTCACTGGGCACGTAGGTGGAGAATGCAGGTACTGACCACACTGCTTGCCATTTTGATACCATTTTACTGCATTCCTAAAGCATATGCACTTTCACGCAAAGACTTTTTTCTGAGTTTCCAGTGGGTGTGAGTAAAGTAGCTCAGAAGGGACTTGGTAGTGATGAGATACCTTGTGTTCATATGTTGCAGCCAAATAGTTCCTCCCACTATTCAATGCTGCTGATATGCATGTGCATTGCAGGTAATTAGCGTGAAGGATAACGACAGTCTGGCAGCACGTCTGGCTGTGGAAATGAAAACCGATCTCCTGATTGTTCTCTCAGATGTAGAAGGTTTGTGACTAATTTCTTTACCTTCTTGTTTTGCTGAAGTACATCAGATAGTCAAACCAACCCGTATTTGGCTTTTACTGGTCTCTTCAGTTCATGTTTTACAGGGACAGTTACAACATACCGCATAACTCCTTAGGGCATGTGCCCAATGCCGATGCTGTTGCAGAAGCCAAAGACCGTGTGATGGTTTGGACCTGGCTTTCAGCCAAATGCTCAAACCCACAGTGTAAGCTTTCTTCCCTCCCTCCCTTCCTTCTCAGAGTAATGAAAAAAACCCTATAGAACGATTAAAGAGTCCAAAATAATTAAATTATATTAGAGATGAATACATTTACTATATAATACCATATACCAAGAAATACCATATATAAAGTAGAGGGAACTCCCTAAAACACCCCCCTGGGAAGGGAAGGGGAAAGGGAGAGGGAAAGGGAAGAAGGGACAAGGAGGGAAAAAAAAAAAAAAAAAGCAAAGAGGAGAAACCGAAACAGATATTAAGTTTTAAGAAAATAAATCTCACAACTATTCTCGAAGTTCAGGAACCGCTGCTCCCAAGGTCTACAAGGCCTCTGTCCCCAACACTGGCAGGACCGATAGCAGAGAACCTGCGTCTTTGTGTCCACCGGAAGGAAGAGAGCGAGCAGGCTTCTGCTCTTCTTATTTATACTCCTAGTTACGTGAAATTGCGTGGAATGCTGGGAACTTCTGACCACTTCCCTGGTTACAAGCTGACTACCAGGGAAGTGGCCTGGGCAAAACCATTACAGACTGCCCGCCCCACTGTTGAATCTGGGTGGGTGAGAATGCACGTGAACTTGAGACTCGTTCCAGAACCCAGAATGCCGTACCTGCTGTGGTACTTCTGCTCGCTTGTCGGGATTGTGTGATTCAGTCATGAGTAATATGCAGGATAAAGGCTATTTGTTTAGAATCAGGAGTACAAGCCAAATACTATTCTACAACAGCTGTTTTCTTCTGGCACCAGGTTGTCTTTCAGTGAATTATAGGTATGTTTCAAGTCCTCATCATCGCCTTCCAGATACCTGGAACTTGCTAGCTTTTTTGGTCTCCCAGACATTTGGCTTGCATGGCTCTATCCTTCTGAGCTGTGCTGCTGTGACATAATTCTGTCAACTATGGGTGTTGAAGTTCCTTTTCTAGAGGGAGGAGGGTAGCGGGTGAAGTTTCAGATCAGTGCAGTCAACGTCACCCAAGTCACATAGCTGCTTCATCTTCTCCAGGGGGGTTTCTTTCAGTAGATCCTGGAGATTGGGACATATTGTAGGCCCCGAGGAGAAAGGAGTTGCTTTTCCATAAGTACAGTTTCTTTTAGCAGATTCAGGTGGATTTTGTGATTGATTCTAGTTGAAATGACTGTCTGACAACAATTGATAAAAGCAATAGTCAAAACAACTTTTAAAAATGTTAACCCCTAACACCTGCATCCTCCAAGCTTATTCATTCAGTTTGACATCTTGTTTGTGGAAAGATGTGTGACCTCTCCTTCCTAAGCTATCAAGGGAGGACACGGATAGTCTGCACTTGTGCTCTCTAATTTGTAATGCCGGTATTTGTTCACAGAGAATTTCTAGGAAGTGTGGTGGTAGAGTTTAGGTTTAACGTGGTGGGTAAACTACAGCATCATTCCACTCCAAAAAACATAGTTATATAAAATTGCTAGATTGTTTGTTTTGTTTTTTTTTTTTCCTTAGTAAATATCTTCTTGGCAGAATTTGATGGTTACCCTTTTTATGTATTTCTGAATTGCCCAGTTTAGCACTGCACAAGCCCAGCTTTCAAGCATATCATCTGAGATTTTGGTGAGGAGGACTGACTATCCTTTGCCTGTTCAGTTGTGGGCTTATGTATGGAAGCTCTGATTTTGAATGTACGAAAGCTTTAAACTGTCTCCGTAACGTCAACCACATGTCACTACCTCCCAGCTTGCATGCTGCTATTCAGCATTGTGGGGTTTTGGTTTCTTACTCATTATGCTCTTAGTAAAGCTACACTTCTTGAGTCTGCCTGTTAAGTGTTTTGTGCTTTTAGTCCCACAAGAAACACGGTTCAGTCCGTGTTTCCAGTCCTGTAAAGTTGAGTACAGCTTTTTAGCCTTACGGATTTTTCTTGTTTGTTTGTTTCTTTTTTTTTCATGGAGGAGCTTTGGAAATGAGGGTATTTAACACTAACAGGTTTTCATTATTTATTTCAGGACTCTTTGACAGCCCTCCGGGATCCGATGATGCAAAGCTTATTGACATATTCTACCCAGGAGACCAGCAGTCTGTAACATTTGGAACCAAATCCCGAGTGGGAATGGGAGGCATGGAAGCCAAGGTAGACATATGGAACATTTGGAATTTTCTTGTTAAGAAGGAAAGGGAGATTTGGCAAAGAGAGACAGATGAGATCATTGTGCTGCCATTCAGATGGATCTTTCTAGGCTGCAGAAGTGGGCAGACAGGAACATTATGAAGATCAGTAACAGGAAATGGTGAGTCCTACCCATTTCCTGGAACTGGCTCTGTCCTTCGCTGTAGGTGAAAGCAGCTCTGTGGGCCCTCCAAGGAGGCACCTCCGTAGTGATTGCAAATGGAACCCACCCAAAGATCTCGGGTCACGTCATCACAGATATCGTGGAAGGGAAAAAAGTTGGAACTTTTTTTTCGGAGGTAAAACCTGCAGGTGAGTACAGAGATAATGTGTACCTTGAGAGTTGTAGAGATTTCCTGAAAGGTTAGAGTTAAAAATTGGCTAGACCTGTACGATAACTGGGAAACTATACTTTTTTTTGAAAAATAGATTTTGGAGCATTTTTTTAAAGTAGGAGTGGAAAACGTTGAATCCTCTGCTGTGGTTCCGTACAGCTGATAAACCGCCACATCTGGCTTGGATTTGAAGAATGCAAGGAATAGAACTTTCACCATTTTTAGTCTTGGGTGTTATCATCTAACATTGAAGATTTCCATTAGAAAATGTGGATCTAGAATGTGCTGCTGAACTAAGTGTTTAGTTTCATTTCTTACCATAAATTCCTTTTGTGACTCACTCTTCTAGATAGATAGGTAGGAATGTTTTCCTGCCACTGCATCGCTAGGACAGTACAACAGTTGCTGGAGAAAGTCAGACCGAGGATCTGTGACCGTAGCAGAATAGGACAAGCACAGTGGTGCTTTTGACCTGCGCTTTAAGACAAGCACATTTCTTTTCGTGTAATAATCCTCAGTAGATTTCTTGTATGAATTTGTTGAATCATCCTTTGAACCCACATAAAGACATAGTATCCACAGGGCTCTGTGTCACAATAGTCAAGAGCCTTAACTTGATACTGTGTGCAAACTCTGGAGCTAGAGCTTTGTGAAGAACTGCTTGCTTTAATTTGGGTTTGGGGAGATGGGGGAGGTTTTGGATTTTCTTCCTAATAGCTTCGTGTGATACTGCCTTCAAGGGCGATCAACCTCTGTTCAACTTCGAAGGTGTGAGACATCGTCTTTTCCTTCATCATCTCTCTTCCACGTGAAAGAGGTTTGGTCTCAAGCATTTTGTATGAAAGCTGTTCCAAAACCTTGGTCATCCCTGTTTCTCTTGTTTGAAACTAATTTCACTCTGTTGTGGTCTTTTTGAGACAAGCCAAAATCAAAACTTCACACGGCATTCAAGATGCAAACGAAGCTTTAATTTGTGAGGTGGGAGGACTAACTGACTTTTCAGTTTTTGTCATAAGAAGACTTACGATGTTTTCTGTTATGTTCTTTAGGCCTTTTCTAATAATTCCAAACATTTGATTTTCTTCTTGCGGTTGATCTTCACTGAGATGATGTTTTGATAGTGTTATTTCTTACAATACTAAGGTCTGATTTTCCTTTTTTCCCTCTGCATTGCTTCACGTTTATGTGATTTGAATTACACTTGCTATTTTGCAGCCTAGTGACTCGGCTGCAGGGGAAGCCACAGAATTGCTAAGTGGCTGAGGTTGTAAGGGAGAGTGCGACAGATGACGGATACATCTGGTGCTACTCGTTGCTCGAGCAGGTTGCCAAGGACTGTGTCCAGACAGTTTTTGAAAGTCTCCTGGAATGGAAACGGCACAAACTCCCTGGGTGACCTGTACCGGTGCTGGATCATCCTCACAGTGCCAAACTGCTTCCTGGTGGGAGGTGCTTCCCTCTGTTTCAGTTTGTGTCCCTTGCCTCTTGTCCTGTCAGTAGACACCACTGGAAAGAGCCTGTCTCCATCTTCTTTACACCATCCCTTCATGTATTTGTACATACTGATGAGATCCCCCCCCGATCCTTCTCCAGGCTATACAGTCCCAAGTCTCTCAGCCTTTCCTGGTATCAGAGGCTCCGGTTCCTTCATCATCTTTGCAGCCCTTCGTTGGCCTCTCCCCTCAGTGTCCGTGTCTCTCTTGTACTGGGGAGCCCAGAACTGGTCACAGGACTCCAAGTGTGGCCTCCAGTGCTGAGCAGAGGGGAAGGATCGGTGCCCTCGACCTGGTGGCAACACTTCTCCCGAGGCATCCCGGGACATCGTTAGCCACCTTTGCAGCAGGGGCACACTGTTGGCTTGCGTTCAACTTGGTATCCACCGGGACTCCAGAGTCCTCCTCTGGAAAGCTGCTTTCTAGGAAAAAGCACAATAGTGACACTTTTCCATTTGTCCCACTATCAAATGTGTATGAGCAGTAAAGCTTTTCATCGTGTGACCTCAGTCTGAGTCACTTGCAACCATGGCAAAAAGCAAAAGTCCCTGTGAAATTTTACTGATGCTGTTACGCTATTGTAGCAAGCGTTTACTTGCAATCCTCTCTTTGTCATCGTTGTCTTCTTCCAGAAAACACACCTTGGAAATTCAAGTATCTTTTTAAAATCAACTATATCTGCTTACATACATGTCAGCTTTCTTAAAGAACACAGAAACGTGCCACACTTTGCAAAGTATGACTTCACTTTAATAAGCTGTTTTGACACTTCTTAAATAACTCTAATTAATCATGTGTCCGCAAGTTCTTACCTTACGCTTCCCACTATGCCTCTTGATATTTTCTGTAACATTAGTAATGTGTTTTGCTGGCAATTTCAGGAGAATTAAAAATCACAGCTTAGTTTATCCATGAGCTACTCATGAGCTATTTGGGGAAATGTTGCTGGTGTCTTTCTTTGAAATAGAAAGAGAAATAACCTATTGCATATCCTTTCAGTTTGAGACAGGTTCCTTGAGTTTCCTGCTGGAGAAAACAAATCAACCAACCATCCTTCTTCTATAGGAGCTCTTCTAAAGTGCATACAGGGCGAGACAGAGGGAAGGCAATATTTCTGCAACCCGTTTCTCAGACTGGATTTTGCCTTTCATTGTTGTTTGTACATTCCCATGCCATTTTGTAACCCTTTCTATTTCCTCAGCTGGATGCTTAAACTTTTCAGAAATTCTTTTGTACCATCCACACGGTGCATACTTGCCTCTGGCATGGTGACCTTACAGAATCTCTGTGATGGCTCTTTACGTTTAGGGACCGTAGCAGTACTTTTGTGTAAGGTACAGATTTTCCTGTTGTAGCATGCAGCAGATTTCTTGAATGTGTCTGCTTAAGATTCTATTTCTGCTTTCCTGCTTTGGGCAAAGAGTCAGAAGATAGAAAGGCTAGCGTTCACTTGTGCATGTGCTGTTGCTTTGTCTGTGTAGCATATTTTTGGGTTTTCTGCAGGTCCTACGGTGGAGCAGCAGGGTGAAATGGCTCGAGCTGGTGGCAGGACCCTGGCAGCTCTACAGCCTGAGCAGGTGACAGAACAATATAGCCTCACTTGTTAAGCTCGTAAACGTGTGGCAGATTTTACAACAAGGATTTACAACACAAATGAGCCCCTTGGGACAAGAATCTGTTTTTTGGTGCCCGATCCGTCATTTGGATTATAGCATGCTTAAAGAGATCAGAACAGCAGAAATATAATATACCTTGGGGCTGTGAAGTAATATATGTTTTCATGTGGGCTTTATAAAAATTTTAATGGCATCAAATACTGCTCAGGAATGAATTGTGATCAGAGTTGCTGAAAGATTGACTGGAATAACTTGCTTCCTAACTTGTGTGTAGTGCATGCAAAGGAGGAGCTGTAGGCAATCGATTACTGCTCTGCAGGTGCGTAGATAAAATGTGGCATCTACTGTAAGACGACAAGGTGGTCTTAAAGGAAGAACATTGTGGGTTTGGTGAAGAAGACTGGGCATGGAAAGCAAGACAATAAAAAGCAAAGTAAAGGTCAAAACTGGTTAGCCTCATTTTTCAGCGTGATGCAGGCTGGAAAACTCAGCTGGCCCCAGGTATTTGGGGAGTCAAGGCAGCGATAGGATGCGATCAACATAAATGGACAGAGGGGACCAGATGTCAAACAGCGTGGGCTTTGTGTAAGAAGTCGGTTCAGAAACCGTTTTCTGTTTCAGAGAGCAGAGATTATTTATCGTCTTGCTGACTTACTAACTGACCAGAGAGAAGAAATTCTCTTGGCAAACAAAAAGGACTTGGAAGAGGCTGAAAATAAAGGTAATGTTTCAGTTCCTTCAATGTCTTGAACTTCTCTGGGTCTCGAAGGAGATGAGCTGAACCAGAATCTTCTGTCACCTAGGATTGGGTAGTGTGGCTGTCACGGAATAGTGAACCTGAGACCTTGAGACCTTGTCATTGTGAACAGCTGCAGCTTCCAAAATTACATAAAACAGATGCCTTGATCAGCCTTAAAAAACACCCTATTGGAAGCAAACAAACAAACAAACAAAAAACAACCAACAAGAAACAGAAGAAAAAATTAGTGCTCCGTTTTGTCAAGGGAAGCTCACTTTAGCCATGGAATATAACGAACATCATCTCTGTTATTGTCATGCCTAAAGTGAGTATTTTCTGGGCTTTTTAAGAGAATGTTTGGTTTCTGAGGGGAAGTCTGTTATCTCTGTACTTAAAATGATGATTTCCAAAAAGAACCAGGTCCCCTTCTGATTGAGGAAGGAAGGTTCTGTTTAGGTGGCTTGGATTAACCCCATTCCTCTGTGCTAGACTAATGCATTCATTGAGCAGTTGGGATTGGGATGTGTACTTGTAGGGATAGCAAACGTATGAAAGCAACACATCAAGAGTTGTAATACTTCATGGAAGATGCCAGGGAACCATTTTTTACGGAACAGAGTACTTGAGGGGACGTTGCTGGGTTAAGTTACTGTCGGAATGTGTTCAGACTAGAAAATGCAAGGCAGGTCTTGTCCAGTCTGAACAGAAATGCCATGAATGCGTCTGCTTTGGGATTTCTATCTGTAAAATTGAAAGATGAAATTACTGCCAAAACCTTCCAGAAATACTGCCAAGGTGGCAACTTGGAAGAAATTCAGACATACAGCTGTACTTGAAATAGGACAAACAGTCTTTGTGGGTGCTGATGTTGCTTCAGGTACGAATCACTTAGACCACATTAAGTGAAAATGTGGTGGTGAGTGAAATCATTGTCACATTCGAGTAGTTTTATTGAGGCTACTGGACTTAATGCTGTGCGTTTTTCATCTTGGGTAGGCTTCTTGCAAGGGTGTGAGAAATATCTGAATTTTCCTTAGGTTCACCGCTTGTTTAAGTAGCTTTTTCTTGAGCCTAGGCAGAATCTATCTCCAGCACATTTTTTTTATTTCTCTTAGGGAGATTGGCACTTCCTTTGCTGAAACGTCTAAGTTTGTCTGCATCAAAGCTGAACAGTTTGGCTATTGGTCTGCGTCAGATTGCAGCATCCTCACAGGATAGCGTTGGCCGTGTAATTCGGCGAACACGAATAGCAAAAGACTTGGATTTGGAGCAGGTGACAGTGCCTATTGGTGTCCTTCTTGTGATCTTTGAGTCCCGTCCTGACTGTCTTCCACAGGTATGTAAGGAGGGCAGATCGCATTGTTGGGAATCCTTTGGGTGACATAAAGGGTATTTCTGTTGGTGAGCTAATTGGGAGGCTTCAGGAAGTCTTGTCCAACTCTTACTTGGCTTCTTCTGAAATCGATTTTATTAGCATCCCTATTTTTCCTCCAGAGGTATTCTCAGGACTTGCTTCTGCAGTGTTCAGTTATTCAGGCCTGTTGGTTTTTTCCTTTTTTTTAAAAACTTGACACGGAAGGGGTTCTTTTACATTCAGATGGTGCAGTTCCTGCTTGTGTCTTACAAATTTACGTTCAGTGCCTAACTCGCAGCTTGGGAGGCTCCTACCAATAAGCACTTGTTTTGTCTGTCCGTACTGTGTACGGCTCTTTTCCCTTCCGGTGGATCCGAAGACGCAGGTTCTCCGCTATCGGTCTCACCTGTGCAGAGGAGTCGAGCCTCGCAGGCCTTGTAGGCCTTGAGAGGCAGCGGTTGCTGGCATCGGTCAGTGCGACTCTGCTATCTTAAGGAGAGTTGTAAGATTCTGTTTTTATTAGTTCTATCCTGGGTTTTGAGTGTACATACCTGTTTTAGTTTCCCTTTTCCCTTTTTTTTTTTTTCCCCTTTTTCCTTCCTTTTTTCCCTTTCCCTTGGGGGGGTTCCCCTTACTGTGTACATAGTATTTTGATTGTATATAACTGCTCTATATGTAAATATAAATACTTTTGATGTAATTCGGGTTGTTTCAGCCTCTATAGTTTCTCTTGTAGTTTTTTTTTCCTGAAACTCTAAGAGGGAAAGGGAGGGGGAAGGCTTTCACTGTGAGTTTGGGCATTTGGCAGAGAGCCAGGTCCAAACCATCACAGATTTGGTATTCATCCTTTACTGCATACTGAACTGTGGGCTGGGGTTACAGAATCACAGAATTACCAAGGTTGGAAGAGACCTCCTAAGATCATCAAGTCCAACCACCAACCTATCACTGTCATCTAAACCCAAGTCCCTAAGTAGTACATCTAGATGCTTTTTAAACATCTCCAGGGACTGTGACTCCGCCACTTCCCTGGGGAGCCTGGGTCAATGTCTAACAACTCTTTCAGTGAAGAAATTTTACCTGATACCTAGTCTAAACCTTCCCCGATGCAAACTGAGGCCATTTCCCCTGTCCTCTGACTGGTAGCCCGTGAGAAGAGACCAAGCCCCTTCACACTCCATTCTCCTTTCAGGCAGTTGTAGAGAGTGATAAGATCTCTCCTGAGCCTCCTCTTCCCGAGGCTGAACAACCCCAGTTCCCTTAGCCGCTCCTAATAAGACACATTCTCCAGACCCCTCACCAACTTGGTTGCCCTTCTCTGGACGTGCTGCAGTGCCTCTTACATCTTTCTTGTAGTGAGGGGCCCAAAAACTGAACATGGTACTCAAGGTGTGACCTCACCTGTGCTGAGTACAAGGAGACAGTCACCTCCCTGGTGCTACTGGCCACGCCATTTCTGATACAGTGAGGAGCTCTCTAACACATGATCAGGCGATTAAGGAGAAAGTGTTGGGTAGAGGTGCTTTAACAGTGGACGTCTTGGTACTTCATGCCTGAATTTTCTGAGCACTCCCTCCCCTTTTCGTTCTTAAAGGGAGTATGTTCCAGGTAGAGTTCCCGTGAAACCGAAAGACGCTAGTCTCCCTTGTCTACTGTTACTCCCTTCCTGCTGCCAGCTCTGTTCTTCACAAATAAGCAGTATGTTTCCTTGTTGAATTCCGGTCTGTTTTCTTGGACTTCAACTCTGTTCTCTTGCCTTGCGTAGCAGATGTCTCCCTCTTTCTCTTCCCCTTTATCTTATCTTAATACTTATACCAGACTGACTCTTGCTGGCTTTTTCCCCCCTTTTGTTTTGCAGACTTGGAATAGCTTGTCTGGGTAGTTGCTTTTCTTCCTGCAAGCCTCCTGTCCTCATACTTTCATCTGGTTCTTTGATGCAACTTCAGAGGATCATCTTTGATATGTCTGTGTTTGAACTGCATGGTTTCTGTCCCATGCTGTAGCTGACAGTAAGATGGTCTCCAAGTGCAGAGGAGGAGTTGCCTCTTCTTAGTTTACTACTGCATCTCATGCTTGCTTGGGCAGGCAATTGCAGGGGAAATGTGACTTTGCCCAGGAAGAGAATGTGCTCAGTTTGCTCCCTGGAGATACGTTATGCAGAGATAGGTCAGTGTTCAGAGTTCAGTCTTGAGTTGCAGTAGAGGTGAAACAACTGCAAATTACCAGTTAAGATTTAGTGCGGTTCTAATGAGCATATACAAATAGCATGTTTGCCTGTAATGCTTATAAGGCCATGTTGCAAGCATCTTTCACAGACTGCTTCCTATAGATTCCAGCAAATCCAGTTGTTGCTCTGAAGAGTAGTCTTGGTTTTCTATTATTTGAAGGGACTGAACTTTGAAACCCCTGATCTTCTGTTTTCCTTTTAATCACAAAGTGGCAACTTTTGTGTCTTAATTCTTGGGGGTTTTTTTCTCTCTTTTTTTTCAAATCAGTTCATAACCATTCCTTTAATCTTATGCCTGCAGAGCGGAATTCTGTTTATTAGCTTTCCCTTGTGAAACTGACCTTTGAAGAGGCAGATATGTACAAGATACTTTCAAAATAAAATCCAACTGCTTTTTAGTGTCTAGTTTTATAAGTTAGAGGTACAATGTCTACATAAGGCAGGCTTCCTACGCTATTATACTTTAGTGTGTTTTTCTGAAGTATTTTTTATTTCAATATTCTTTTCAAATTACTGACAGCAGGGTGAAGTGGAATATCAAACATTGTGATTGTTGTATTCCATTTGATATTAGAAGTGGAAAGGAGGTGATCTGAGGAGATGTATCTGATGGTCTTGACATTTTCCTCTATGAATCGGTATCTAAAGTACTGCTGTTAAGCCAGCTCCTTGTTAGGTGTGAGTCTAGCTAATTCTGTCATCCACATCTCAAGAGCGCGCAGTTGATCTCCTAATGAAGGCAAGTTTGGTGATGATACATACAGATGATGATAATAGTACCGATGGTCCTTCCCAGAAGGTGGTAATACGGTAAAACAACTTCAGATGCCTAATTTGTTTGTTCTAAAAGGTTCTGGAGCAGATGTGATTTTTGGTTTTTAAAGGAGTGTATGCTCTTTACTTTAAATAGGTGGTCAAATTGTAGGGCCGTTGTGAATGTATTTGGGGTGAGGAAGACAGAAAGAGAGAGAGAAGTAAAGTAAGTCTGCGGAGAGAGCTTTATCACATCTGACACGCTCCTAGGCAGAAAAGAACAAAAATCTGAAACAAACAATGAAAGACCTACCAGCAGCCCTCTGTTAAAGAAGTTTTCAGTTTAGTGGGGAAAACAACAAGAACTCGTGTCTGGAGACTGAATGAATTGGATATATGTTTTGGACAGCAGAAGTAACTTCTGATTTTAGAAAAGCAGTGACTTCTTTGGAGCATTTTTTTGAAATGTGGTCTATTTGCGTTGCTGTGCTCAAACGTGTGAAACCTGGCACCTTAAACAGAAAAACAACAACGTCAGTCTGTTCCTTCTGGTGATAAACGTGAAACCAAAGTGATAAGAGGTGATGCTGGGCCTATTGTCTAGAAGCATTTTTTTCCCCACGCTTAGGACAAGTGTTGTGTATTTATGACTTAAGTTTTAAACAGCACAAAGAAAACGTTCTTCCTGCAAACAGAGCTCATTAGCCACTTTCTGCCAGAATGGTTAGGGACGAGAGTTCTTGCACCTAAAATTATTCTCTTTGAAGAATATTCTCTTCGGGGTGATGGCTCACACAACTGCCCAAATCATACCAGAGCCTATGTCCAAGGTTTCCTCTGACTTGTCCGCTGCAGTCTGCGGGGCAATGGTATCCTGAAAACTCGAGTTTGTTCCAGAAACGCTAACACGTTTAATTTCTGGAGTTAAATGTGCTGTTACTTGTAATAATATTTTGGTGCCATAAAATGAAAACTGTAGGTTAACATTGAGTAAATAAACAAGATTTATTGATGCTGTTCGTCATCCGTTTTGTGAGCGTTAGTCTGACCGAAGAGACAGATTAATTTTCTCTGCCTTTTCTTTCTTTTTTATTTTAATTAATTCTTTTCCGGCAGGTGTCTGCTTTGGCCATAGCCAGTGGAAATGGCTTACTACTTAAAGGAGGGAAAGAGGCAGCACATAGCAATCAAATCCTTCATCGTCTGGCACAAGAAGCGCTCTCTATTCATGGAGTTAAAGACGCAGTGCAACTGGTAAGTGCCTAGAATGAAATCAGCAATGTCTTTGCTATAGTATATATAAAAAGTTTGGGCAGAACTTGAGAGTTCAAACCGTAGACTGTTTGTATTGCAACTACCACAGGTGAACACAAGAGAGGAAGTAGAAGATCTGTGCCGTTTGGATAAGCTGATAGATCTAATCATTCCACGTGGTTCATCACAGCTGGTCAGGAATATCCAGAAAGCTGCTAAGGGAATCCCAGTGATGGGACACAGTGAAGGAATCTGCCACGTGTATGTGGACATGGATGCCAGCGTTGAGAAGGTCACACGAATAAGTAAGCTGGGAGAGGGCGTCTTGAATCTCATGGGTGTAACTGAACTTTGTTTTTGGAGCGTGTGATGTGGTTATGGTAATTGATAATTCATATGCTGTTCAAAATCTTTGTCATAAATGCTATGTAACCAATTATCTACTCTTAAACCTCAGTCAGAGACTCAAAGTGTGAATATCCTGCTGCCTGTAATGCTCTGGAAACTCTATTAATTCATCGAGACTTGCTGAGAACCCCGTTGTTTGATCAGATCATAGACATGTTGAGAGTAGAACAGGTCAGTCACTCATACTTGTGTTTTGTTTTGTGGGTTTTCTTTATAACACTTAAGAAGCATTTGGTCTGGCTGGTGTAGCCCTGTTTAGTCTTATGATGGCATAACCCTTAACTTATCGGTGTCTCTTGGTACATTTAAATGACCTTATGGAGAACTTTCTCCGCTTCTCCACACAACCTCAAGATTTTCCATAGAAATGATCTGAAAGCAGCTTCTTCGCACCGCTATGTGCTATTGGGATACAAATACTTGCTTTTGCATAGCAAAAATCATCTTCTGACTTACTAGAGCATAAACACAACCCTTTCTCTGCCCTTCTTAGTTCTGACTAAATTGCTGTTAACCTCCCAGATGCAAAGCCTCTTTCTGTCTTTCTCCTTTCTGGATCTGCTTCATCCCCATTTTTTTAAACTTTTCATCTTGCTCGCCCTTTATCCCCACCCATTTTCCCTCCTAGCACGTCAGAGGAACAGCGAAAGGCCGGTATACCAATTAGTTGTCTTGACATGGGTAATGTTTTGTCAGAAAAGGTAGCAGAGATGCATCAGGAGAGAAATACCCGTGAAGTAGTGCGAACTGCACATAAATCGAGGATTTACACGCAGCAGTATATGTTTGGCAAATAGAGTGTACAGGTAATGCGGGTAAGATAGAGAGGCCACGTGTTTTGATGATGTCGAAAGTGTCATCGTAAAAGAAGCTGATAGTAAGGAGCAGGCCCTCGTTTAATGGGGTTTTTTGTGTGTCTTGTTGTTGAGGGTCAAGGCTGGGCCAGCCACCAACCCAATGACAGGCACTCCCTGTTAACCCCCTCTTCCCCGCCCCCACCAACGGGAAGGGAAAGGGAACAAAAGAGACAGAGAGACTTGTGGATTGGAAAATAAAACTAAAACTACTTTAATACTAATAATACTAGTAATAATGATAAATGAAATAGATACAAATACGTGCCTGTGAGAATCAAATGAAATTCAACAAGTCCAAGTGTAAGGTCCTGCATCTGGGTAGGAGCAACCCAAGATATGAGTATAGGCTGGGAGGAGAACTCGTTGAGAACAGCCGTGCAGAGAAGGACTCGGGGGTCACGATAGATGATAAGCTGGAGATGAGCCGGCAATGGATACTCACAGCCCAGGAATGCAACCTTATCCTGGGCTGCATCAGGAGAGGCATGACCAGCAGGTCTACGGAGGTGATTCTGCCTCTCTGCTCTGCCCTTGTGAGACCCCACCTGGAGAACTGCATCNATGTGGCCCTGGATGACCTGGTGTAGTGCATGTGGCGTCCCTGCCCATGGCAGGGGGGTTGGAACTAGATGATCTGTAAGGTCCCTTCCAACCTGAGCCACTCTATGATTCTATGAACCCAATACCAAACCCAGCCCCCCCCTTGATGGTAGCTACGTCACCACCGATGCTGCAGCAAAAGGCCTTAGCAGTCAGGCTCAGGGGCTGGATCCTGGGACTGGATGCAGCAACTTAGGGATCACCGAAGTGCAGGAGAAAAGGAAGACCAGAAAGGAAAAACAATCTCGCAAGGGAGAACAATCTAGCCAGGGGGAACTGACCCCCAGTTTAGATATCAAATATGACATATACGGGATGGAATACTTTAGTTGGTCAGTTTGGGGTCACCTGTCCTGTCTGCTCCTCCCTGAAGGTGCAGCTTTTACCCTGATACAAGATTCAGCAGTGACCTTGCTTTGCACACCAATCCCTGTTAGTAAATCAAAACATGCGGTCTTATCGCTGCTAGAGGCTGACAGTGTCTATGAAAACATGCTGCTAGTTCCAGAAAGCGCAGTTTCTCAGAGGAGTTTTAACTAAAAAGTAAAATCACTGAACAGAATTAGTTCTGTTCTAACCCAAACCAGGATGCTTGTTTGGTCGTTTCTTTGGAAAGGTCAAGGGTAGATCTCTGGATTTTGGATGGGAGGGATGTGAGGACTAGTGCATTTCCACCACCACCCAGCCAGCTCCTAATACAGTGGGGAGTATGTTACCTCTGTTGAATCTCGCCTGAGAACAAGAAACGTGCAAGTACTGAGTAGAATTAATTGAAGTAAATTATCGTTGCACAAGAAAATGCTGTTTTACAGATACCCTCTTAAAAACTTTTGAATTTCAAATTTTTTTAGACTTTTGCCGTATTTTCCATTTGTATTTGTCTTGTCAAAATTTCCTGTATTATTTGCATAGGGAATTCTCTGCTGTTTCCGTTCTAAATTATGTCTCATCGTTTAGGTGTGTCAGCTGCCTCAGAGGTTGATAATGTGTTTGATCTTTATAACAAATGAAAAATACCTACGTCAGATTTCTTGTTTTGGACTTGGAAACTCCTTTGTCTGAAATACGTACTTCAGAAAGGGCTGGTGTCAGTTTACAAAATAAAAGGGTAAAAGCCATTCAGGATCTTAAGTCTTTTGTAGGTGCAAACTTGGAAGCGTTCCTGCAGTTATTCTGTGCGCTGCAGTTGCTTTCTTGAAACAAGGCCTGGCTGCAGTCTTTTAGCAGTTTTCCCCCTATTAGTGTTGTACTGTCCTTCTGCCTGATGACTAAATGATGTGATTGTTTTAAATAATTGGAAATGAGTTCTCAACTAGGAGCAGGTTACGGTGGGTAGCCAACCTAACGTGTCACTATTGTACCGTGTTGCTACTTCACTGGTCTCTTAAGTTTCCCAAAACGTAGGCTTATTCTTACACTGCGTGCAGCGAGCACTTGATTCACAAATGATGTGGGTCAACCCCAAACAAACACTAAACAAAACAAAACCAAAACCAAACAAACAAACCAACCCCCAAAACTCAAAGCAATGCCCTGCTCAAAACGACAACAAAAACCCCAACCCTCAAAGCCCCACACAAGTCAGGCAAAGCTAGTTACTCGCTAATGCCCAGCCAGTCTCTGAGTTAAATGACATCGAAGTTTGGGTCAGCTGTCATGACTGTGTTGCCTCCCAACTTGCTGCACGCTCCCAACCTTCTTTCTAGGGGAACAGAGCTGGGGGAAAAGAGAAAGCCTTGTCACTGTGCAAGCTCTGTTCAACAAAAGCCAAAAATGTTCAACAGCATTCAACACTGTTTAGTCGCAAGTCCAAACTACAGCACCACAGAGGCTTCTATGAAGAAAATTAGCTCCATCCCACACAGAGTACAAGAAGCTACACTTTCACCTGGAAAGGGCAGGTATGGTCAGCAGCATAAAATGTTTCTGGTATTGCAGGTGAAGATTCACGCTGGCCCAAAGTTTGCATCTTACTTGACATTCAGCCCTTCAGAAGTGAAATCTCTCCGCACAGAATATGGGGACCTGGAGTGCTGCATTGAAGTGGTGGATAGTGTCCAAGAGGCTGTTGAACATATCCACAAGTATGGAAGTTCTCACACGGATGTTATCATCACAGAAAATGGTTAGTGATCAGTCTGCTTACTCAAGCTACTGTTTTGGTTTTGCTAACGATTGTTGGTGTTAGTGTAACAACTGACATTGCAGTAGTTGTTCTTCTCTTGGGTCTGTAGTAAGCAAAACCAGCTAGAGGCCTATGAGCTAAATGTGTTTACAGTCCTGTTTAGCTCAGGCCTTTACTCCAGGATGTTAAGGAATGTGCATGAGCAATTACAGAATCACAGAATCATTACGGTTGGAAAGGACCCTCAAGATCGTCTAGTCCAACCGATAGCCCTACACTACTCTTATCCCTAAATCATCCCCTGAAGAAACACATCTATCCTCTTCTTAAAAACCTCCAGGGATGGTGACTCCACCACTTCCCTGGGTAGCCTATTCCAACATCTTACCACTCTTTCAGTAAAGAAATTCTTCCTAATATCCAATCTAAACCTACCCTGGCACAACTTAAGCCCATTCCCTCTAGTCCTGTCACTAGTCACAAGGGAGAAGAGGCTAACACCCACCTCCCTAGAATGACGTTTCAAGTAGCTGAAGAGAGCGGTAAGGTCTCCCCTCAGCCTCCTCTTCTCCAGGCTAAACAACCCCAGCTCCCTAAGCCTCTCCTCATAAGGCCTGTTCTCCAGACCCCCGATTAGCTTAGTTGCCCTTCTCCACACCCTCTCCAGTAGCTCAGTGTCCTTCCTATACTGCGGTGCCCAAAACCGCACACAGTACTCGATGTGTGGCCTCACCAGTGCCGAGTACAGTGGCAAGATCACCTCCCTGCTCCTGCTGGTCACGCTATTCCTGATACAAGCCAGGGTGCCATTGGCCTTCTTAGCCACCTGGGCACACTGCTGGCTCATGTTCAGCCGGCCGTCAATCAGCACCCCCAGGTTCTTCTCTGCCGGGGAGCTCTCCAGCCACTCTTTCTCAAGCCTGTAGCGCTGCTGGAGGTTGTTACGACCAAAATGCAGGACTCTACATTTACCCTTATTAAAACTCACACGCCCTTGTCAGGCGGATTGCTTTGTGTTCCTGTATTGTGCAAACTTAGCACATCAAAGGGGTTTGCAGGAACACCTTCTGAATCCCGGAGATGTCCTTAGGCCTCTGAAGGCTGATGAAGTGATCTTCTATAGCACCACAAGGGAGGGAATAGGGATTGTAGGTAAGATCAGACCTTATCCACTTAAGTCTTACTATGTAATTTTGATATCTTGCAAACGATGATCACAAATGCTTTCCCTCTACCTCTCCCAGTCCTTTACTCCCAACTTATGCGTCCCTGCTATAAAAGCGGCATTTATCCCAATTTGCGGTTTCTTCGTTGTGAACTTTATGTAGTTCTGTGCTGCTCCCGTCCCTAGCGCCTGTTGTCCAAGCAGTTTGAACGCTCTGCCAGTTCAAAACCTAGCTAGAGCTGCACCCAGACAAAGGCTGCCTCTCTCAGAGAAGAGCTGACTCTGTAGTGTAACTCTCTCAGTTTGACTGCAAAATGTTGTTTGGGATAGCTGTCTTTTCTCCCCAGTCATACAACTGTACCTGCTTGCGGGTTCTAGGCTGGTTGTATTTAGAATTAAGGCATCTTTTTGCTTTCTTCTCATCTTTGAAAGCGTCTTGTAACATTTCCAGCTGTGTCTACTTCATAAGCCTGCTGGGAAGAAGGTATAGATGAAAATGTCTTAGCCCAAGCTGTTCAAATACTGTCTGATAGGGTTGCCTGTGAAAGTTGTAGTGTTATACCTCTTCACTGTATTATGCTGTGTTTTTTGGAGTGCATGATCACTCTGTACGTGTACTGGGTTTTATATTTCTCTCTGTTTCTTTCCCAGAGAAAACAGCAGAGTTCTTCCTCCAGCATGTGGACAGCGCTTGCGTTTTCTGGAATGCCAGTACCCGGTTCTCTGATGGCTATAGATTTGGACTGGGTAAGAGAGAAAATAATGCAGGGATGTGACCACATGATTTGCTGTTGTGTGAAAAGTGTGGCACTCTGAATCCTGGAAGACAGGATTAGTCTCTGATCTCGCTGTCTTAAGGTTTCTAGGTATATCAAGGATAAGGGGGTTACTGGGAGCAGTCAGCATGGGTTTACCAAGGGGAAGTCATTTGACCAACCTGATAGCCTTTGATGAGAACATAACCGGGTGGCTAGATGAGGGTAGGGCAGTGGATGTGGTTTATCTTGATTTCAGTAAAGCGTTTGACACTGTCTCCCACAGCATCCTTGAAACTAAACTGAGGAAGTGTGGTCTGGATGATTGGGTGGTGAGGTGGATTGTGAACTGGTTGAAGGACGGAAGTCGGAGAGTTGTGGTCAGTGGGACGGAGTGTAATTGGAGGCCTGCGTCTAGTGGAGTCTCTCTGGGGTTGGTGCTGGGACCAGTGCTTTTCAGTCTCTTCATTAACGACCTGGATGAGGGAACAGAGTGTGTTCTCAGCAAGTTTGCCGCTGACACTAAACAGGGTGGAGTGGCAGACACACCGGAGGGTTGTGCTGCCATTCAGCCAGACTTAGACAGGCTGGAGAGTTGGGCAGGGAGACATTGAATGAAATTCAACAAGGCCAAGTGTCGAGTTTTGCACCTGGGAAAGACCAACCCCATGTATGAGTATAGGTTGGGGACTGAGCTGTTGGAAAGCAGTGAAGGGGAAAGGGATCTGGGGGTCCTGGTGGATGGAAGGATGACCGTGAGCCAGCAGTGTGTTCTTGTGGCCAGGAGTGCCAGTGGGATTCTGGGGTGTATTAGAAGGGGTGTAGTTAGCAGGTCAAGAGAGGTTCTTCTCCCCCTTTACTCTACCCTGGTGAGGCTGCATCTGGAATATTGTGTCCAGTTCTGGGCCCCTCGGTTGAAGAAGGATAGGGAACTGCTGGAAAGAGTCCAGCACAGAGCCACCAAGATGATGAAGGGGGTGGAACATCTTCCTGAGGAGGAAAGGCTGAGGGAGCTGGGGCTCTTTAGCTTGGAGAAGAGGAGAGTAAGGGGTGACCTCATCTAAGCTTTTAAATATGTGAAGGGTGAGTGTCAGGAGGATGGGGTCAGGCTCTTCTCGGTGGAGCCCAGCGACAGGACAAGGGTCAGTGACTGTAAGCTGAAGCAGAGGGGGTTCCATGTGAATACAAGACCAAATGTTTTCCCAGTTGAGGTGCCAGAGCACTGGCACGGACTGCCCAGAGAGGTTGTGGAGTCTCCTTCTATGGAGATATCGAAGGCCCATCTGGACGCGCTTCTGTGTGACCTGGTCTAGGGAATCCTGCTGCGGCATGGGGGTTGGACTGGATGATCTCCAGAGGTCCCTTCCAGCTCCTAACAGTCTGTGATTCCGTGTGAAGGTTTTCAGGAAAGGTATACGTAGGAAGAGTTGAAGCCTAGACATCTCATCCACACAGAACAGCAGATAATTCAGTATCTCTTTCCTGCCAGAGCTAGCTAATACTGCTATACAGACTATGTAGATTTAATTGAGCAGTAGTGAACAAAGATGTTTTGAATTCTTTGAAGCTCTATACAGTCAGGATGTATGTATGTATGCTGTATGCATGTAATGATAGAACAGTGCTACACAGCACAGGAAATTGCTGAACGGTTTTTCTTTTGTTTATCTTTCCAACGATGTGGTAAAGAATATCAAGCTTCCTTCCTGCAAGACAGACTGAGCAGCTGCCCAGTATGCAAGCCCTGCAGTGTTAAGGAATGAAAGGCAGGAACCAAACTGAGTATCAGTTGTTTAAATAAACAGGTGAATTACAGAAAACAAGGGAAACGTTCTTTACTGAGTTAGAAACTCTGCTATAGCAGGCTGATACTGTGTCAGCTGGAACACTGAGGGTTCCACGTGATTAAAAAATTCTAATTAAGGTCTTAATATCACCACAATATGATAAAAAATGACATAAGAACACAACCAAAAAGATTAAATCCTAAGTCTAAGAGCCGTGTAAGAGATACTTATCTCTCTTGCACCTTTCTCTCTAAAAGTAACTCTGTAGCAGAAGTATAAACGTTACAATTTATAGTGTAATTGTTAAGCTACTCTACCTTTTAAATCAGGTAAATGTAACTTCTGGCATTTGGAGAGAAGCCGAGGAGAGCAGGTCACTGAAAGGCAGGCAGCTGTTTTTACATAAAGGTGCAAAACTGGAAATCAACATCTTCAGAGGATTAATGACCTTTATCTTGTGTGTTTCCTGCAGGTGCTGAAGTGGGAATTAGTACGTCTCGTATCCATGCACGTGGACCAGTGGGAATTGAAGGACTCTTAACTACAAAGTGGTTGCTGAGAGGAAACAATCATGTTGTTTCTGACTTCTCGGAGCATGGGAGCATGAAGTATCTACATGAGAGCCTCCCTCTCCCACAGAGAAATACCAACTAAGAACACGGCGGGGGGAACAGGGGTATAACTATTTCCTGAAGATTTCGCTTTGTGGGAAGGGAGTTTGTGTTTTCATCTTCAGGGACATTCTTCTTAGTCACTGTGCAGTGCAATGAATACAAAATGATCCCATCTGTGAGAATTTTTTTTTTTTCCCCTGCCTCTTTCTGGTTTTTTATATAGTGTGTTCAAACTGACCTCACTTTTCCCAGAGACAGACTTCAAAACGTACAGGTAAATAAGGAAAGATTTAAATATCTGCTGCATTCTTTTTATTTTCCAGTGCTCCCTATATCAAATATGCTTGGTTGGTGGAGCATAATTTTTTTTCTTACGTCTTTGTTTTATTCCAGTGTTTGCACTGGGGAACAAACTTGACAGTTGGTTTTCTTCGCTTCAGTCTTGATGATCGTGGCAGCTTTTAAAAGCCGGAAAGCTTTATATGTACTTTCTTGATATTTGATCACTCTTTTGATAAGGGAATGATGTCCCAAATGCCTAGTAAGCTTTTAACTAGGAAACCTTTTATATCTCATTTCTTTGTATTGTTGACTATTGTAGATAAAAAACTGTCTACTACATGAATTTTGTTAACTTACTTGGACCAAAGGTTTATTTTTCTTTGGTTTTTATATAGAACTTAACCTTCCACAACCCCTTCTCTGAAAGCAATACTGCTTCAATGTTGGCTTTTCCTGAATAAAGCTCTGAAGAAAAGCTTTGCTAAGTACACTGCAGTGACTGGGTTCAGGCGTGCGTCCTGCGGAGAGATGCTCACTGCAGCTAGAGACCCCTTCGGAGCCCATATGTACCCCGATAGACTCTTATTACAGACCCTAGAGCCCACCATAGAGCCCATATGTTACCCAGATAGACCCCCACTGAGACCATATGTACAACGATAGAGACCCTAAAGACCCCCATAGAGCCCATATATACCCCAATAGTCTCCTAGAGAGACCTTGGAGATACCCTGATAGAGCCCTGTGATGCTCACAGAGCCCATATGTACCTAGAGAGACCCTAGAGACCCCCACACCCTCCCAGCCTTAGAGCCCGTATTTCCCCCCATAGACTACTAGAGACTCTAGAAGGCGGTCCTGGGCGGAGGCGAAGGACGGTCGGAGATTCTCGTACTACGCATGCGCAGTAGTGACTCCGGTCCGTGCGCCGTGCTGCCCTCCGGTGGCAGCTGCTCGGTACTGCAGGATAGAGCCGCGCATGTGCAGAATCGAGCCGGACACCCAGTAAAGCCCCGGTGCGCTGGGGAACGAGACGTTTGGCGAACGCGCAGCGTGTGTTTTATCGGTACTGAGGGACGGACTGCCGTATGCGCGTCGCTGTCCAGAGCTGAACGCTGCCGCCCCCGGCTAGTGGCAGAGCCGTGCCTACCGCATGCTGCAGCCGAACGATGCCGGGAGCTGCGGTTTGTGGGCGGAGCCGCGGGCGGCTTGGTATGTGCGAGTCTCCGTGTATTGAGGAATCTTGAGGGGTGAGGACTGCCACGGTGTCCCCCACTGGGTGTTGCTGAACGAGTGAGGGCTTGGCAGGTGGGACTGTAGGGGAGGAAGGGGCAGAGAGAGAGAAACATGTGGGCTGAAACCCTAGATACCCCCCAGAGCCTCTAGAGAGACCCTATAGGTACCTTGATAGACCCCTATGTGTACTCTGTAGATGCCCATAGAGCCCATACGTACCCCTAGAGAGACCCTCGAGACCCCCACAGAGCCAATATGTACCCCGATAGACCCCTAGGGAGACCCTGTGGAGCCCATATGTATCCCGATAGCGACCCTAGAGACCCCCCCATAGAGTCCATATGTGCCCCGGTAGACCCCTAGGGAGATGGTAGAGACCCCCACAGAGCCCATGTGTACCCCGATAGACCCCCATAGAGCCCCTAAGTACCCCTATAGGCCCCTATCCTTCAGGCTGACAGAAGAGTGCTCTGGGGTGAAACAGATGTACTTAACTAGGGGCAAGACCGGTCTGCTGCATTTTACTGCTTGGAGACCTCCTTAATGAAGAGGGTTTAAAATGTGCTAGGTTCTGCGCTGCGCTGTGCTGTGCTCTGTGCTGAGGGTGTTATGTCTGCAGAACCTCCCCTCTGGGAGGATGAAGCGAGGCCTGAAACGCAGACAGAGGTATCTGTGTTCGTTCGGTGTTTAGTGTCCTCAGGTGAGGCTATCAGTGATCACAGTTAGTCTGATGCTTTGATCACGCCCTTTTTGGCGTAGGGGCTCTCTCTCTTTGTAACGTCCAGAAATCCTGTATAAAGCTGTGGTGGTGCTGCTGGGGGGGATTAGGAATTGGCTTCTCCCGGGAATTGGGGGAGGAGTGTTGTTTGTTTGACATGTCCCAAGAAAAGCGTTTGCTTTGGTGTCTGCTCAGAAACCAGCGTGGGATCGTAACGCTGTGTTGGTTTTATTGTGGTTTTTGATTGATAGCTGTAGTAAGATTCATTTGCACAATCCCCTCTGCCCCCCAAAAGTGCTATTTTCTGTTCTTCCCAAGTATGAAAAAAGGCTAGTGCTCACCGCAAAGAGTTATGTTTCAGTTTTCTCCAGCTGCCACCAACTACGTGTTGAAAGATTTGGCTTGTAGACCATCGGAGAAGCGTGCAAACCCAAAGTACATTTGATGAGTATCAGCTCAGATACTGTTGCCCCCGGCTACTCGCAGAGCCGTGCCTACGGGGTGCCGCAGACAACCGATGCTGGGAGCTGCCATTTCGGAGTGGTTCCGGGCGGAGCCGAGGGCGGTCTCGGGTGGAGTCAAATGGGAGCCGTGGTTGGCACCGATGGTGTTTCTGGGCGTATCCGATAACTTTTTTGGGCAGAGCTGGGGACGGAGCCGAGGGTGGAGCCAAAGGCGTTTCCAGACGGAGCCAAAGGTTGAGCCGAGGGCAGAGTTAAGGACGTTTCTGGGCGGAGTTGAGGGGGAGTCGAGGGCGTTTTCCGGTCGAAATGGAAGGGGAGCCGAGGGCGGTCCCGTGTGGAGCCGAAGGGGAGCCGAGGATGGAGCCGAGCGTATTTCTGGGAGTATCCGAGGACCTTCTGGGGCAGAGCCGGAGATGGAGCCGAGGGTGTTTCTGGGTGGAGCCGAGGGCATTTCCGGGCAGAGTCAAAGGGGGGCAGAGGGCGGTCCTGGGCAGAGCCGAGGATTTTTCTGGCTGCAGCCGATGGTCGAGCTGAGGGAGGTCCCGGGCGGAGCTGAAGAGAAGCTGGGGGTGGTTGTGAGGATGATCCTGCCGGGCTTTCCTGCGGCCCGATGGGGATCCCTTGCTGCCTGCATCTCTGTTTTCGTGGTATTTTCCCTAGGTCTTCCAAAGGGGATCCTGACCCTAGGTTCAGAGCTGGTGGCTGTGCACGGGTGCAGGGGAAGGGGCGATGTGCCCTGGGCCTTTGGCCCTGGCCGAGGACGTGGCCCGGGCCCAGGTGTGGCCAGTGAGGCTAACGGTGGACTGGTCCTGCTGTGGGAGGGGCTTTAGCTGTAAAGGGGGCTGCGTGGGCATGTCTGCTGGAAGGAAGTGGTATTGTAGGTAGGTGTCTCCTTCAAGGATTGACCGGTTCCTGCAGTGAGGAAGGATCCCTTTGAGCTATTTCTGAGAGAGCTGACCGCTGAGACGTGGCTCTGGGGCCTCAGGGTCTCTGTCGGGTATGTGTGTGAGTCTCTGTGGATTGAGGAACCCTCAGGGATGAGGAGCGTCAAAGTGTCGCCCATGGGTTGCTGCTGAGCCAGTGAGGGTTGGGCAGGTGGGACTGTGGAGGAGGAAGGGGCAGAGAGAGAGAAGCATCTGGGCCGTGAAGGTCTCCCGTCTGTGATGATTCCTAAGTTGATATTTTGGCATCAGCATGAGAACCTATATTTAGGGTTTTCCTGTACTGCGTTTGGTTCATGCCAAATTGAAATGTCACAGTGGTGGTACTTAAGTTTTGGAAGCTCTCCTGGTGCTTTGCTACAGTTAAGAGCTCCTTGATGCTCATGTTAGGATTTCTCTTTATTAATTTTTTTTTTTTTAAGAGCTGTAGGTGTTTTGAGAGCACTGAGTTATCTACTGCGTACCCTGATAGCCACGTGATGAAAGGTTTGCAGTGCACTTACTGAATGTGTGCGGTAAGCCGTTGACGGTGCAGACCTGCAATGTTTTCTGTTCCCTGAAAGATAGGAAGGAGGTGGGAATTGTCTTTGCGGTATTGGCTTTGAAGCACAGACCTTGTTTGTGCAGGCATCCTCGATTTTGAGAGAGGCATCTGAACAAGGGGGTCTGACCCTGTTTTGTCTTTTCAGTATGGCAGTCCCTGTGTTTGCCACATTGTAGATCATTGTTGCTTGTTGCTGCTGGCTTTTCTGGCCCATTTCTTGAAATGTAAGCTGTGGTCTTGTTTTCTCCTGGGTGCCTTCGGGGTTATTCGTTCATCCCTAGGCTTTTGACGCTGTGTAGTACTGTACCTGTTTTTCAGTTCATTGACACCCAAGTTCAACCTGGGCTGCCCAGCAATGTGCAGATTCCATGTGCTGCTTGCTTAGAGACTGCCAGCTGGTCAGTCACACTTGCTATGCATTTAGAGTCTGTGTTCTTGTCGTGCTTTGCAGGTGGGACCAATTGGTTGTGTCAAAGGCTTCAGCACAAGTTGTCGCTGTGTTCATTTCGAGTCCTACGAGCCTAGCTCTAGGTAGCCTGGCACTGCTGTCACTTGGCATACCGGTTCTCTGGGCTATCGCTAAGACCAGAAGCGCTGCCAGGCCTCTCTCAGCCACTGAGATGTAATCAAGTCTGGAAAGATTTATTGCTACTTTCTTCTTGCCTGCCCTGAAGCTGAAGGATGATGCTCGCAGCAGGGTCTGTCCTGCTCCAGATGCTGGCCTATCCCTGTGTCTACGGCTACTATAAGCAGGACGCTGAGAGCATGGATATTGTGGAACAGCAGACTGAGAGCTTGGAGTTGCACGCTAATGCTCTGCAGATCCTTCCGGGCAAGTCTTGCAGGCTCTCCAAAGCTGAGACTGGCTTCCTAATCAGAGCCACGGGACTTGGTCTCTGCTTATGGGTGTGGGAAGCAGGGTGACTTTGTTGGTCTCTAATTGCAGAGGAAAGCCTACTGCAGTCCCAGGGCCTGACCTCTTCGCTTCAGATCCTGAAAGCAGAGCATTTCATTGCTGGTTTGTAGTTGGTCCACCTGATCGAGGAGTGTCTCTTTGCAATTCTCTGGTACTTTCCACAAGTGAAGTCCACAAACCTGTTAGTGGTTTGTCTGGCCGCGGTCTAGTTTGGTGTTGGGTAGAGCTAGCGAGGGGCTCGGTCGGGTGAGGGGATAGGTTCTCAGTGCCGTGTGTACATACGGAAGAGGTTTGCGGCACAAAGTACTCCCCAAATTGCATACTGCCTCTCTCTGCTGACTGTTCTTCTGCGCCAGCAGAATTTCTGTGTTGGGCTCCAGACTTTTGCAGATCCTGGCCAGTGAAAGGTGAGTGTTGGGGCTCTAGCTATACTTAAAGACTACCAGGAGTTTTAAGGGTTAAGCAAGAGACGGTTGTGGGTTTGAAGGCAAACAGGAAGGAAAGAATGCAAGTCGTTAAAAACAAACTTTAAGTAAAAACTATGGGTAACTGCTGACCAATCAGTTCAAACAGCAGGGGGCGAGTAAACAAGGTGAGACACCAATAAGTTTGTACATATACAGAACGTGATCGTGTGTACATAGCGGGACTAGAGTATATATAGCGCAACCCTTCTGATTAAAGTTGGATTTGAACCTGCATCACATTGATGTGTTGTTCTGTCTCGCTCGCCTGGAAGCCCGTGGCAGGTGAGACTCTCTAATGTGCCAAGTTCAGTCCCTGCCTAACCCTATATTTCTTAGTGGGGTAACAAGAAAAGGTGGGTGGGTGCAGACAAAAAGCTGTGACCAGAGCTCTATGATTCTATGAAAGTGCCGTGGTACTGAAAGAGGGAAGAGACTGTTTGCAAGAGTTCAGGGGCTTTCACAATGAAAGCTTTATGCTTTTTTTTTGGTCCAAGAGTCTTTAAAACATTTTGGAGTAGCACTAAAAAAACCTTACTGTGAAACTGGCCTCTGTACTCAGAACAGCCGAGGTCTAAGAAGAGACGTGGAGAAAAGAGGATCGATGGGTGTTCGCTCCCGTGTGTTTCTCCAGGCTTCCCAAGAAGCCTTAGCAGCCTTGTCACTGCTGACAGCAGGTCCTGGTGAGCTTTTGGCGAGTTACCGCTTCAGTAACGTCCTCTTTTTCCTGAACCTCCGGTGTGTCCTTTTTGACTTGGAAAAATGGGGTAGAGAAATGATTGGAAAGAGCTTTTCCAGAATGGAAATCTTTCTCCTTGGGGGGAATTGCATTTTAGGCACTTCCCATCAGAGCAGATCTTCAGAGGTAATGAACCAGGCAGCTTATCACTGGGAATGAGACGTTTTGCTCTCTTTAGAGGAAAAATAACAGTGGAAAGAGAGGGAATGAGCAGAAGAGGAAAAAGTCAAAAAAGAGTCCAAGAGTAAAAAAGTCCCTTTCCTTCTTCAGAGCCGAGCACAGGATGTCTGCCATTACTGGTGGTTGGGTTCTCAGCTGTAACAGTCGAGAGATCGTCCAAACACATTCCTCACTGTTCTTCGGTACAGACCAAAGTGTTATCAGATTTGTGAGTGCTTTTTGGATTGCAGCACAGGGGTTATTTTTATTTTTTCCCAGTGTAAAACCATATGGGATCTCTTCTTACACTGAGGGTTTTTTTTGTCTGTTGTGATGCTTCAGAAAAAAAGCATGGAAATTGTCCAATTCCCAATCCACCTTGCCTTGCTGAAATGGGAACTGCCCCAGAGCTGTAGCGTAGTCTCTAGGGGGGAGTGTTTAAGCAGATAGATGTTTGTTGTCAATGCTTAAACAGAGGCAGCCAAATGTCCTGGGTTGTTTTCCCCGTGTTTGGAGGGAGTGCTCGGAAGCCCTGTGTTTCTGTCTGCCTTTCGGTGATCCAAAAACCCTGGCGGTTGGGTAGCGTCTCTCGCGCAGTGCAGCTGGCCGGGTGTCCCTCCTAAGGATGTGACGGGCACAAACCCCTAGTCAAGGGATAATTGTGTATTCTGGAGGTAGAACCTGTAATGGTATCGGTTCACTGCTGTGCAAGCAGAAGAGGAAATGTTTCTATCATTACAGTGTTTACGTTGGGTGCACACAAACGTGCACCCAGCTTTTTAGTCTGATTTACTGAGATTTGTTCTTTATTTTCCACCACCAGGAGAACTGAAGACTACAGATCTCCGGGACACCGTTGGATCCAATGCATGCGGTGGTATCAGTCTGCTGCTGGATATCTCTCACTTCTATAATTTTCTTCTCTTTTCCTTCATCCTCCTTTTCTGTCGCTTTAACTCTCTCTCTTTGGATAAACTTTGATTGGTTAGCAGCATTTGAGCTTGTTTGCGTCTTAATTTCACTCCTGGGATTTCCCTTGAAAGTGGCCCGGGTCTGGTACCGGACTGGGACCCAGGGACACCCCAGTACTGGCCAGTGGGTAACTGTGGAGAAGGGTCAGGGGAGGGATTTGTGTGTCTGTTGTGTCACATCCCATGAAAACAGCGTGTACGCTGCAGCCACCTTTTCTGTCCGGGGCAGGAAGCATGTGATGGCCACAGGCTGAGGTGGTCCCAAGCTACCTGTCCTGAGCTGCTGCCACTGGTTTGATGACCGTGGTGGATGTTTGCTGGACCACTGAAGGAAATTTGAGAAATGTTTCGTGACAGAAGTGCCTAACAGCTGCATGGGTGTCAGAGGAGGGCAAGGAGGAGGGCGCGGGTGGTTTGGCACAGGGCTGTAGAGAGCGTGGGACCTGGGCAGACCTGGTGACGGAGATGGTGCTTAGAATGGTCCTGCTGGCTTTCCACCAGCCGAAGGCCGTCCCTTGCTGCCAGCACCTGTGTTTGCCTGTTTTTTTTCTTCCGACTCTTCCTGTCCTCAGCCTGGTGGTAGCCAGGATTTCTAAAAGCATTAAGAAATCAACTTTTCCTGTCTCCTGTGTGCCCCTGGATGTATTTGCAGCCCCTGGGTTCAGAGCTGGTGGCTGTGTACAGGTGCAGGGGAAGGGGCGATGTGCCCTGGGGCTTTGGTCCTGGCCCCTGTTTTGATAGGCTCCAGCTGAGGATGGAGCAGGCTCCGATGTGGTAACTGAGGCTAATGGTGGGCTGGACTGCAGTGGGAGGGCCTTCAGCTATAAAGCGTGTGCCTGGGCGTGCCTGCTGGTGGGAATTGATGAAGGGGGTGCTGTAGGCAGGTGTGCAGTGGGCAGTTCCTGCAGTGAGGAAGGCTACTTCTGAGCTGTACTGAGTGGGAAAGAGAAGGAGCGCGGCACACAGCTCCGGAGAGATGGGGGCGAGCGGCCGAAGCGGACGCGGTTGCGAACTTGAGCAGCAGCCCCGCACACCACTCCTGCGGCCATCAGACTGCATAGGTAACCACGCCCGACCTCCTCCTCTGCAGCGCCCCAAGAACTTCCGGGCTTCGGCACGCTGCCACCCCCGAAACAACTCTTTCAGTTTCAAGGGGCAGGCTCCTCGGTGCTAAACCGACCCCCGGTGCAGCTCTCTAAGTGACTCGGGACCACGACCATCGCCTGGGAGAGGGCTTCCATGGCCCCGTCGCACCTCGGATGCTCTTCAGCAGGTCTTTTTGTCAAACCGTGCCGTCTCTGTATTTTAATTTTACCTGCTATCCTGTCCCTCCCCACGGCGCAGCTTTTAAATGTCCTGGGAGCATATGCCTGCCCTGAGCTCAGGCTTCTCAGCGCCGACACCTACCCGTGGTGCAGCTCTTTCAGTGACTCGGGTCAGCGACCGTAGTGGACCAGGTCTTTGGGTGAAACTAAGCCCTGTGTGTATTTTAATTGTGCCCTGCTATCATGTACCTCACCTCGGCGCAGCTTTTATTTACTCTGAGAGCACAGCGGTCCCCTGAGCGCAGGCTTGTCGGTGCCGACCCCGACGCTCGGTGCAGCTCTTTCTGTGACTTGGGTCGGCGACCGCCCTGGACCAGGTCTTTCGGCGGATCTTTGCCTCGTGCGTGTTTGAATTTTCCCTGCTATCATGAGCCTCCCCTCGGCGCACCTTTTCATTTGCCTTTGGCCATATGCCTGCCCTGAGGTGAGGCTTCTCGGTGCCGACCCCGACGCTCGTTGCAGCTCTTTCAGTGACTCGGGTCGGCCACCATCGCCTGGGAGAGGTCTTCTGTGACTCTATAGCCGTCTGGCACCTCGGTTGCCCTGGACCAGGTCTTTCGGTGATACCATGCCGTGTATGTATTTTAATTGTGCCCTGCTATCACGTCCCGCCCCACAGCGCACCTTTATTTACCCTGAGAGCACAGCGGTCCCCTGAGCTGAGGCTTCCCAGTACCGACCCCGACCCTCGGTGCAGCTCTTTCGGTGACTTGGGTCGGCGACCGCACTGGATCAGGTCTTTCGGTGAAACTATGCCCTATGTGTATTTTAATTTTCCCTCCTATCGTGTCCCTCCCCTCGGCGCACCTTTCTATTTGCCCTTGAAGCGTATGCTAACCCCGATCGGAGGCTTCTCGGTGCCGACCCCGACGCTCGGTGCA
>VWZX01003020.1:0-39513 GCA_013399015.1 Galbula dea
AACTTGCTGACAGCACATTCTGTTCCCTCATCCAGGTGATTGGTGAATATATTGAAAAGTACTAGTCCCAGTACCGACTCTTCCTTTCTTCCTTCCTTCCTTCCTTCCTTCTTTCCTTCCTCCCTTCCTTCCTTCCTTCTTTTTAGAGGAGATTACCAAAGAATTTAAAGAATCCAAGGAAGGTCAACCGAAGTTTCTTAACCACTGATGCAGTGGGATTTCAGATAATAGACTTTTCTATCTGAGACAGCCAAAACTCAGGAGCTGAAAGTTAACTTTGCCAATATGATGAAACTATCTTTAAATTCTTCAGATGATCACTATGATATCTTTGATATACTTTGCATTTTTTTTCATTTGCTTAGTTTCTTTTTTACCTTTTAGCACGTGATAGAATCCATTCTCATACTTATTCTATAGATGCTTCTCCACTCACAAGAAAGCTGAAAGTCATAAAAAATATTTTGATTCCAGAAGCTAAGATTTTAGCAAATAGCAAATGTCAGTGAACTATGTCATGAAATCTTAAGAGTTCATAACAGTGGATTCATAAGAATCTGCGTATCTATAGGAGAAAGTTTTCCTGCCTGTGTGGATTTGTGAGAGTTGAGGTCCAGCATGCTGATGGGCAGCTACACTTACAAAAAGGAGGCTTGAATGAAATAAAGCAAAGACACACTTGATTATGGAATTAATTAACAATTAGGAATTAATCTTGCTGTGAAGATTATCTTCACAGCTTTCTTAATTTTGTTTTACATACTATATTCATATTACTTTTATGACGATCACAGGAAGTGAAAAATTTGTTCTATTACTCTTCAGAGGTACTATTGTCACCAATTAGCATGGGGCTAGAGTTTTCTCCAATTAGCCAGAAATTACAGATCATAGTTAATTACACTGTACACCATTTGAGAGGCTGGAAATAATTAAACATGTTTTCATTATTCAACTGGACTGGAAAGAGTAAATACATTTCAAGCACTCGTTCCAAAATACACTTTCTGATGCTGTCAGTCAGTTTCAAAAAAATTGAATATGTTGTCAGAAATGCAAACAACAGTCAAAAGCTGTGCACTTCCATGAAATATATATCATTTTCTTAAAGGAAGAAAGTATATAACTCTGTGGAAAAGAAAACAAAACAAAAAACCAAAGTGATTATACAAACAATATAAATGTAATCACAACGGAGTACACTTAAACAGTATATAAGCACTGAAGCTAGCTGAAACTACAAGTACACACAACCTTATAGATTAGGACAACAAAATTTTCTTCAATTTGCCAGGTAATTAAAATTCAGCAAATACTTTATTTGCAAAATTAAGCAGTGCAGTATCTGAACAAGACAAGATCTATGTTAAATGACTTTGGTTTTGGTAGCTATGTCCTAAATATCCTCAAAATCAAATGCAGCTTTAGTTTTACCAAAGACCAGAGCCTACAAACAATGTAGGTGACTAAAAAAAACAATTGGGCATGGAATCCACTGTGCTTCATGCACAGGCTCCCTGCAGAGTGCATTTAGAAAGCCAGACCTCTGACAGCAACATACTAAAAGACATAAAGGGGTTGGTGGGGCTGGAACAACTCAGTGTCCCCTAGCTCAACAGTCAATACATGAGAATTAGTCAATAGGGACACTCTGTGGTCAGGAGCACATCAAAAATATCACCCATTCCCTTCTCAGGTGTAGATCCCAGTGGCAAATGAGTTCTTGCCGTTTCTGATCTTCATCCCTGAGCATCCTTGTGAATGGAGAAGCTCTGTTTCTTCCTTTCCTTATACTGAAGTGGGCAGACTTCAAGTTTTACTTTAAAAATAACCCACAGGCCCAAGTCATTAGTGTGGAAGTGTATCCTTTTCATTTTAGATAGCCAAGTCTGACCTGATTTGCCTGGGATGTATGTCTATGGCCTCCTCAAACGGTCTGCTCACTTCTATTTCAGGTACACCAAGCATTGGACACTTTGCAAGTGAGATCTTGCAGAATTATTGCTCTTTTACATGAAATCTGCATAGGATAGTAAAGAACCTTTAGGAAATTTGTTTACACTGGAGGCAGATTTTAAAGTTGTGCAGGAGCTAGAAGTTCTGTTTTGTGAAGAATTTCCAATGCATACCAAGTGACCCAGACTACAAATCATCCAGGAACATAACTTTTAGAACTTAGTTACACAAGAGAGGAAAAATGGCTGTGGCTGATTAAACTTTTTAAGTGTCTCAGAGTGGGATAAAACACAACAGAAACGGCAAGTAAAATGTGAGTGGTAAAATGAAAAGCAAAACTCCATTGTTATGGAAATGATGAGATTTTTTTAAGTGTAGTAATTTGTTCCGCCTCTCCTCCCTCCAGATGAAACTTTGCAAATTGTACCCAATATAAGAAGTGCACTTTTGATAGAATCATAAATTTCGGCAGAGTATGATTCTCTCAAGATTTCTTTTTCCTGGACTATTTCTTAACTCTTTCAAGAGATTCATTCTGAATAACGAAAAAATTTACTTTTAAGCCTGCTTGTTGTCAGACCATTTAGACATATTACTAGATGAAACAGATAACTAGAAGAAAAGCTCTTTCTTCATTTCAGTTTTACTTTTAGAAACTGATATCTCTGATGGTTAGTGAAATGTGGGGATATGTATACTGTGAACACCAGGAGGAAATTGCTCACTTCAGCTTACCTTTACAAATGAAACAAATCTGATACAAAATTTGTTGCTAGTGACTTTGGAAATTTGAAATAACTCATTCTTCTTTGAAGCTAAGACAAATTAAATGTAACTGCCTAATAGAATCTTTTTTCTATTTAAAACTGTCATTTCTATGATCTGACTTTTCTTCAGGACTTGACAGTTACATTTAAACAGAAAGGAGTTTAAAACTGAAACAAATGTGCCTCCACGGTTGTAATTTGAACTTCAACCAATAACAAAATAAAATGTCAGCAAAGAAATGTGTTCACCCTAAAACAATATCAAGATTAGGAGAGGCATTTTTATCTGTTCATTCTGTTCATTTGAATTGTTAACATGATTATCTCAAAGTATTGATTTATACAAATTAAACATGTTTTTACTTAATTGCAACCATTCATAAATCACTCAACTATTTGTAAAAACTATGCAAGGAAGCAAGAAAAAAGGTTTAAATAATTTTTATTTTACTTCAATGAGAGTGAAGCTATGTAAAAGCTTCCTGAACAAAACCAAGCAAGTTTTGGTTAATAAGTGAAACGGAACAGTCATGCCTTAAGGATGATTCATCATGCTGTAAATACTTTTGTCTACCATTACAGCTGAAAGATACAGATCTGGTGACATAGGTACATATACCCAAAATCTAACTGAAAAGCTCACTGAAATCACTAACATTATTTTCAATGACCACAAAAAGTTAAGGTAGTCTTACGATCTACCTGTTGATGTTAACCACGTTTGCTTTCACATGCAAAGTAAATGTATAGCAGCTACATACAAACTAATCTATATGCTTTGGACATATATTGACTGTTATTTCTTGTCCATTCATACATAGCAAACACATTCTAGAATTAATTGAAAAAACAGAGAAGACAGTATTATTTTTACAGAGATTTCCATCTTTATAATGGTGGTATCATTTACCATACTGGAATCATAAATGAGTAAATTACTGGTTTCCTCTTAAAGATGTAAATTAATCTGACATAGCAATGCTAAGTGAGCGTGGTGTAATAAAAATGACCCAACTGTATTTGTTGCTGTTGTATTTATTTAAAACAAGCTAGCAAATGACAATGACAAACAAAAGGTTGTCTGATTATAATTGCTCCCACAAGAAAGACACTTGAAACTTCAGATTGCCTGACCCAGTGCAGTAACACTGAGCATAACAGCTTGGCAAATTTACTGAGTGTCCATGTTTCTCTTAATAGAAGGAAAACAAGAGCAAACTGAACATCATATTAATACAGTCCAGCAGTTTCACCCAAAGCTGAAAACTTCAGGAAGATGATGTTCAGACTTTCACCTCAGGCTGCACGTCAGGATTTCTCACACACTTGGGAGTCCATAGAGAGCCCATGAAGGAATTTCTTACTCAAAGCCCTAGGCAAACAACAAACTGTTAACACTTCAGCTTTAAAAGAGTACTTCTTAACTCTTATTTTGTTATTAAGTGCAAATAATGATGGCATAAGCTTCCATATCTTTCAGTCATGTGAGGTTTAGGCTAATAGTTTTTTCGTTGTTTTAGGGGGGCCTGAAGGTAGTGCTATTGATTTCAAGGAGCTTGGAGGATGAGGAGCTGCTGAACTGAGACCCCTGCAACAGTGAAAAGTGGTATTTGGGTTGTGACAAATAATACAGTAGCAGCAATTTAATGAAGCATTTATTTCTGTACATTAGTTAAAAATTAATTTAGAACCTGGGAGCCTGATCCTGATATTAAGAAATCAATGTTTAAACACCCACTGAATTGTACAAAAGAGAGATAAACTTCTAAATTATTGACCACTGCTGCTTATGTCATCTGTTTGCCATTCAGAAGTCTGGTTACTGAAGGGATTTTAAAAAGATTCAAAGTCTTTCCTTATCTCAAACACAGAGCAAACTCAGACAGACTCAAACATAATCTTTACCACAGGAGGACCGGTCTGAAGAACAAAGGTGATGCATCACTCCCATGACGCTGGATTTTTCTAACACAACAATTTACACTGAATAACACATGCTTCACCTTTGCTCTTCCAGCTGTTCAGGTCAAGCAGATCCAGATATGACGGTGCTAGATCATCACTAGCTCTCCATCACAGTAACAGAAGGATATCTGGTGTTCCTAAGCATATAGTCATGGCTCCAGCCTCTTTTTAGTCACTCAGTCTTTTCAGTCTGGTGGTCCTTCAGGATCTCTTTATTTCAATAGTATTGTCATAGACATCATTGCTTAAGGCTAGGTGATACTCAGATTTTGTAGGAAGAGGAAATACTTGTCATTGAAATGAATAATAACTAATAAAATAGTCCTGGTTTCTGAGATAAGAAAGAGCAAGTTGTCTTTTTAAGGCCTACAAAACAGTTTCTGTGTAAAAGCTTGTCTGTTTTTTTCCAACTACAGTTAGTTTAGCTTCAGCTAGTTTAACAAAAATTCTTCTTATGCAACATCAGGGTTCCTTGAATTAAAAGTGATAGTAGTAATATTAATAGGTAGTATAAATCTGATAAATAGTAGCTAAGACTTTCCAGATGTAATGATGTGAAAACCAATTTGCACACTTAGAACACCATTAGGGGCAATAAAGTCAGTTTCATTCCTCACATTTTAAAGATTTGTTCTTTTTAATTTTTTTCTTATTCAATTCCTTTTGGTATGTGCTATAAAGATTAGGTGTGCCCTATTTTTACAAAGCAGTGTAATTCTGTAACAGTCACCAGAAAAGGCAGATTTATGATTACTAAGAATTTGGAGGAGGTTGTATAATTAGATGCAAAGCAAGAGAAAAGATAATTTCATTGCAGAGCAGAGCACAGTAAAAATTCATTTACTTTGTTCTGTTAAAATAGACATCTTCTAAATTGCTCTTCTAGATGAAAGTTAGGTAAACTGACTGAGTCAAGCAGGTTAACAAAATAATCCAAAGGTAAAACATCACAAAGAAGGATAAGAAGGGGTGCTTTAATCTTTTCAATGGAACTGGTCCAAAAATAATGCCAAAATGTCTTTTTTAAAATAGTCTAATATAAAATAAGCCTACTTTTTTATTCACAGATTCATAGAATGGCCCAGGTTGGAAGGGACCTTAAAGATCATCCAACTGCAACCCCCCTGCCATGGGCAGGGATGTCACCCTCTAGACCAGGTTGCCCAGGGCCACATCCAACCTGGCCTTGAACAGTTCCTTTTTTTTTATTTGGTTCTGTCTGTTTTACTACCTTACTAGTTACATCTCTAATGTAATTTTATGTTAAAGTACCTTTACCAGCAGTATGTTCTTACCTGCAATGACTGCAAGTTGGTATGAATAAATGTGGGAGGAAAATAAGATTTTCTCTCTTGTAAACAGATACTTTTCTTTTTTATTACTTCTTTTTTACCTTAAGTCACAGTAGCCTGCCAAACATTCTCCTGACAATCAAAATATTTAGATGCTAAGATTTGGATGTTTGTTCAAATGTTTTGTTCTCCAGAAAAAGAGTAATCTAGCTTGGTAGAACAAAAGATATATGTAGGCTTGTTTCTTGTCTTCAGAAGAGTAGAGCCCTCTACAGAACACTATAGAAACATGGCAAATTTTATTAAAAATGTCCTTTCTTAGTATAACCTAACCTTTTCTGATATGAAGTTCAAGATCTTCCTGAGTAGCAGGTTGTATCTTACTTTTACTAGCTTTTGATACATTATTCTTCTCTGAGTCTGTTTTATGAAGTTTTAAAGTTATGTAAATGTTTGGCATTGGCAACATACCATAGCAAGAAGTTGTTGCACAAAGTAATACTTCTTTTTTTTTCTCAGGGAAAAAAACAATCTAAACTTTTTGTTTGGTTTGGACCTACTATGCAAAAACTTAATTTGATTTCCATTGCTTCCTGTAGTCAGAGAAGAGAAGCAGCGAATAGTTACTGCATATAAACATACCTTCAGCAAGCAAACAATGCTGCTTTAGATCTCTAGGATTCCCCCCTTATTTGTGTCTTTTTTTCCTCGTATAATCCTAATCCATTTGTATATGCTTAATATAGAAGCCATCTGTTACTTTAATCATCCTTCTCTCCTTTCAATACACCTTGTCTTGTTTTACTGTATCCCATTTTAGAATAAGACAAGAAATTAATTCAGTGTTATCTATGGGCACTCCACCAACACATATGGTAACACAATGATGTTTTCCATTTCATACTCAGTCACTTTCCTAATATTTCCTAAGCCTTGATTGCTTTTATTTTTTAAGCATTTTTTTAATATCAGAACCTGACAAGTGTAAATATGTCAACATTTCTAATACTTCCTTTGCTTTCTAGGGTGGAATGAAGAAGGAATAAAGTTCGACATGAAATATTTCAAATTTAAATCTATAAAGTATTAAACTTTAAATTTTTTTTTTTCAAATTGGAATCTTGCTATAGACAGTGATCTAAATGAATATGAACTGCAAATGAAACAGGTAATATATTTAACTAATTCATTGAAAATGGCTGAAAAACACCTGCATAAAAAACCCTTTACAGAGTCTCTCCATCACACAGGCATTTTTAAAGTGTCTTTTCCTACCAGCATTGTATTTGGATATATTTTTCAGTATCTGTGCTGTCTTTGATTTTCTGATCAAACCTAGGAAAGCCTTCGGTTCTCAAAAGTTGTTACTGTAAACAATAAATTGTTGAAAAATCCCAACCCTTTCATGTCACATGCTGAATGCCTTTTGTGCTCTCCAGCTGGATGAATTACTAGTTTGTGCTGGTATTCCTATGTCTTTTCTGGGACCAAACTGTCTATCTTGCTCTGTGGACTGTTTGCTTGGCTCCTGGTCTGCCCTTCCCCATGGTGGAGTCTGCATCACAGGATATGCTCAGAGGAGCATTGCCCAACGTGTCAGAGCTGCACACATGACCCCTCTCCTCTTCCTGGTCATTTGCCTCTCAACATCGGAAAGCAAGAAGGAATCACTGGTTTTCTTGACTAATAGCAAATGTGATACCTATTTTTGAAATAAGTGATGGTTTTAATGGGCATTTTTCCTTCAAAGTCTCATACTAAACACTGATTTTGTGAAGCCTATCTGCATGAATGATATTAAAAAATAGTTGTAAATGACCTTTCCAATTTTATTTGAACCATAACTGTAGATGAAAAGAATAAAAAGCTTTTTGATTAAAATGAAAAGGAAATTGGGTAGGTGACACTTCAGAGTTTTATCAGATCTTCAGTGCTCTGTAGAAAGTTAAATATTTGTTTTTCAAAGCAAATTCCACAGCACCTTCATCACTACAGTTCAGCTCTGAGATACAGTTTAGCAGGAGGAACACAAGGCACAAGTCAGGTCTCTGGCACTTCATTGCAAATACAGATGCTGATTCTCTTCCTGACCTAGAAAATGCCACTTAAGTGCTGACCAGACTTACATAGAGTAAAAATGTTTTTGCCTGTATCAGAAAGAGCTTCTGAAAATCATGTTTTACCTGGTTATTAGGAGGATGTGCAATGGGACTGGAGATGTACTATCTTTTTCTCTTAATCTCAGAATATTTAGTCACATTTGTTGGTGTGAAATAATGGGAACAACAAATAGGGTAAGTGATCTCTAAAACCTATCCTGCTTATCTGCCAAAGGTTATGGTGATTATTACCTATGCAGCAAGGAAAACAGAGCACAGTTTAATGCATACTAAAATGGGACAGACTGTATTTTTGTTTTAACATATTAGCATTAAATGAAATTGCTGGTAAATCCCTGCTTCTGAGGTGCTGGCCTTAAGATGGATATTTTATGCCTTGTGCTAGCTGTCTTCTGCTTCTATCCTTGGTAGTTGTTCTTTGTGCTTGCTACCATATCACAGTCAACACAGACTCACATTTTTCTAACGAATAGGCCAGATAGACCTGCTTTACTACCATCTCCTTGGAGAGTGTCTGTAGTTGCTGGCCACCTAAAAATACAGGAAGGAACTGTACACACACTTCTGCACACACATACGCACACAGCTGCTGAAGTCAGGGTGCACTTGAGTCCTGGTGAGAGAGAAGTAGGTATTTCCCTTAAATGGTCAGGGTGCCCTATAAAGTTTTTTGCCTCTGTGTTCTCATTTTTGAAAGGAGGATTTCTACATTTGGCCAATGAAGGTCTTAATGGCACAAGCTGACTTTTAATTCATATTAACACTGAAGCCTCAGCACACTGTTCCAGCAGCATAAAAGACTATAAAATTTAAATAAATTATATTTACAGTCACTCTAAGGCCTTTTTACAGTGTGAAAGTGACAGAAATGAGAAGCAGGCACATCTGCAAAGTACTTTGAAGGGAGTCTTGTTTTGTACATTGGAAAGCATTAAAATCTTTCAACTTACTATCTCATGAAGGTTTCTTCAGTCTTTCCTCCTTTTGTTGTAGAGAAATCACTCTTTGCTTTTGGCTGACATGAGTATATGGAACTGCCATCCATAACACTATCCCTACCAACCTGATTAGCATGCTGGGGAGGCTTGTTCCTGCCAGATCCTTCACTACCCCAAAGGCTGTCAAACCTTTTGTCACATAATTTTGGAGTGTGGCAGCTCCAACATGGCAGGGGTGGAGCAGGGGGAGAAGATGAAAAGGTACAAGAAATGGGAATAAATTAAGAAAAGAAGGGAAAAGAAGAATATAAGGAGGACTTCCCTAATGGTACCATAAAATAAAGTACAGAACAATGATCCATAGTGTTAAAACTCACTCTTAAAGGAACTGGAAATGCTGTTGTAATGAACAGTTATGCTTTATGCTTCTATCATATCCTTAACTTCCTTAGACCAGATCTGAAATCCATCATTCAGTCATTAGTGCAGGTCTTGAAACCAATATGATTTCTTTTTTCTTTATTTCAGATAAAGAATTGTAAATTTAGATTTTTGTGTCTGCATGATTCGTTCCTGTAGTGTCAAACTGAAGTCTTTAATGTTTGGGTTTGATAACCTATTGTATACCAGCAATTTATCAAAAGTGTTATTAAGTTAAAGGCCAGCTGATTACAAGAGATTTTTCTATTTGATTTACCAAAAGTGACACAATAACTATACACACATACTCTGCTGTTTGTGATTCATCTATATGACACTTTTTTATCTCAACAAACAGAACTAAAAAGTGATAAAAAGTTCTACTTTCCCATCAAAAGTTAAGCCATGGTGTTTCATATGGAATGAAGAGTCACTCATGCAAATCTCCAGCACAACAGACCTGATTCTCTTCTTCCAAAAATCACTTCAAATTAGAAGGTAGACCAGTGAAGCCAGTTTGCCAGTATCAAAGACACTAAAGAAAGTCTCTCCCAGAGTCCTAGTTATGTAAAAAGCAAGGTGATGCCATTTAGAAACCTCACTCTGAAAGGAAATCTGATATGTATGATTTCATTTTCTTAGGGGAAAAGAACCTTGATAACTCTATCTAAGAAGGTTATAAATCTGGGTACTGGAAACAGGATGCAAGGGTGACAGAAACATCATGGTGCAGAGGTTCATGTTTTGTTCAACTTAACTTTACATTGCTCATACAATGATATGCAGCACCCAGAAGATTACATGCTCACAACTGAAAAAAGGTCTACAAAGAGGGAGTTAAGGTGACTTAATTTACTGTGTCACTAAGGTCTAAATACCATACTTATAGCCTTGATATTTAGGCTAAAAATCAGTCATGAATCCTCATTAATCACCAGTATATCTTTTTATTTCTGTTTCATGGGCCCAATGCACCGAAATATTAGACTTCTGCCAGTGGTACACTTATTTAACACTTTGCAGGAGTTCTGCTCCCCCTGTCTTGATGTAAAAGGTCATGATACATATTTTCTTCAAGCCTTGCAACAAAACTCAAGGGAAAAAAAAGAGTAAAATTAAGATGAGTGAGATGAGTGAATATACATTTCTTTAAAGTTGTGTTAAGATTACATATACTAAGATAATTTCCTTTCAAAATATGTAAAAAATCTCATCTTGCCCATGCTGTCATCACAGTCAACAATCCACTAGAAAAATACTATGCCATAAAGTGCCTGGAACCTTAGCCTGATATTCTACTAATTCTACAGTTTGTTTCAGGAAAGTTAGTCCTTATTGATGTTCATATTTAGTTAAGTATTATGACCACTGATGGTGAAATGTAACACGTTTTGCCTACTAGTCCATGAATAAGCTATCACAAGGGAGAGAACTTTAAGGCAATTTAGAGAAAACTGACTTGAGACAACTGCACACAACCAGGTGTCCAGTGAAGCAATTGTCCTAAGCTTAAACCGACCAGAATTTCTAAGTGGGTCAAAATTTCTTTGTTTATAGAGAAAGGATATTTACAACAGGGATTTTCCTAGGAAATCCATGTCCTTGTAGAGTAAGCAGCAGTGAAAAAGCAGATAGCTCTCAAAAGTCATACTTTGAAATAACTGTAAAAACTCTCTCTTCTGTATTTTTTGTGGGCAATAATTCACCATATTTTTGCAATCACAATTATGAAATTACACTGTTATTAGTTACTAAATAGTTGGGCTGATGTTGAATTCATACTAGCACAGTTCTTCTACCAAGAAGACCCTTGCCAGTAGATAAGAGTGACCAGAGCTATTTAATAGACAAGGAAACTGAAGCAAGGAGGTGAAATGATTATGTATATGTGTTGTAGAGAAGTGTCTCTCTCTGCTGAGGTCCCTGATAAATTGATATCTGCTGTCCATCTTTCATTATCTATGTCTCTGGGCCAAAAGGAGCAACATTGGTGTCTAATGCCAATATCCTGAAATGTACTTAAACAATCCTCTTCTGCCCTTCAGGATATAGCCAGAGATATATAGATAAACAAAGTGACTAATTCCTAAACCTGGTTTAAAAGTATTATTCAGACCCTTTCTCTTCACTCATGGGCACAAAATAGAAAGTTTTCTCTTGAGAAGATGACACTTCAGAGATGACTTTCTACTCAGCAGCACGAAGAAGAGCATTATCAGAAGTTCAGAGCAAAGTTCGAGATACAGTTTCTGCTACCCTGAAATTCTGAGCTGATTTCATTTTTTCAGTGCTTAGTCATTGTCAAAAGAACTTGACCTGAGAGCAGAGCCGCTGTTTGCGAAGGAAATAGTGATGAGAATCACTGTATCTGTAGTTTATGTATCTTGCAACTGATACTCTTTTTAATTGTACCTAAGCTCAGAAACTGATTTTACTCTGCTCATAACTACCATGTGTAGTAACACCAAGCTTTGTTCAAAGACATATCAGCAAAATAAAAATCTGGATTCATAGCCACAGTTTATTTTGCCAGATTATAAAGGTAATGCACTCAGAAAGCAGAAATAACATCAGAAATACACTGGGCACAGAAATAAACCTTTCAGAATTTTTATAAATGTGTCAGGTCTTCAACATTCACTTGTAAACTCTTTGTAGAAAAATTCCAGTGAATATATTTATAAATGTATTTCTAACTTCTTCCTTGAACTCATGTATTATTTCTCCATTTTTCCCAGATGTAAACACTGATGAAAAGACTAATGCAGTTTGGTCTGTAAAATACAACTGGAAAAATCATTGCTGTAACAGTGTAGTACCTCTCTTTCTTTTTTTTTTCATTTCTTTCTTCTCTGAGTTACTTCCATTAGCTTGATCCCAAATAGAGACAGCTTTTAGTGCAGCTGTTGCTGCCACAGCATATGCCTTGTGCTAGCTGTCTTCTGTTTCTATCCTCGGTAGGAGAGTTTTACACTTATCCTGTCATCTTTGTGAGGCAGCTCATAACATACGAAGACGTGATAATCAGAGTTCAAATCCAAGTCAAGCCAAGCTCTAAACTATCCAAAGCACACACACAATGAAAGATGTCACCACTGTCATTCATTCTACCCCATTCAAGTCTTTCTGAACAGTCAAGGAGGAAAAAGAGAGAAGTCACTTGTCACCTCTTAACCAGGATGTCCAGGATATGTTCTGTAAACAGTGAGAATATACTGAATGGAAGGTTCCCATGCAATTCTGTCAGGGCAGAGCCTGCCCTCTGGGTTACCAGGCTATACCACCAGACAGGCTGTACTCTGTGTTTTCTGAGGCTGTAAACTATGGCTTGAGACCTGATATACTTGGCTAGCTGACTAATTGTCTTTAAAGGGAATCCCAAGGATAAGGAGATGATTTGTAATGCTGAAATATAGTGCACTTTCTTTATGTTTCAAAGATTGGTCACACCTACACTTTTTACTGACTGAGTCAATTATTCTTCGGGCTCCATGTTACTAGATTAGCTTAAGAAAGTTATTCTTAAGAATACAATTATTTTTCCCATGGAAACAGAGCAGTCCAAAATTCAGTCTTAAGCTTCACAACCAAAATACCATCTTAGAATCACAGAATCACAGAATGTTAGGGGTTGGAAGGGACCTCGAAAGATCATCTAGTCCAACACCCCGCCAGAGCAGGATTCCCTAGACCAGGTCACACAGAAACATGTCCACACAGTTCTTGAATATCTCCAGAGAAGGAGACTCCACAACCTCTCTGGGCAGTCTGTTCCAGTGCTCTGGCACCTGAACTGGGAAAAAACTTTTTCTTGTATTTACACAGAAATTTGTATGCTTCAACTTGCAGCCATTGCCCCTCACTGGGCTTCACTGAGAAGAGCCTGACCCCATCCTCCCGACACACACCCTTCACATATTTAAAAGCATAAGTGAGGACATCCCTTAGTCTCCTCTTCTCCAAGCTAAAGAGACCCAGCTCCCTCAGCCTTTCCTCATAAGGAAGATGTTCCAGCCCCTTCATCATCTTNTACTTGACACTTGACCTTGTTGAATTTCATGAAATTTTCCCCTGCCCAACTCTCCAGCCTATCTAAGTCTTGCTGAATCGCAGCACAACCCTCTGGTGTGTCAGCCACTCCACCAAGTGTAGTGTTGTCAGCAAACTTGCTGACAACGCACTCTGTTCCCTCATCTAGGTCATTAATGAATAGATTGAAAAGTAATCATGCAGTAACCGTGGATAGAAAGGACTTCCAGAAGCAATTTGTTCAAGACCTGCTCAAAGCAGGGTCAGTGTCTCAGATAGATACAGCTTTGAAAGTCTGAGTTGGTCAGGATCCTATCCAGTTTCACCTAGTAGAGAGTTCAGCTGAAGAGCAGCTACTCCTCACTGTAAAAAGGTCCAACTGTCCTCTCATTCTGCCTGTTGTGAAACTAAGGAGCAGGTGACAGCCCTAAGTGGAGTGATTTGCCTGTAGTTCCATGCATGCCTGGATCTTTTGTCAAAACTGCTCTGACAATGGAACTTGACTGTTTATTTTCATTCTGTTTAGTAAAACAATGCAGATAGAGAATTCCAAACAATGAAAAATTGCCCTTATGTGTGGCCAAGTGAAAAATATTCCATGGAGTTTTCAATAGGCTTTGATAATGCACATAGAAATGCATCTTTCCTGACAACCACATCACAGCTTTCAAACAGATACTACAGGGAAAACAAGAAAGCAGTTGGAAAGCACTGGGACTGTGTCTAGGAACTATCCTCTTCTTAATAGCACATGGTCCTCCTTTGTTGCTTAAGATATCAGATGCAAAAAGGAAGTTTCAACAAGATCAGAAGTGGCCCAAGCCCAAGATATAACCATCAAAATCTTAAAAGGAAAAAGACGGAGAGAAGGAAGCTCAGGATAAGACACACCCATTGAATATTTCACTTCCTTTGAAACACAGATGAGACTAGACTAGACTAGACTAGACTAGAATATCAAGTTGGAAGGGACCTCAAGGATCATCTTGTCCAACACAGACACTTCCTGCTTTCTATTAAAGATCTCAGTGAGTATTTCTACTCCAACAAATGTTCATGACCTCTCCCTTTGTGTGGGACAGTTGATTACTCCCAGCCAATTAGGTCAGATCTTAGAAAGACTGGCTTGCTGTGACTCCAGTCTAGGCATTTCCTAAGACTTTACTTTGTACTCTTCTTTTTTTTAATACCAAGCTACCTTTACAACTGAAGCTGAAATGTAGGTGGTAAGGTGTAACATTTATTGTACTGCCATGGATTGCTTTTTCTCATTCTATAATATCAAATGTGAATTTGTTTGGTGAACACAGTATCAAAACCTGATTCAATAGAGACCTGTCAGTGACCAGGAAATGTGCTGTTGTCAATGCAGACAGCATCATAAAATCATGAGTAACTGTGCTTAATATAAAGATTGAGAGGACATAAACTATTAATGAATCTAAGTGGTTGTAACCTGAGTTGTTCACTGATCCATATGCAATTTGTATCTAACTTCGTTCTGCATTAGATACCCTCATCTGCTATTTTTAATACTTCTTGGTTGAGAAAACTGCTCACTCAAATGTCATATGCTTCCAAAACCAAATATAGATATGAATTTCTTTGGATTCTAGACATGTGTATGGTGTTAAAATTCACAGTGATGCATGCTAGGGAAAGATCCTCTTCTCTTTTCACACTTCTGAAAATCCGGAGCACTTCTTTCTACTAAGATATAAGCATTCAATCATAGCAGAATGTGGGTCCTTGACTCTAGAGTGAAATGTTGAATGTGTATTTTTGTTCACCCCAAAATTATGCATCCCGTGAACAAAAACTTTGCACACCAGTCTGACCTTCAAAACAAAAGAGCACAGATAGAAGGCTGGGATTAGATCAATGTATAAATCTCAGGGACTAGATTTTATAAAATATTTCAACTCCAAAATGTGCAGAACTACCTTAGAAAGGTGAAGTACCTTTGGAAACAGCACTGATAATCTGTCTGCTTTTTAAGACATCAATATAGCTTCTAATAACTGTTCCCAAGTAAGTCAGGGTAACAGTCAATAAACTACTACAGAATAAATAGCTACAAATAGCTATGTATTCCCTCTATAAAAAGAATCCTGGCTTGAACAAGCAGATGAATTTGGCTAATGTTACACAATTTATATATATATAGGAACTGCTCAGATGTTTGAAAAAAATGCTTCATTTACTGATGTAAAGGCTAATAAGGCTTCTAAAAACAGAAAATGAATTAATACACGCGAAACCTTGTTTTTAAAATATATAGCATTGGTAGCTGCATAAAGGCAGTTTTTCAGGCTTATATTCCTTTCCTATGCCTGGCACCAATGTTGATGAATTTGGTGAAAAGACTCTTGAAGATGTTTACTAAAAGCTTAGGGAGATGTAGATACTGGCAAATAGCTTTTAATGTTGTTTCATGAATTCTGGTATCCTCAAATTTAATTGCCTAAAGTCTGTCAAATAGAAGTGAAAAAAACCCAAATCCCTGCAATTCAGATATAATTTCAGCTCAAAATTTCCCAAGATTATTGGGAATTGATTAAAAGGAGAAAGAAAAAGATGAATGACTGAGTCATGTTAATAAATTCTGTATTAAATATTTTTGGGGCTTCATCTTACAAGAGCTCATGGTCTAAATGTAGTTCCTGAACTCCTGTCTTAGTCTGTGCCAAGGTGGATTTATATCTCCAACAACTGTAGTAAAAAGAATCCTTCATCCTGATTTATTTTCTGTCTTCTTTCATGTTAATTATGAATCCTATGGGCACAATGTGGAGTCCTCAAGTATCCTATAAAAAAGCCAAAAATGCAGGACAAGGGAATACAAAAGCTTCTCCTTGTACACTCAGTAGAACTATGGCAAGAAAAGAATCTCCTTGGGTTGGTGCCATAATTCTGGCTTTTTAGTTGACACCAAAATAGTACAGTAACTGGAGATACATAAATATCATAGATAATTATATTCTGGAATTATAATTCCAGAACATATGTGGATGAAACCATAGCCATAGTCAGATTTTTCAAATGTCAAAGCAATACTGGTAAATCAAAATTCCACACATGTGACTATGCTGTGACCAGTGCCCAGGTCATCCAGGGCTACCCTGCAGGTGGCCCTGGTCTCTCTCTGTTCCAAGCAGTCCTGCAGATCACAGCCAGTGAAATAGCTTCTGTGGGGACAGCATGATGGTTCCTTAACTGCGTTTCACATACAAACAGCCTTGCTGGTTCATAGAAAATCATTTCACTGACATTTTCTCTTTCTGTTTCCCTGAGTTGGTTTCCCTTAAAATAAAGATTTACTCTTCTGAACATCAGCAGTTTCTTCAAGTGACCTTATATTCATTATTCTCTTCAGGGATATTCTAAGTAAGCTAGTAGGCATATTTCCACTTTCTTCGATATTTAGTTCCTTGTACTTCCATCTTTCTTCTTTATTTAGTTCCTTGTACTTCCATCTTTCTTCTTTAACAATGAGCAACATGATAAATTCCTGTTTCAGATAGCTTCATGCTGAAAGAAGGACTTAATAGATGAGATGCATGACATTAATGTACAAAATTTTGGAACCAAAATTACTATCCCTGAAAAGCATATGCCTAAATTCAAGGGTAATTTTAAGATTTCACTCAGAAGAAGAAAAAAAAATTATTTTGTTTGTTAGCAGGAGTTAATTAGCAATTTCAAAACCTCTAATAAAGACAAATCTAGTTGTATATAAAGTAGGTTGAGTAAATGCTGGGACATAGGATCGTTCTAATATGTATGACTGGTTTTGTCTTGACTATAGTTTCAGAAACCACTAGTTGGATTCAGTTCTACACAAAAAAAAGCTTTTGGCTGCAGTGGAAGATCTTCTTAGCATAAAAAAATCAGGATTTGAAAGTAATCCCAGAGCAGGTTTTCTTATTGTGGTTTAGCTACCTGTTTGCTGTTTAGCTGTGGGCAGGTAAAAAACAAAACGAAACAAAAAAGGCCATACTGCACAGAAAATTTAGTTTGTATGAAGGCTTAACACTTCCTGTATATAAAATTCAACTGTACTTGTATATCCTACTAATATACTTAGAAAAAACTTACATATAAACCATATCTATGTGAATGTCTTTATCGGCTTGTATACTGAAGTGGATAACTACATTGTTACAATATGCTGGTAAAGGCTTTCTAAAAAAATGTTACATAATAAAAAATACAATGTTAGTTCTCTGAGAAAAAATGAGCTACACTTGCTGAAACACTTTTTTAGCCAGAATAAATGTGTCTGGTTTTCCCAGCACAGCAAAAGTTGGATAGAATTTTCTGCTTTGTTTCTCACACTTTATCTGACATATGATACAAAACTTTCTGGAGAAGTCCATGCCAAAGTCTTCCTTGAGTCTTAACTGGTTTAGTTTATACCTCCTTTACTGCTCTTCCTTCTTTTTTTCTCCAGACATATGTTCATTATTTTTCATATTAATTTTAAACTTGAGGTTTGTTTATGTGTGAACTTGATCTTAAGTTAAATATTTTGGTCAGTATATTTTTTTATAACTAAATTGATGTATTTTCAGCAGACATTTTAAGGCAATATAAGTTGAGATTAATAGATTTATGGTCCTTTATCTTGCAGGACTTGCCTCTACGCTGGTAGTGCTTCAACAGACGTGTTTCAAGTGGTACAATTCTGGGAGCTGACAAGGCTTTACATAGCTCACTTAGCAAAAGAACAACTTATGACAGGGTACAAGTGTGAAATTACAGCAACATGGTAGCTGCCAGGTGCATGTTCTTATCCCACAGAAAGCATGACAGAGCTTACCTCTTACCTGCTACCTTGTCAAGCAAAGCACCAGGGAACAACCTGAAGCATGCACTGGACATAAAAATCTTCCTAGTAGAAGGCAGAGCAAACATCTTAGATGAGGAAAACCTTGGTCATGACAAGTAACTACAACACTGCTGGGTTTGCAGCTAACTACAGAGAAGAATGTGAACCATACCCTTTACTTACTTACTTACAAACCTCATACTCAGTTCTCACACAATTATCTTCACACACTTCTTAATTCAGTGACTTTGGCCCAGAAAGTCTCACCGAATGCACAGGAGCTTAAGCAGGCAAATGCAAACTTCTTTAATCAGGAGTACAGAGGCACAGCAAAAAAATCCAACTGAATACTAGAAAATGCTCGTAAAAAGTCTGTTCCCTCCTATAGGTAATACCTTCTCCCTCTTCCAGCTCCTCCACACATAAACCACATCAATTTACACTCCATTGTACTGACTTATATTCTAGTAGGTATGTGTAAGTAAGTATTACGGTGTCTAACTGAGCATAAAGAACTCTAAATTACAGACTTTACATGTCACCTCTGAAGTTAGCCTATAGGTTTTAAACAAAAGCAGAATAAGAAATGGAGGGTTTGGACAAAGGAGGACATTAAATATATGTCCATTTTGATTTATTGAGGTTGTCATTCTATTTCATCAAAACTAATAAAAAATTCCCGCCTTTTTACATGAAACATTATTGAACTCAATTTGAGTTATGCACAAAACTCTTCAAGCAATTATTTAAACAAGTGAAAAAAAAAACCAAAACAACAGCAAACAAAAAAACTCCAATAAATAAATCAGGTTTTGGGTTATTTGTCTGTGTTTTTTTCTTATCTTAGTTTTGACCTGTCCCTGACAAGAAAAGTTTCAGTGAAATACATGTTATTTTCTGGTTTGGACCATGTGCTGAAATCTCTATCATTAAGCTTCATTCTGATTCTCTATCAGTTTTACAGTGGAATACACATTTAAGGAAATTGCTGATTAGGTTTGTGGCAAAGCTATGAGATTATGAATAACATCTCAGAGTCAGTAAAATACTATTTAGAAACAGTGGCAACTGTTTATTACCAGATGACTTACTCCTAAGGTCAACTATTGCTACAAACATTTAATTAAATGGTGATGCAAATTTGATGAGCCTATTCAGTAAAAGAAAGGCCTCTACTGCACTTTGAAAAGGTGAATAACAGAACTGTCCCTCCATCACCCCAGCTAAAGTCAATTGGTCTCCTGGAAGTCTAGTTATAGAAAATATGCAAACTCCTTGGTTCATCTTCCCCAGAAAATTATCTTCGTTAACTTAAAAATGCATGGAAAATGATGTTTCTCAAAGCAGAATAAAAGAGAAATTTGATTTACTTTACTAATGAAAAAAATCCCTAGGGTTATATTTTGCTAATTAGGGTGTTTGGGGACATTTTTATGTTGGGATTTTTTTTTTTCCCCTGAATTTGGAGGAGGGTTGCATTAAGATCTGATGTGGAGCTGGAAGGGAAATAGTATTTAAGATGAGAAACCTGCTATTATTACCGCTCTACCTCCACAGTTTTAAAAACAGATTCTGGTACTTCTGAGAATGGGGAACTGCATCATTCTGTGACTTCCTCCCTGATAACAAATTAATCAGATGCCAAGTGCCAAATGCTGGATTAAATGCATTTAAAGGGACACTTATGAAAACAAAAGAACCTGGCATCTGAATAGCCTGTGTTTGCTTCTGGAAGCATTTATTTATTTTAAGGCTTCAAAATAATGACAATCTGTGGAATGTAGCTCCCAGATTTTACAGTTCATATTTCATCACAAAGATCTTTTATTTCAATTTTAATGGAATTCATTCTTAGAAACATTAATTATACACCAAGAACACCCTGCCAGCACCACATTGTACAGCTATGATAATCACAACGCTTGCTTTTATGCATTTGCTGAAACAGAGATTTTCTTGAAATCCCTTTGTTGAAAGCCTGCCCAGTATTATGAACCACACAAGTCTTTGGCCTTCATTCAGACAACCTTTTCAGTGAAATAAAGACATTTTCTGGTGTTAGAATGCAACCCACCAATTTACTCTTAGTTCAAATCACTTCAGCTTATCAGAGTAAAGAAGAGTTAGGAGAGAGACTTTGTGACGCTTAGAACCAGAAAGACCTAATGAACTACCTGAATTCTTGAAATACAAATGTTGCATACGGATCTGGCCTGTTCAGCATCTCTAACAGTCACCTGAAGGAGGTGATGAAGTGCTCTTTCTTCAAGTTTAGCCGTGACACCAAAAAGAGAGGAAACATTCAACACAGTTGAGGGTGGAGGGGTTGAGACCTGCTGAAGGAATGGGGCCAACAGGAGCCTTATCAAATTCACAAAAGCCAAATGTAAATTCTGTACATGGGAAACAGATTCTTTTACAGTTTTACAGACTGGGAATGGACCAATTGTGAGCAGTTCTGCTGAAAAGGTCATGGGAATCATATCAGACAGCCAGCTGAGCATAAGTTAGCGATGTGCACCTGCAACAGCAACAGCCAACAGCATCCTGAGTTGTAGGAACAGGAGGAGACCACATTCAGGAAATCAAGTGAAGTGTTTATTCCTATTTACACACCACTCATTAGACTACTTTATGACCACTTTGTCCAGTTTTTGCCCACTCGATACAGTAAAAACATTGATAAAGAGGAGTGAGTTCTGCAGAGGACATCAACATGGTTGGGGCCTGAATCACTTGCTCTGTGAAGAGAGGTTGAGGAACCAGGGCTTGTTCTACCTGGAGAAGAATGTGGCTTCAGGATGACCTAACACCTACATAAAGGTGGTTGAGAAGACAGAGCAAGCCTCTTCATAGTGATGTGTGGTGGTAGGATGAGAGACAAGAAGCATAAACTGAAAGGAAAGCAGTTCATGTGGTATATGGGAAAATGTTCTTAACACAAAAACAGCCCAGATGAAATAAGCTGCCCAGAGAGGCTGTACACTCTCCACCCTTGGATGTTTTCAAGGTCTCATAGCATAAAGCCCTAAGGAACTTCATCTAACAATGAGCTGATCACGCTTTCAAGAGTGTGTTGAACAAGAGTAAAGCAGTACTGTAGTAACAATGGAAAGGAAACCCCTGGAAGAGAATAGATGTCCTGTGTATCCAAACGTCTCATTAAGGGTTTTGTCCTGAATGGCTGTATACCTCTCTGGTACTTGTGTGAGGTACTACTACAGTTATTATATATTATTGAGAAAAAACTCTACTTTTCCTTTTCTGGGTCATACTAATTTCTTGTGAAGGAAAATAAGCTATTCCGGTCACAGCACATTTTGGAATTATTTCAAAGATATGGTTTAAGGGCTCTTCCCAGCCCCCCACACACAGCAGGTAAAGGAGAGACTGGATTGGAAGTTAAAAACTAAAAACTGCTTTAATAATAATAACAGATATAAATGAAACAAAATATAAACAGGTACAGGACCCAAGATACTGAACCGTCCCGATGCCAGCTCCCAGTGGAATCAGCACAAGCAGTCCAAAGCAGTGAGACAGCACCCGCAGATTCCAGCACAGGCAGACAGCACGCAGCTCGGCCGAAAGTCCCAGCAGGAAGGAGCTTCCTCGTGGTTCCAAACAAAAGTCCCCCGGAGAAACCCAGCATTCTCCCCCCGCCCCCCGGAGGGGGTTTGCAGTGTCCTCAACTCAGGAATTTCAGGTTTCTTAAAGGGACAGTTCAGGCAAGGTGTGTGTGTGTGTGGGGGGATAACTAATAACAGTGCTATGTATGTGGTGGTGGAATATCTTTTAGAAAATACAGTTACTGAACAGAATTAATTCTGTTCTAATCCAAACCATGACAGCTATATATATTGGTCATGTACTTCTTAATATCTCTGTCCATTTCACAAATCTTTATTATCTCTGTTGTCAGATATCTGGTTTACTGAATATCCATTAAATATACCTCATTTTCTTTGTGCTTGTTGCTTTTTGGTTAATTGTGAGCTATCTAAAAATTTTGTTCATGTTTCGTTAAGTAAGCAAACTAAATTAAATTAAAACCCTGCTTATGACTTTTCAGCCTATTTCTTTTCCATTAAAATTAAAGGAGATATTATTCAGGAGTTTAGATAATAATTGCTGAAGATTCCTATCAAGCAGCATGAGTCTCCCATGTAAATATACACAGGAAACTCATTCAAATATCCTTACTGGTAATTAGCCCATTTCCCCCATAACACTGCAACAGTATTATTGGAATGTTTTAAGAAATACATTTCATTCACCCAATAGGCAAGAAAACTTTCTCAGAAACCATTATTCTACATTGTGTAAAGACAAACCTAGTCACATAATGATATTCGTCTATTTGCCCATATTATAGATTTTACAGGGGTTTTAGTTCTACTTTCAGCTGCAAGACAAACATACCTATGAAAAAAAATGCTAAACCTTAATGTGCCTTGTGACCAAGAAGGCAAATGGCATCCTGGAGTGCATGAAGAATAGTGTGGCAAGCAGGTCAAGGGAGGTTATCCTCCCCCTCTACTCTGCCCTAATGAGGCCACATCTGGAGTACTGTGTTCAGTTTTGGTATTCCCTTTTCAAGAAGGACAAGGAACTTCTGGAGGAGGTACAGAAAAAGGCTACAAAAATGGTTAGGGGGCTTAGACATCTTTCATATGGGGAAAAGCTGAGAGAGCTGTGTCTGTTTAGTTTAGAAAGGAAAAGGCTGAGGGGGGATCTTATGAATACTTACAAATACTTAAAGGGTGAGTGTTGTGAGGGTGGGGTTAGTCTTTTTTCAGTAGTGCCCAGTGACAGGGAAAGAGGTAACAGGCACAAACTGGAATATAGGAAGTTCCATCTAAACATAAGTTATAACTTATTTACTTTGAGAGAGGTGGAACATTGGAACAGGATGCCCAGGGAGCTGGTGGATTGTCCATTTCTGGAGATATTCAAAACCCACCTGGATGTCATCCTGTGCAACATGCTCTAGATGAACCTGCTCTGACAGGGGGGTTGGACTACATGATCTTCAAAGGTCTTTTCCAACCCTTTAACATTCTGTGATTCTGTGAAACCTCAATAACGCTGCAAACCTCCTGAAATGTGCATGAACTTCCAGTAGGTGTTCACTTAATCACTGGATCTGCTGAGATCACAACAGCAACCCATTTGTAATTCAACTTTTTCTTATCAGCAACAAAGTATCGGCATGCCAGGATCATCTGCATGTTTTTATGAGATTAAAAAACTAATACAGTTGTTATCAATACAAATTCTTTTCTGGGATGTGGAAGATGCAGAACATCTTCCATTTACTCTGTAACAGATATAACTGAAATTGAGGAGTAAATCAGTGAGAATAGCTCCTACCTACTTTACAGAAATCCAGAATGGGACGCTGAAGGAAACAGTACAGGTTTGGCCATCCCTGAGAAAATATCAAACCTTTGCACCATCATTAGTAAGGCTTTTCCAGCTTTTAAGAGATATCATCAATTGCTGTGAAAATAACTACTGCTCTTAAGTTAGAAACAAAATACAGGGGAAATGCAAGCAGATTATCAGACTGATGTCATTTTTCTGACTTCAGACTTCAGAAAGATTTAAGTTTTTGAAGTTTCAACACAGCAAGACATTTATTGCTAACCATGATGACTTGTGACTTGTATGGGTTCTTTTGAAAGACGAGTCCATGAGGGTTTACCTTCACCTCATCATTGTCTTCTGATAAGAGAGGAGAGGGGAACTTTCCTTTCTGACAATACTAAGAGATTCCTTCCCCAGCCAGCATTCAATGATTCACCACTGAGCAAGACATACAAAATAGATGCTCTATGAGTCACACTGGCTGAAAAAGAACATTGCTCTTTAAACATTGTCAGATGGATTTGGATTTGTAATGGACCAACATATAATTAGACAATTTCCACTAACCTGAGTGGGAGGCAGTGCTGTGGTGAGGTGATCCCTTCCCTAACACCAGGTAAGCAATGACAAACAGCCTGAAGTAGGTCATGTGCCAGGATGTTGTCTTTCCTCTTAGCCCTTCCAAAATCACCTCCCAGATGTACAGGCTGTGCAGGGTGGGAAGGGAGGTGTCTGGTCTTTTATTAGACAGCTGCAGACTTGCTTAATCTAAACACATTAGGAAAATATGGAAAGACAAGTCAAATAAATGTTGACTTTGGCCTAAATGTTGTTCCAATACAGGCAAATCCCTGGCTATACAAATATATTTATTTGTGTGTACATGCATTTGTACACATATCGATATGTATGGATGAAGATCCCTGTGTATGTTAGAAAGAGCTAAAGAAAATATATTTTCACAAAACACTGTTGTGCAAAAGGCAATAAATCAAACAATTTTAGTTTGCATTTGATATGAAAAATTATTGGTAATCCTGCTTTTTCATTATTTGAGAAGTATACCCAAATTAGAAAATATTAATATTAAACAGCTTTCAGATACCCACCATTCCCAAACTTTTCTCCATCCCTACCTCACACATTTTAGTTTTCATATCTTTGATTGTCCTTTCAGCCTTCCTCTCACCCTGCCACTTAAAGTTGCAAAAATAAAATGCATTACAGACTGTTCCCTGCATCTTTTACTTAAGGGAATTCATTTCATTGGTAGCTTTCCAATCAAGTATGATGTCACAAGCCATCTTGCCACTTTCACCCTAGAGGGAGGAGCTGATGAAGAGAGACAGGTCACAGACATACAGAAAAATATAAGCCACATGAACTATTTGGATGAAGACAGCAAGGATTGCTTCAGTTTAGAAGGCACTCGGAATCCTCCCTTAACACACGACCAAAACGTAGTCACTGCATTCTCAAAATGTAAACCAGGTCCCATCCTTCCTTCTTCCAAAATACTTTTGTGCTCTGGTGCGTGACCAGAAGGTATATATTAAGTTTCAGTCATAGCATAGACTTATCAGAAGATGGAGAAGGACTTGAGATATGTGGTCTAAAACACTGCTGGATCCATTCCAGCCAGAAGTTCTTTTCCCCCAATTTGGTTCCCAAAGAAGACTCTCAGTGACACCTCCATAGAGAGGGAGACCTTCTTCTTGATCAGGAATCGTGCCACAAGGCCCTGAACATACTCAGATTCTGCCTCTGGCTCAACACCTCTTTAGTTTACAGCTGTCTCAGGCCAATTCCTCTTATAAACTTCCCTAGCAATAGTGTGACAGGAGTAGAAGAGCCAAAAAACACTGAATTTGAGCAGTTACTGTAAGATGGAGAGGTTGTAGCAACAAACAGTCAAACAGCCAGTAGCTCTAAATGATGCTGTCAGCTATATAAGCTGGAGTTTTCTCTTTCACTTGCCATTGCTAAGCAGAATTGAGAATGAAAATTGTAGTGGTCCCTGCACTGTGTTTAGATAGAACAAAAGACTGGTGGTAATACAGGAGGACAAAAATTTAAGAGAAGGTATAGTTTGTGGGGAGGGAAAAGAAAAAAAAGTGTATATATAAAATAGCAAGAATATGTCATTTCTAGAAGATATGCATGTCTGTGGGGTGTGGCCATTTCATCTTCCACTTGACATTGTCTTTGCCAGTGGACAAGTTGAGGCAAAGCTGAAAGTTGCTGGCATTTGCTGTCTGTCCTGCAGGGGTGGAAATGGCTTTATAAAATACAGGAGCAGAGATTAACTGAGGCATTTTCCCCAACCCTTTTTCATTTTCTTTTGTAAGTTATAACAGCACAGTCACTCATGATTATTACATGGCACTTAGTGATTTAGGGCTTGAGATTCTGGGGTAAGATAAGGGAAAGTTCAGAAATTAAAGGCTAGAAGAAAGAAGAAGGGAAAAGGAGTACAAGAAGAGAAAAGCAGGCAGCATTAGAAGAGTTATGTAATTTGGGAAAAGGAGTACAAGAAGAGAAAAGCAGGCAGCATTAGAAGAGTTATGTAATTTGAAGCAATAAATAAGTCAAAGTTAAGAACTAGTAGTAAGAAATAGTTAATTCACAGCATACCTCAGCACAGATGAATAAAGTAACAACCCAAAATACAAAAGTGGCAGCAGTGGAGCAGCCAGTTCTTTGGCAGAATGGAGGTGAAAGCTAACAAAGGTGATTAAACATCAGTAAAGTCAGTCAAAAGGCTTAAACGTACTCTAGCATTTAGCAAGTCAAATTAAATGACAGGAACAAGCAAGCTGTGAAATGGCTGGCCAAAAAAAAAAAAAGACATAATTTGTGACAGAACAGCAGACAAGCAAAGGACGTGGTAATTCAGATGTAAAGTCCTGTCTGTGGCCCTGAGGGCTGAGAGAATGAACACCCTGTCTTCTCCAGTTGCCCAGGCAGTACCACAAACTTCTTCCATTCTTGTTGTGTGACTATGTGTTTCTAGTGGAAGTTCAGAAGTATTCCTAGAGCCATGTTATGCTCTATGCTGATGTAGATCAAGAAATAGACTAGAAATAGAAACCCTCAGTCTTTCAAACATCCACAGCTGCTGAGAGTCTTGGCTAAGTGCCAATGTCTTGCTTGATATGAATGGCAATATTGATAACAGGGAATGCATTATACTGTTTTGGATTGAAGATGAGACAGTGGCAGTTGTGGTGTGTAGGTAGGTGATACTGTACTGGACAAGTAACTAGTACCAAAAAAAAGAATGGTAAAGAGGAAAAAAAAATTACTTATGAGAGCTAAGGAGTTGAATCCATTTTGCATGTGAAGGGGTAGGTTCCTATGTCACTTAATCATCATTTATAAATAGTTGCATGAAGAAATTTATATATAATCTGTAGTAGGGACCACAGGTTAAACACTCAAGACAGACAAAATCAAACATATAATTGCCATTGAAGACAGCTAACCATCATGACAGATTATCAAGAGTTTGGTTATCTTTCCAAGCTGTAAATTCTGTTAAAACTTACTAGTTAATGCAAACATCAGGCTACACATATGCTAATAATACTTCATAGAACTTTTAGAAGATGTTGTTACTTTATAAATATAACACTTGTTAAAGATAATTTTGCTTAATTTCATGGTACAGAGTTTGTAAAGATGAAAAATGTTTCTGGTGTTTACAAAAATTAGTTCAAATTAAAACAGTATATGAAAAGTTAAGAGGGCTAGTGAAGTATTTTTCACTTTTGTGGGGGCTTCTTCTCTCTTTAATGCTATTTAACTGTTTTCACACACTATCAGAAATTTCTGGTTTAGTGAAAGTATTAAAATTAGTTACAGAGAGATACAAAAGTAAACTGAGCCTCAGAGGATTTCTTATGGCCTGCTACTATTTCTAATCTAAATAGTTAATAAGCACTAAATAGTTCTTTGTTCACTTGAACTCAATCATATAAAGTTCTTAGGCCTCTGAACCCAGCCTGCATGATGTAATGATACAACAGGCAGATCTGCCTGAATCACTGTTAAAATCAAAAACAAATAAACAAACCCGTGCACATTAATGTTTTCCTTTTATATAAACCACTATAGTTTCATTGACTCCACCCTAATGGGTCCTTTACAACTCTGGAGATTCTGTGATTCTATGATTTAAGTTACACCAATGCATATCAGTTAAGAAACTGAACAATAAAATATTATATTTCTAAGGAGCCTTTTGTCTGACAACCTTCACCTACTCATAAGAAGGATTTCCTTGTGAAGGAAATGATGCTCATTTGTCCTGTTTTATAGATAAGGAATACAGTATCTGTATGCCCATGATTAATGGGTTTGACATTCATTTCTTTCCAAGCAGGCCTTTGAAATTTGGTTTCTTCATCTAAGTTGCAAATCACCTTTTGGGACCAACTTTGCCGGGTATTGCATGTATTTGCTGATAGCATATATTCTTTAAAATAAGATGTAAAAAATGATGAAACAGGTACCTAGGAGGAAAAAGATTGGATTATGTAATAATATAAATAAATAATATCAATAAAAAGATTGCATAAGCAGTTACATGAGAATAAAAACCATAAGGAAATATTTTAATTAAATAAAACTTCAAACATAATAAAACCAATAAGGAATGAAAACCATCAGTAACAGTCCTTACCCTCTCCTGGTAACAATCTAGTCATTATCAACTGACAATTTTACATCAGAAAGGAAATTACACACAACAAGGAACTTGGAATGCTTTTGACTTTTAGGATACGGCAAGGACAGTGTCCAAAGCATCAAGGATAGATTAGGAAAAAGCTTGTAGACAGCTATGGCATATAACAGATCCCCAATCTTGAGGTTTATCCTACCTTGCTTTGGCACACTGGGCTTGTAGATAAACATTAGTATTAAAAGTATAAACACCTATGTGGAAGAAAAGCATTACCAATATTTCTGGGTTGAAACTGCTAGAAGGTTACAAACACAGCTTGTAATTAAAAAAAAAGTAAAAGCAGAAAGCAGTTAACAATCAGTAATGGATGGTTGAGGAGGAGTAAATAATGAGGAAGAACGTAGACAAGTGCAGAAAGACATATAGAGCATTCAAAATGCTAGCAGATGACAGACAGTTCAATGCAGATGAATGAATGTAATTATGACTTTGATGAGCCTTCATGGCACAAGACAACTCTTTGTTAGAGATAAAATATGAGTAATATAGATGAAAACAGATTTAAAAAATGGGAGAAAAGTCAGTGTGCATCATTAATGTCTGATAAGAAACAGAAAGAAGACAGACAAATCAATGCATTTAATGAGTCTTGATACTCATGTATGTCTGTGGATTAGTATGCACAGGCTTCATAAAGTATGGGCACTTAGAAAAATAGTGAGAAACAAAAGGGAGCTTCTCCATCTACTGTTAAATACAAGGTATCTATCTGTGCACTCAGCTAGAAAAAGATCATAATTTTCCCTGACTTCTGCTTCTTCATCCATAACATTTTTAATCAAGATATGTAACTTCAACAATTGGCCAGGTGGTTTATGGATTTTTTGCACATTTCTCTAAAGTGTCAAACAACGGCATGGCCAGAAGTAGCAGGGTGTTGTCATAACTATACCAATTCTTTGATTTATGGCATCAAAAGTTGTGCAGTCGGTGTGACCTGTGCAAAAGCAGGGGGCATTTTTTGTCCATTTATCTCTCAGAAGTACAGCCAATTTTGTAATAGCAACCAAAACCATAGGAAGCAATTTCATGCCCTCTCTTTTAGCACAACTCCAGAAGAAATATTTGCAAAAGATCTACTCCCATGTCTCCAAAGACAAATTTCCTAAGAGATGACAAATTTCTTAATATTATCCCTTACTAATCTAGAATAAGCCTAGCTAAATCAAATCAATTCTATAAGAGCGTAAGGGAAGTGACGGTAGACCAGGCCCTGAGGATATGGGCAATGAAGAATGCACAGGTACGCAATGTACTCCTTAGCTAAGATATCTCATGACACGAACACGATTAATCATTTCTGGCCAGTTTAGAATATGGAAAGAAAAAAGTTGGGAAATTAAAAAAAAAAAAAAAGGCAAAACAAACAACCCCAAACAAGTAAATGTGACTTTAGCAGTAACAAGAAATGAGGTAAAACCAGAACTCTTAGCTCCAATCTTTTCTCAGTCACACAACTGAAAACCATGCCTACATTTCTAGCAGAAATCACAATGGCAGTCTACAACACAATATGGAAATCCAAACCAGAATAGGTTAGTATTTTTTTTTCTAGTAATGTGCCTATTCATTTACTTTGTATCAGTTGCTTTGTAGGTTTATTGTTCTTTTGACTTTTTTTCCAGTTTCTGGATTTGCATTCTTGAAAGTTAGAGACATTTTTTTTCCCCTTTATATTAGAGCTGTGACTATTGATTCATTTACAGTGGAGGATCAAGTAGGGCTGATTAAAGCTCTTACCTCTCTATGTTTTCTGCCCATCTCCTTCCTTATTTTGCCTCAACAGGAAGAGCTCTCTGAGACTGACAGCAGCTTCTGATAGTTACCAAGTTACAGCCCAAGCATATAAAAGGAAGGTGAAAATTAACCCTGGTCAGTGCTTGTCCATCTTTTTCTGTCAACTGCAGAGGTTCAAGAATACACGTCAGTAATAACTGCTGCATAAAAAGTACCTGAAGGAGCACAGCAAAGAACTTTGAGCAATGATTGCTTAAATCACATTAGTTTAGGTGACAGCAGAAGTCTGAGTGTCTCAAGCAATCACCTTACTCTTGAAGTTAGTTCTGTAAAGTTATCATCAATGAAAAGGAAAAACATAATACAATTGCTCAAAATGGTAGTAGTGCATCTCCTCTGTGAAACTGTCTATGTACAGCAATGAGAAAGAGCAAGAAAAGTGAAGTACTAATACTATCTTCAACGAGCTTAAAAGCCTTCTCATATATAGATGAAATAGCATATCTTTCAGATATTTAACATAATAGGTTATCCAGCATGGATTAATAAAATCATTTATTGAATAAGAAAGGGCTGGAGCTTGTTTGTGAGCTAATTAAACAGCCCCCCCAAGAGTTGATATTCTGTATTAACGAAGTATTACGTGTTTTTAGTAAGTCAAATATGTAGTTGCTGGTGGTTAATATCAAAACTTTCAGAGTCCTGGGAGCACCCATAGGTCCTGACAGGGTCCATGCTCCCCTGGGAGCTCAGGGCTGTCACCTAGACTCAGTCTGCAGGTTTCCAGCACTGTCTTCTCAAAGGACATTGGATATACATAATAGCCTTCTTTCCAGTCTTGTCTCCAGTCCTGGGTGGGTTCTGAGCTTGACTGTCCACACTGTTGTGTTCAGGGCTGTTAACAGACCCTGTCTGCTCTATTCATCCTACCTCCTTGCTGCAGGACTTGCTCAGGGTATTGCCTTGGCCTGGGGTCACCCTCAGCTTCCAGCTCATTGCTGCTTGTGGAGCAGCCTTGCTTTTGCTGCTCCCTGGCAGTAAGTCCAGAAATAAGCCAGTAATCACGAGAATGCCAAGACTGGCCATAACAATCTTCAACAGCAAACAAGGAGTAAGAGACCAGAGAAATCCAAGAACGATGACAATGGAAGTATAATTACATTATTGTTTTCAACAATGGCTAAGGTATATTGTGTTGTGCAAATGCACAAAACAAACTTCAGAGATGTTCTTACAGTGAAAACCCAGCTTGTCTCTGAGCTTGCAGAAATCTGTCCTTCTGCTGAGTGAATGCTGACAACCTTGTACATGCTTCGAAAATAAAATGTATGAGTCAAATCCTGAAAACTCTTGTCTTCCTAAATCATTTTATTTGGACTCACTGAAAGTCACCAATAAACTATTAAACACTCAAGCTGCTTCGTTCTCTTCAGGGAGGATGTCACTGCCTTCTCTAACCCTACAAAAAGAATAACTTAACTTCTTAGCATTCTTTTTGCCTGAGGCTCAGAAAGGAAGATCATTTCATGATAGTTGTAAAAAGTTCCATTTATCCTGGGAGAATGTTCCTAACTTGTATTAGTAACTACTCCACCTAGGACATTTATATGTGCTATGTTTAACTAGATAAGACAATTTCAAGTGAAATTTGTCACAGTTAAGTAAGCAGAATTAACTGAAGAGAAAACTCAACATTAATGCAGGAAGGGTTTGATTCAAAAGCAAAAAAGTAAACCACAATTTCTTGATTATTATTATTAAAGATAATAAATATATATAACCCAGAAAAAAACCCTGCAATATGCTGTCACCTTTGCATACAGCTGTTTTATTTACACAGAATGGTCAGCACTCTCTCACAGGCTGAATAATTATAGCACATACAAAGCTGATACAGGTCACTCCACAGGGACTGTTCAAGGGCTTGAGAACTGCGAAGATTGCAAAAAGGAAAACCAAGAGGAGTGGAATTTCCTAACAATGACACCCAGCTGAACTAGTAAGATGAACTAACTCACACTGAATCCATAATACTGGTGCAATTCTGCAGATGACTTTACTTACCAGAAGGTTCCTTCAGTATCCCATCAGACAAATAAATTTAGAATCTTTCCCAGTTCTGCTACAGTATGGGAATGAAATTAAGGAAAAACTCTATGGATACTAATAACTAAATATTCTTCATAACATCAATGTAGTAAGTAGCCTCATACTTTTAAGCAGTGAATTTCTGCTTCCACATAGCACACAGCGCTCATTAGTGCACATCCTTTCTATTTCTCTGCCAGCAGGCCATGATCACCTGGATGGATGTGGAACTTTTCACTGTTTAAGTAGATCTCATCAGAGATCCTTCTTCCTTCTAAAAACATTTCCCTAAGTCTAAAAGGCAATATCTTCCTCTTCATAAAGGTTATTGAAGTGGCATGAGCTCTCTTTTACTAGATCTTAAGAAAAATTTTAGAAATTAACAAAATTAAGCTGGTGCCCTGTGTTTCAAAATTGATGAAGAGTTGTTGACTGCTGTGACAACTCTCCTATCCCCCTCAGACCACAAATCTGTGACGTGGGTGCTTTGCACTGCTGAAAGCAAAATAAATGATTTCACAAGGTATTTTCACTGGCTCAAAATCCTCTTAAAGACCTGAAAGCTTACTGCCAATTTATCAGGATTCAAAACAGATACTATCTGCCTAGTAATTCTGCCTGGATCTTTTTTTTTTTTTTTAGCTTTCCTTTCAGGTGATCAGTCTGTACCATGGTGACATGCTTTTCTGCCCTTTGGTAATAGCCCCTGGAAAGGGGACCTTGTGGTGCAGCAGCATGCAAAGATTATTGCTCGTTTATTTCTGAATTTGGAGGTGTAATCATGCTGCCTCTGATTCTTGACCTTGCTGGTCAGGGTAGTGACCTTATTCCTTCTTCTTTAGGTAACTGAAACCAATTTTCCTTTTCACCTATCCCTTTTAAAACAGAAAGGTCTAAAATAAACAGGAAGGATTAGAAAAGGTTTGAAAATATGACATTACTTCTTTATCGTAATTGAGGGATTAATATAGAAAAAGAAAAAATAAATAAATTTCAATGGAAAATCTACATTCTCCTTTGTATCCTCTTACACATAATTAACTTATACTGGAATTTAAAGGGAATTACCAATAGTTTTCAGATATAGCTCAAGGTTTTTTAGAACTTTGTAGAACAATATTTGCTAGTCTTGCAGAGTACTGCATGGAAACCAAGCAGCTATAAAGCTATAAGAGCCACACTATTGAGCCCTGAAGCCTATATTATAAATTATAGTAATTTTTTGTGTTGTCTCTTCAAATAATATTGAGACATTTTGATCAAGCCAATTGTAGATTCTAAACTCTGACCATTCACATTTATTGAGCTGAAAGAACACTTCTCTTAGATCATTTAGAGGCACTATTCCATAACTGTAACCATCCTTTTGAAATGCAAAAAGTTACGCAAACAGACTCTCCAAAGACAAAACTGAAAGACTGATTTTAGCTTGATGAACCTCTGGATAAGAAAGTAAAGATGAATCTGTTGTGGGCTTTTTTGTTATTGTTTTGTTTTTAATCAGCAGACAATTAGAATGGCTGAGCTCTTGAGGTCCCTTGGGAGATAGGGCAGATGGCCTTGTGATCAAAAAGTGATACTTTTTCTAGTGTAGATTGATAGCCTCCCTTCTAGCCTTCTCCACTTAGAAAACAAGACAAGAATGAATGCATATGGGACAACTTAATGAATACTGTGTGACTTTCTCTGAGGTGGTGTTTCAGCTTTATACAGTGTAGTTAGAGTATATCTGATAGAAGTGACTGGATTTGTTTTCCAGAAATGTAAAAGTTCAGTGACAGAACCAGAGACAGGAAAACATTTCTGTATTTTATAAACTGGCAATAAGAATGATAAGTACCTTAAAGATTTTGCTTAGAAAATGTTAAGAAACAATTTACTTGGGCCATTTGTATGCTATTCACAAGGTGTTACTTACGACTTCCACTCTCACCATAGTAAGTAGTTAGATCAGTCATAATTGATCTTTTTTGTTTGGTACCACCCTTCCCCCCATATGTGTGTTGATTTCAGCCAGTTGCTGAATGAAAGCTTTTCAGTAGATTCTGAGCATTTTGATTTTCTGTTTTTATTGAGAATCAACTTGACAAAGAGTTTTCAAACAGGAAACCTTGGAACATCACCCTCAATCTTAAAAAGAAGGAAAAATACTTATAAGACTTCCAGATTCCTGTGTCTCCTGAGACAAGGCAGTGAAGGATGGCTAAAGAGAACACACAGAAATAGTTTACCATGATATTGTCAAAACCTAAATGCAGAAATCTCTTGGAGTAAAGAACAAAGAACACCTACTAGATCAAGACCATCAACTGCAGTAAGCCAAGGCATTATGCATACTGTTGAGGCCATGTTGCTGAGAACACAGCTGCAATGGGCAGGGCACGTCTCAAGGATGAAGGACCACCGCCTCCCTAAGATCTTGCTTTATGGTGAACTTTCCACTGGCTGCCGCAAGAGAGGAGCCCCAAAGCGAAGATACAAGGACTCCCTGAAACAACATCTCAGCCTTGGCCATATTGATCATCATAACTGGTCTACTCTGGCCTCCAAGTGGGAGGCCTGGAGACACACCATCTATACCACTGCGGATGCTTTTGAGAAAGCACACAGGATCACCCTTGAGGAGAAAAGACAATGCAGAAAGAATCGTGCCTTGCAGAACACACCATCTAAGGAGCCTTTCTGCTGTGCCTTTTGCAACTGCGCATGCCTATCTCGTATTGGCCTTTTTAGCCACCAACACGCTTGCAACATACATGGGTAGAGCCCTTCCCAAATCTTCGTTCGCGAAGCCTAGCCATGAAGATGATGATGATGACAAGGTGATACCTAACAACATGAACAAGTCAGAAGAAAAAAAAAAAGAAAGAAAAAAGATGACAGTGGGCTGAAAGGAAACGGAGAGAGATAAAAGAGCTGATGAAAAATACTAAAAGGACTGACAAATTTCATATTTAATTTTTATAATTATTTTTATTTGGCAATAAAATCCAATCCCTACACTCCACAATGGTAGATATTTACCATTTGAGGCATATCACAAACTCTGCCGAAGCTTGTTTCGGAAGCAATATGGTATTTTCTTTTTAAGCTCACCATAGATGTGAGAGTGGAAAGTAAAATGCTCATTGGGTGTGGGTGTTTCCCAGCCTAATGGAGTTCTCGTTAAAGTGTTTCATTGTTTCATTAAAGTGGAAAGGAACACATTCATTCATACCTGCAGCTTGTCTAGACTTCAATACAATGTAACAATGTCTTAATCACTCATTGATCTGCTATTCTACATGTCCCTTCCCTTCTCAAAACTTTTTGACTGATTTCCCAGAATTTGATGAAGAATTCACATTGTGATTTTTTTCTTTCTGTCGGATGCATGAATTTAAGACCTGAACCCAAATTTAACATTATTGACAAAAATTTAGATTATTTGTTACGTTTTACATGAGTCTTCCAGTCATAGAACTACCTCGAGCTCCTTTTACCCTCTGTCTTGCAAGCTGCAGAAATCATTCTAACAATACAGAATACAGCTGGGAATTAAAAAAAAAAAAAAAAAAAAAAAAAAAAAAATTTTNTTATAATCTTTCTTAATGTTATCCCATTTCACATCCTCTTTAAAATAAGTAAGGCTGTATTATGGATCAGTGGACCATCACTCCAGGCTAGCATTTTTCACAATCACAGATAATTTAAAGGGAACACACTTCTATTTTCTTCTTTCAGTTTACTGCCTTTTAACAACGCAAAACAGTTTGCTAGTAAATAAATACGTGCTTCACAGAATTACAGTGTGGTGGTAGTGGAAAGCTGTTTAAACTGAAAGTAATCAGACAATAACCGAGATTGAAAAGGGGGAGAATGGGGATACAGCAGTTCAAACAGAGTGTGTTGAAGAGAGAAAAGGGGAGAAGTGTCCCACGCTACTGCCGAGCATCCTAGCGCTGTGCTCTGCTGCCACCTGGGCCGCGCCTAGGGACGTGCAGGCAGCGCCGCGCTGGGGCCTCGCCAGCCGAGATCCCGCTGCGCACCTGCGGTAGCTTTCTGGGAAACCTCAGTCGGTCAGGTCTAGTCATACTCTTCACTTATGTCACTTATGTTATAAATAAGACGAGGACATATGCAACGTCTAAACGGTCTGCTTGTTTCTGGAGAAGAGCTGGAGGGCGTTCTCCACAGGAGGTTTATTTGCCTGTCGTGCTTAAATTCGAAACTTAGAAATGTGAGTGGGAGGAGAATTTTTTTCTGCCCGTTTGCTTACTGTAGCATTCTTCTGCTTCCTTGTCCAGCCTTATCTAACACATTGAATGACGAGAGCACTCAGATTCCCTTTCATACGGCACCAACCTGCCTTCTTGTCGTTCCTACAGTGTGACCACTGGGGCTCTGGAAGGAGCTCCCGGCAGTCCGTGCCACGTCCACGCGAACAGTGTCGTGCAGCTGCAGTTAGAGGTGTCCCCCCACCTTTTTGGGTTTTTTTGGGGGGGGAAGGGACGTGCAAAAAAAGGTGACAGAAGGATCATAATTTAATGAAAATATAGAGAAATTAGTATTAGAAAATCAATGGAGATTGTTAATTTCCTTGTTTCCTTCTCTACATCCTCGTGTTACAGTGCAATAGCGTTGTCTTGACATCAGGCACCGGGCTGATGGTACTGAGTTTGGAAAGCTTTCATGCACTTCATTTCATCTTCGAGTTGCACATGCTTTTTCTGTCATTTTTAAGGCTCTTTTCTGCTTCGGAGGAAACGTATCTGACATGCTGGAGCTTGCTGGTGGTAAATATTTCCTTTGACTACAAAGTGCATGTGTGAAAAAGGCTTTTTTTTTTAATGGAAATAAGTTTCTTGCTTCTTTCTTTGTTACAATTTTTAGTAGTCTGTAAACGAGCTGAATCTGGAGGTCTAAGCGAAATAATACTTTTGGACCTTGTGCTTTCAGCCACACTACGCTGAGGAAAGTGCAGAAGCTCTGTATATGCATGTGTGAGAGGGATGCAAGCAATGCACATGGCAGTTTGCATACCAGACTAGGTGACAAAGTAGGGACCACAGGTGAATCCCCAGGAGATCTGCTTTGCCAAGAGGATTTCTTCATTCCAGAAGTGTTCAGCTCTCCAACTGCTCCCCAGAGTTGGTAGTTCTGATTTGTTTCAACTGAAAAAAAAACCCCAAAACAAACAAAAAAACCCCCAAAACCAAGAATAGAAAATGACACGTAATCAAAAGTCCCCAACCAAGTAGCCGTGTGAGATGGGCTTCCTCTCAAGCGCTCCGCCACGGGCTGGGGTCTCGGTGCCCGGGCGAGAGAAAGGGCTGCAAAGAGTTAAGCCGCTGACTTGCTTGCTAGGCAAAGTTTGAGGAAGAGTATGTCTGAAGCTGAGTACGCTGCAGCCCCGCGTTTGAAGTCTGCCACCCTCACTTAGGAGCTCTGCATCTCTGGTTGCCACCGGTGAGTAATGATCGCACGGCGATAAGATCGCTCCGCGGCGTTGCGCCGGAGCCGCCGGGGGAAAGAGAAGAAAGGAAATTGGAAGGCGTTTAACCGCTTTAGCAGGGTGTTCTTCAGTGTCATCGGCGGGTGTCGGGGTCAAATGACTGGCTGGACAGCAGCTTGGAAAGAAAATTTCCTTCCTCCTTTCCCTGAGAGAAACCTTGGCTGATGGTGACCACTGGCAGCGATGGAAAACAGAGGTCTTGGTGGTGATCCTTAAAATAATACCATGCCGGAGCCCAGATGTTCTGCCACTTTCTCCCCTTTCAACCTGCCAGACCCTGTGGGTTTTGGGTGACCTACCAAAGAGGACACACCTCCTCAGGAGCAGGTAACAGCTAGTTAAGTCATTTTTTGGATTGAGACCACCTGGTTTTGACAAAGTGTGTCTTGAGTATCTTTCTCTGATTTAAAGTATAGCCTGGTTGAGGGGCCCGGGCAGGGAGGGGGACAGGCATAACCTAACCTCTCTGAGCCTGTGGGGAGGGCAACACCCTGCAGCCTTGAAGAAGTTCATAACATTCCCACTTTACTCTGTGACTGGGGGCACGGAGGGCAGAAAAGCCAGTGATCTATAAAGATCTGCTTTGCCTTATGTGTAGTCTACAGGTTGCTAATATAAGGGATGTGGAGAAAGAAGGGGCGGGTAGACAGAAGGTGAGGAAGAGTTAGAAGTGTTCTAGTTTTGGATTTTTTTCTTGGGTTTGGGTTGGGGTTTTTGTATTTTTTTTTCCACGAGAAAATGCACTGGCTGTCCATCAGCTTCGAGAAAGAGATATAAGCCATGCTCAAATGAGTGCTCTGAAATGTAAAGGCTTTAAAAAAAAAAAAAAAAAAAAGGCAGTTCTTAAAAAGTCAAAAAAAGACATAGAACAGCTTTTGGAAAGGTTGTTCATTTGCCTTTGGACTATGCGAGGCTCCAGATCTTTTCATCCCTCGGGACCAGCTGGAAGCTGCATGCAGACACTCGACTTCAGAGTAACCTGGTCTCTGAACCGGGGGTACAGGCTCTCCCCGGGGCTCTGACTCGTGCCAGACCAGCTCCTTCCCGGCCAGCTGAGCCCCGCGGAGGGCCCCGAGCTCACTCCCCTCCATTCTGGGGGCCTAAAGCCGTCCGTGGTGCCCGAGGCAGCCGTGCTAGGAGGGAAGACAGGTCTCGTTCCCGGGTCCTTTTCCCTCGCCAAGTCCCCTGAGAAATGCCTATCTACCTGCATTCTACCTTCCGCTCACCCCTCCCCCTTCACTCTGCGCATCCGCGTGGATTAGGTCACAACCTCTTCTCCGACCGGGCAGGCAGCGCGGCTTGGGGCTATCATTCGCGGGGGGTCTCCTATGCCCCCGTGGAGGGGAACGGGGTGGAGGGCAGGGTGAGTGCGGGGAAGGCAGGGGCCGCGCCGAGCTCCTCGGTACGGCTTGCTAAGCCTTTGAAATCGTGAATAATTTAGTGTGTGTCCCCCCAGGCGGAGGTGGGGAGACAATGGCGAGTGATTCAGCTTTTGAGGTACGGCCGAGCAGACGATGCAAGCTTAGCGAGCAGTCAGGGGTGAAGGGGAAGCAAACCCCGAGGCAGTTCAGTTGCCTTTTCTGTTTCCTCGACACATTGCACTGATCAGCTCTCCACTTCTCTCCTCCATCCCTTCCCAGCCCTTCTCTTAAAGTAACTCGCAGCAAAAGCCATACTGTTCATTTTCCTTACTAATGGAGGAGTTTGAGGCAGATTCTCCTCGAACGCCCCAAGTCGAGTACTACCTTGACGGCTGTAC
>VWZX01003020.1:39532-142787 GCA_013399015.1 Galbula dea
ACCCTATCGCTCAAGCGCTTCTCCGTATTAAATAGTCTTGCCTTTAAGGGAACTTGTCAGAACTAGAGATGCTTACTGGCAGCGGGGGAAGGGTTACCCCGAAACAAGCGCAGACAGCTCGGGATGCACACAACACGCATTCATGAACACGCACACCCACTGAATGTGCACAGGAGACATTGCGGGGGGGTGGGAGGGTGGGGAGCGTTGTTAGCGCTTTAGGGCAAAAGGCGGCTTCTCCGGCGGTTTTAAAGTCTTTCTGACTGATGATGGAAATCAGAGAGAATAGTAAAGGAGGTCCGTCTCTTCCCTGAGGGTTGGACTTTCTTTTATTCTGTGTTATATTTATTGCGAACTGCTATTGCCTACCTAAAAGTTCGGAGGGCGAAGGGGAGTGGAGGTGGAAGGAGAAGGGGGTGGGGGAGGGGGGCTTGTCGTGGCTGCACATGAAATATCGCCATGTTGGTGGAGAACACAGCTGTAATTATTGCTAGCGAGGACATCTGCCCGTTAGGACCGCAGCTCTGGGGAGTTTTTCAGCCCGCTCCTTGACTTCTTTTCCGGCACACCCCAAAAGCCCCCAGAGAAACGGGGCCGAGGCAGCGCTGCCGCGAAGGGCGATCCCCGCACCTTCCCTTCCTGCAGCCCCAGCCCAGCGGGCTCCGCGGTGAGGTGGGGAGGGGATCTGGGGGCTGCGCAGCCCACACACACCCCCGGGCAGAGCAGCAACCCCTTTGGTTCCCTTCGCTGAGAGCAGGGCAGGAGAGCGAATCCACAAGGACTGAGCTCGCTAAACTGCCCTCAGCAAGCAATGGGTTAAAAGCGGGGAGGGGGGGTAGAGCCTGACTTTTCCTCTTGGAAAGGTTTAGGTTGCAGCCCTGCCTTCCAAGCATTCTTTAAACTAGAAATGTGGGAGGGACTCCAGGAGAGAGAGAGATGGCTATCAACTGAATTCATTACTGTAAACATCTCCCTGGGGTGTCAGGCAGGGAGGAAAAAAAGGCACGACTTGCATTAGCAGGGAATAGTCAGATCTGAGGCATCATTACTGCTAAGATCAGCCTGCAATCCCGGCTGAAGGCAGGCGCAGGACTTGGAGAGAGCCAGACACATACCCGCGCATATACTCACATGTAAGCGTCCGATGCCTTCTCCGACTTCCAAGGGTCCTGGGTTTCCTTACCTGCTCCTTATGTGATCCTTTCATCGTTTCCAAAGGAGAGAAAGAGAGGGGGGAAAAAAAAGGAATCACGAAAACAGGCGTACCCGCTGTTCCTTCTCGTTATTTTTTACCGGAGGAGGAACGGCGCGGGGAAGAGAGAGCGAGTCGAGGAGAGAAAGTGCGTTGGGGATGCCAGAGCCGCGGGCTGCGCGCCGGAGGAGGAGGTGGCGGAGAAGGGGGGAGGACGATGCCGCTGCCTCGTAAGGGCGGAGGAAGGAGCGGGAGGAGCGGGGGTCCCTCCGGAGCGGCGGCGGCCGGCGGGGAGCGGGGCCGGCCGGAGCGGCGCTGGGCGGCCGCACTGCAGGACGCGGAGGGCGGTGGCCACCACCGAGGAGCGACGGCGGAAAAGTTTTGGTGTGGGGGGACAGAGGCGTGGAGTGGGATTATGATCGGTGCCAGCGAGGGATTCCCAGACACCGCCAGGTACAGTTGGGATTTCATTCTTTCTCTTTTCTTCCTGGTAATACCAGTCCCGGGCGGTTTAACGCCTAGGTGCCCTTTCCTTTCTCGGAGAAGGCAACGGAGCCGGGATCAGGTTGTGTGGCAGAAATCTCGCCTCCGCCTCATTAAAGCCCATGTCAGTGAGCGTGCAGCGCCGGACACACACACACACGCACGGATTTATGAATGGCCAGCGGCAAGCGCTAGGAGAGTTCCAGGGTCATTTTACCCCAGCGTGTGAGTTAGGAGTGGGACTCGGAGCTCGCAGCTGCCGCGGGGTCCTGGGTCCCCGATCGCATTTCAGCGCTAACCTGTCCCCCACCCGTGGGCCCCGCACGGCTCCCGGCGGAGAAGGGAGAGCCGAGAATAACCCCTGCCACAGGGGAACCTGCAAAGCGCCTGTTTCAGCAGCAGCATTAGCATTATTTGGGACTTGGATTTGAGAAACAGGACCTTTAAAGGTGAACCATGCTTGGAAGAGGCAATCAGTTTAGCTCGGCTCTGACAAGTGTTGAGAACAGGGAGCTGCCCCCGGCAGGAGGATCCACCAGTTCCCTAGCAGCAGCCTCCAGAGTGGGGCTGGTGGTGTGTGGGTGGGGGCGGGCCAGGTTAAGAGAATTAGCTCAGGACGTCGGAATACAAAGAAGCCCCTCATAGATGGTGGTCTATGGGAAAACAATGACAAACACTGGAGGGGGGGTGTGTGAACAACAATAACATCGAAGAAATAAGGCAAACAGCTGAAAAGGTCTCTCTGAAGCATGAGATAGCAAAGTAAGAAAGTAACACTTTCCACCTTCTTTTCGGAGTAGAAATTAGTCAACAGGAGCTTTTAATTAATTTTAATGTAGGAAATCTGTTTTAAGGCTTACAAAAAGCTAATAAATCCAAAGCACAAATCCGTGTAAATTCCTGTACTGTATGTGGAAGATAGTGATTAGTTTGCTGCTTTTTGCAGATCTTAGCAAAATAGAGAGAGGTTCCTTACATGAGGAGCAGGAAAAGATATTCAAGCAAGTCAGATCTCTCTCATACACACAGACGTAACATACACACACGCACAGAAAGACAGGGTGTGTTAAAGAGAGGTTTATTTACTGCATCTAACTTACCAGTGCTTCCATGGAAATTACGCCAATTTAAAGGGTAAGACTGATCACCACTTGGATTTAAAAAACACAACCAACCAGACAAAAAAACCTAAACCAAAACCAACACCAAAAAACAAAACCCAAGAACCCAGCCTACCACCAAAACCCTTCAAACTTCTGTGGACTTAAGGACTTAATTCCTTGCTTCATTCACTGACATGGTCTTTCTGCAAAAGCACTTCTATATATTTGTATGTTCAGAGGAAGTCTATGAATTGTTTAAATATATATGAATTTTTGGAAGGAGAAAAATCAATCTGTCATTTTTTTCAAAATATTTAAATGTACTGTACCTATACCTTTATCCACCTTTTGTTCCTTTCTTCTTTTAAAGAGGCAATGTATGCAATGTTATCACTGATATATATCCTTTGCCTAGTGAAAAACATACAGCTGATGTTATTTAAAAGTCACCATGACTAAGTGACAAAAGTGATGTTAAAATATTAGTGTTGATTTGTTCCTCAAAACTACATAACATGAGAGGTTTCAAACATCATTACTATTTGTAAGAGGTTTGCTATTTAAACAATTGTTCTCTATCCTGGTATGGCAATGAGACAGTTAAAAGTAAGAAAGCACAGGCCCGGAGTACAGGAGGTGAAGTAAGTCAGAACACTGTGTAAATACAGTGTCTATAAAACTACCTGTGACTAGAACAGTCATTAATGTTTTCCAAAGTCCAAGGCTGAAGCAAGAAGTGGTGCTGGAATGCACCCAGCATTCTCAAGAGTTGCTCCACACACACATGCACACTATATTTTGTATAAGGTGATGTTATCTGTGTTTGGCTTTAAGACTCTGGATCTAATTTGAGCCACTGTTACAAGTCACATTTATATCCTGACCTGCTGGATAGTTTGATTTAGGATGTAGGCATATCTCCTTTGCGCAACCCTACACCTTCCCAGTTGGAATCTGCATTACTATGGTTATGGTTACCTTTGAGAATCAAGAATGTACTTGCCTTCAGCTGCTTACCATAGTAGTACCTAAAATGTAGAATGTTATTAGGGCTTACTTCCCTGCCCTTCCTGCAGAAAAGGAGATGTATTTTTACCAAGTCAAGAAAACAAAAAGGAGTTCAAACAAGCATCACTGTCAGGCTTTTCCTGTACTGCACTTTCTATTTAAAGGACTAGAAAGAAGGCACACTTAAGATAATATTGCTTACAGGGAAGTGAGGGCTTCATTTCTTGATCATTTATTCTACCTCTTTAATCTCAAAACGAGTTAATTTTTTTTTCACTGGTTTACTTGCATGTAACTTTAAGGCTTTTACCAGAGCAATTCAAATCCAGTCCATTAGTGACCTCTATCTGTGAGAAGTGTATAGTCAATAGTGTCTTTTCCCCTTTTTCTTCACCATAGTGCATTTGAAACACAGGCTATAAGTTGTTTTGTGCTTTTGTACCTTCAAATCACCTAGCTTGTCAGGTTAACAATCGTATCTGATACAGACAATGTGATTTCCCAGTATTTTTAGCAGGAAAACAAGAAAACTAGGTTCCAGTTCCAAACATCCATCCAGAACTTAAAAAGAACTCTATATCGATTCCAGCTACTCCAGTGATAATATGATGAACATTTAAAAAAATCAAAAAAATAAAAAGTAACCTATCTTATTGAACATCAATAGTCAGAGAATTATGTTTATGTTTGTCTGATGGTTTAATACTTACTCTAAAGCAGGCTGACTCTATGTGAAATTTTATTGCTCCTGAGTGCTTACATAATAACTGAAACTTGAGACAAACACTCAGACCAGATATACTATAAGTAGACTTTATAGTAGCAGGGTGTTTAAAAAATGTAAAAAAAAAAGAAAATAAAAATTCCAGCTGTGTCTATATTAGGAATACATGCCAGAGATCAAGGAAAAGGAGGTCTTTATAAACAGATGGTCTCTTTTAGGGGATTATTAAATCCAGCTTCTCAATACTAATTTGTCTCTTGTTTATATCCACAACTATATTCCATGTTTTAGTTAGTGATTGTAAATGGCAGCTGAGGACTTGATCAGCAATATCTTTGGGTAGGTGAATACCATTGTTTGACATTTCCCAGATTGTAGCTGATTACCTCAGCACTTAGCAATATGATGTTTTTAGGTGTTTCCTTCCCTCCCTCTTGGGCACTCTTTGTAGGAGTCTTTCTGCCAATGCTTTTTATTTATTTCCTCAAGAAACCAAAAGAGCTGGAACTTGCCTCAGGGGTATGAAAAATACTTTTTCTTTTCTTTTGGTAAAACAAATATTTGGGGTTTTTCTGGTCCCTTATAAAAAACAACAGAAAAGAATAATATATAGTTATTATTGTAAAGAAGGCTAATTTAACATATACTGAAGATAGAAGCTTTAGTTTCCCTACAGCTATGTGTAACCTACATCTTTCAAGTAATTGACTTCTTTTAAAGGAAAACAACCACAAAAAAATCATCATTAAAATATGTCTCTTGACATGCAAGTTTTATTCATTTATTTAAAGCAACCCCAAACCTCAATCTAGGTAATGCTCAGGGAAGAAGCATTTGAAATAAAAATTATTCTTTGTTTAACAAATTATTCTAATCATATCAAACAATATTTCCTAGAAATAGTGCAATTTCATATGGTATTTTCTGCCACTGATGAAAGGTGTTGGTACCTTCTTACACCTTTGGGTTTTTTTATTGATGATTTACCTAGCTAACAGTTTGATTTTTTTTTTCCCCTTCCCTCTTCAATTCCTTCTTCTGACATAGCCCTTTGAACTGAATCGAAATTAAATACTGGCAACAACTTAAAACAGATCCATCATGCTCTGTTCAGCATTCCTGAAAACTTAAAGATGAGTAAAGAGGTCTGTAAAATACCCCTTCTAAAAAGAAATCCTGTGCTATCAGTTCTACTTAGAAGCAATCTCCTGTACAGTTTAGTTCAAGGTATAACTGCTTTATTCATCAATTTGTTGTAAAAGAAACCTTTCCTGCTCTAGTTTAATGCAAGTATGTATTTATAAAAGTGTACAACACCAAGAATAGTTGGTTATTTAGAGGTACACTGTCATTCTAACTGATCCTTCAGTCCCTGGAGACAAAACTCAATAGGCTTTGGATGTACAGGATCAGATCATTGCTAAACTTGGCCCTGCAAGGTGAAGATTTTACTTGGGTCCCGGGTGAGAGGTGGCTTGCTTCCAACAGGCCCTGGTCAGTGTTTTGTAGGACCTGCCCCTTACAAAGCAGAATATTAAAGGTCACAGATAATATTCTGGCTTGGACTTCAAGTCAGTAGGAGGCTTTCATAACACTTAATCACCAGCTATTTACACATTCACAAGGTATTTACCTATTCACAAGGTAAATTATCATTGTAATTTTCTCCTGCAGTTATGGATTAAAGATTGCAGTCCAAAATCTTTGAGGAATCATTTTGAAAGGTAGTTTCAACAATAATCTGTAGATTGCTGTAATGGTCTACAGTCTGGTTTCACAAATCCCAGCCCAGGTGGGGACATATCTTGAGCTATAGAATACAGAAGAGGGCATTTAGTTCCTTTTATCATCCCTTATTTGTGAATATATCACAGAGAAAATGTTTAGATGAAGGGACAGAAGTTCTCTTTGGTCAAAGTTCTTTATTGTGGTCAAGTTCCGATGGGTAATCTAAATTATCTTAAAAATGCAAAAACATACAGACATCAAAGTAGCTCCTTCCTGAACACATATTAATTATGATTGAATTTATCTGAATGTATTCCATAATCCTTATTCAGATAAAATTGACAAAATTTTTTTAATGTCAGGGATCTTGAGGGAGAATTACAGGAAGATATTTTGGAATTCCATCTTACTGATCTGTTAGGTGTTCAACGCCATGAACAACTGTGTTCAGCAAGGTCTGAGCAGGCTGATGCTAGACACTCCTCTTAAAGTAAATACTGCAAACTGTTCGGAAGTAGTACATGACCCATTAAGAGTAGCAAAGGTCAGAGCTCTGAATGAAAAGCCTTATCAGCACCTTCTGAGAACTGAAATCAGTGTGCAGCAGTGTCACTCCCAGTTCCTGCTGGCAGCTTTTGTCATTCCTTCGTCAAAACCAACAGGGAAAAATAAACTGAAGAGAAGAACATTTCTCAACAGGACTTTCAGTCCTGGACCACACAGTCACACAAGTAGTTCATACCTCACTGAGTTGTTCTGTAAGAGTTAGACAAGAGATACCATGTGGAAAAGGGTTTTCCATGTGGGGAAAGGACACAGTGCTCTTGCTGTGTGTCCTAGCACTGCTGAGAGATTTTGGTGATGCTCATACACAGTCCTCAGCCTTCACACAGGTTGCAGAGGACCAAACCATGATCAAACTGCAGTCATAGGATCATCAACCACAGGCTTGTAGATTCAAAGTTAGAAGTATTTCTTTCTCTTGAGATTTCCTCCGTGCTTTCCCTACAGAGAAAAAGAAATGCAATATTAGAACTGTCTTAAAATGAGTATGACATTCACAATGTCGCTGGAAAGGAACGGAACAAAAAATAAGCATTATTTTATATCAGAATCTTATTGACAGCACAAGATACTTAATATAGAGTTCTGAAGAAGGAATAGAGGTTTGATTTATATATGGAGATGCATACATAAATATAATTTGTGTATGTGTTACATGTATAGGTGACTGTGACTTCGTCTATAAACACACAAGTCTCCCTCAGACCCTTCAAAGCATTTATGATTAATTTACATTCAAAATTATTTTTGTTGGTGAGCGCCAAATCAAATTAAACAAGAAGAACAATTTATATTTTTCCTCCAGTGTGTTGGAAGTTTGTATAGTGGGTAAAAAACCCCACTCTCTCAAGAGGTACTATTCCCAAGGTTGATCGCAAAAGTCTATAGCAAACTTACTTGTGCTTATGAAATAGAGCTTCACAGCTGAAAACCTGCTTTTTAAATTAATGTATTTGATTCCAGACTCAATCCTTCTCTCTTTTACTGGCAAGTTAATTTCACAGACACTCTTCTCATGATTAGAGATTACTCATGTGAGTAATAATTTGAATACCCGAAAGTGATGTCATTTAGCTGTAATTGAAGATGATACAACCTCAACAGTGTGTCTCTAGTTATACTAACATGTATATGCTTTCATTAGTAGTTTCTTCATGTGTGTATGGGAAAACAAGCTATGTAAGTACCAGTCATTTAAATGGCTAGAATGAATTATAGTCATACTAGGATTGTAGCAGTATATTTGTTTGTTACAGATACAGCCTACATAGGTGTACTTCTGTAAAAACTACCTGTAGGTTAGGCATTGGGTGTGTGTATTATTTAAAGAATTATGATTTTGGTAAGTGAGATGGTTTTAGTGAGCCTGTTGCATGCCTGAAACACTAGCTGAAACCATGTGAGGTGTCTCTAAATGAAGGAATATTTGTTAGAAGTACCTTATAATTTAATTTGTGATCTAAGAAATTTTTCCTAGGTGGTGCCTTTTGTGTCTCTGAGACATTTGCATCCAACTAAATGTACCCTATTTAGCAATCTTGTTCATCTGGTTTCATAGGCCACCTCACTGGCTGATCTAGGTTCAGCCTTATTCTTATCTTTAACCACTTAGCTTTGGAAATAGTTGTAAATGCTCCTAGACTAAACATTATTTCTTGAATTATATCAATTAAAAACTTGATGTTTATTTCATAATTTGTTATAATTATGTAGAAATAAATAAAATCACTTTGGTACGTTAATTGGCATGATCTTGGGTATGGTGGTTAGAGAACTCCAATTTAATATGTTAATGGTCTATATGCATATTGCATCATGTTGTACTGATCCATTACTGTAAGCCCCTATACTATTAACTGAACAAGAGAATCTGGAGGTAGGGAAAGATGTATAAGGCTAACTAACAGCTAGCAGTCGTCTCCGTACATTTACCAAATTTTCATTCTTGATCTAAATGTTTTCAAAGATTTCATCTGAAACATTTTATTCTTTGAACTGCCCTTAGAATACTATGTTTCAACATAAAATAAGTAAATTAAAAAATTTAAAAGTACTGTTACCCAGCCTGATAAATTTGTCCTTCTTCAAAACACATTTAGTGGTCAAACAACAAATTTCCTCATACTGAAGATGAGTATAAAGTTAGAGACAGCTAAAATTTAACAGAATATGAACACATACACACAGAGTCATTCCCAGCTGTATTGCTAAATCCTGTGTATCAAATTGGTATATGCCCGACAGTGATTTTTGAAATAGCTCGTTCTGGCCCTGTGCCATGCTGCTCAGTGAAGAGGTTCTTGCAGCAGTTCAACAGTAAATTGTAAAATGGATTTTGCCAGTAGAAGTATTTTTTTTATCTGAGAAATTACTTTCACTGTTTGACAAAATTAATTTCAGAACCTTATTTTTTAGCGGTTGTGCAACAGAATAAGAGTCTTTACTCAGGAAGTGTCTGCCATCACAACTTTGAAAATACTTAGGCAAGGAAGAAGAATAATGGACACCTCTCAAGTTTTAAAAATGTGCACTTTGAGTGCCACAGTCAGAGCCAAATCCCTTATAATTGCCCAGAGATGCCTAAGCTTCTGTGATGAAGCATCTGACAGCAGTGTTACTCTAATTGCTCTATCCATGTTGTACCCAATAAAAAATATCTTTTTTATTCATGTTGTACTGTGTATTCATAATGGTAAACAAGTACATACATGCATGCAGCAACACATACAAACAAAATGTAAAAAAAAAACCCCAAAACCAAACCAAACACAATTCTGAGATAAATAGAATGACAAAATATCGTTTAGCAAATTCTGTTTCCTTCTGAAGTTTAGTTAGCATCTTCCTTTTTAATTATTACTTAACCATATTACTTCACTAGACAGCAGGGCAATCAGTGACACTTGGCCCTTTGGAATGAAAACTGTATATGAGTTTTTCTAGTTTGTTTACTTTTGTCCTCTATTGCTTTCTCCCCATAGTTAATGGAGAACCGTTTTCACAAGTAGTACTCTGTTTAATACAGTTTAAAAAAGAATGTTGTAATTGGATTTCTAACTTTTTTTTTTGAGTGCTGGTTACTGCATTCGGCATCTGCCTTCGCACCATAGCCTTAGCTTTTAGTTACGTAAAATTCCAAGAAAATGCAATGATTTAAAATTAAATAAAAAGAAAAAAGCCAACAAACCCAAAATCAAAACCAAAGGAAAAACAAGACCACAGCCCAGAAACTATGAAAATCTCAGTGTTAACAAGATGGTTATATTCCATCGCACACTGAATAATCTTATCAGTACTTATTTATCTTAATATTTAGTATCAAATACAGGTTTCAACTCTGATTATTACTGAAGTCAAACAGTCAGTTCTATCCTCATATCAACACAGTGAATCTTTTAAAATCTTCAATAAATGAGATGTTAAAGTTGCTGCCAGCAGCTCTGGCAAGAGAACTGTTGATTTGCCCAGATTCTCTTTCCTGCAAAAATTTCTTATCAGCTGATCCACACATCCTACATGGTGTAACTGTGGATTTACAGATATGAGGACAGAATGACTGAAAGCAGATGGATGGCATGAGCATAAATAGGCCATGAATTACCAACTGTGGAGCTTGATTCTGAGCACCAGGAGAGGAGATTATAAATTTCAGAACCCCTCTAAGGATAAGCAGCTCTCTAGGTAGAAGGGCTTGTCTTTACTTCTTCGCCCTTCATTTGTCCAAAGTTGAAAGTGCATAAATCACTCTGTATGAGCAGAAATGACTCTGAAATTCATAATCACTCATCTCTGTGACATTGATGGAAGCTCTATTGGATAAAACGCATAGGTATTCTAATTATGAACCTCTGATATTCAGAACTACCCCTAGGCCATCAATATCTCATATGCAATCATATTTTACAAGCTGCTGAATGATTGTCTGGTTATGCATGTGCTGACCAAGAGAAGACATCCTGAAATCTAGCTGATCAGCTGCAGAAAGATGAACCTCTTTAAGCACTAGGAGAATAACCTTTAAATTTCAGATAAAATTAATATCAGTTCACAAGCTATTTAGGTCTTGTGAAGAAATATTTGCTGATCTTGGGAAAGGGTGTTTAAGTGTAGTCCCGTGTATTGTCTTGTGTAGAATGATAACTATGTTTGACAGAAAGGTGTTCTTTTTAACTCCTTCAGTGATATGCTGAAAGATTCTCTCTTATTAGAAGCAGAAATGATGCAGAGACCTGTAGCTTTGCTATGAAATATACACTCTCTTCCACCATCTGAGATACTTTTGTTGTATTTATATTCTCTTCGGTTTCTCTCTCTCAGTCTCTCACTCTTTATTTTTTTAAGTACATGCAGCAGCACATGATTCTGAATCAGAATTTTTAGTTAGCTCTTTAGCAAGAACATTCTCTCTTTTAAGCTGGAGTTCATTCTTTTATGTCTGAAATGTCAGGTACATTGAGGACACAAAGTATCCTAAAGATACTATCAAAACTAAAGTAAGCAATAATGATGATGGAAGCTTTTCATTTAAATATTTCTCTTATTTTTGCAAGTCAGATATTACAGTATTGTGCAAAGGGAAGATAGAAGCAGGAAAGGGAAAGTGACTAGAAAATAACAGGGAGAAAACAGGCTGAAAGTGTGCAATTGAAATTGTCCCAGCTGAACATAGTGCAGAGATAAACAACTTTTTGTGCAACAGGAAATCAGAATTTCCTAATGACCACAGTTTTAATCACCTAATCTGTTACTTATCTGGGAGTAAGACAAAAAAACAGATAGAGAGTAAAGATGGGATGGATAAAGCATTTAGTGAATAACTAGTCTAAAATTTTCCTCTCAGGAATGTATATATACACAGAAAGCCTGCTTTATATAAAGAGGAATAATTAATATTATTTGTTATTTTAAATATGTTATCTAGATCCTGGCAGCTTTTATCTGAAAGCTTAGAGAACCATCATTAAAAAAGAAAAAAAAAAGTTTTAATCAAGGGAATGCTGGAGAAAACACTCTAGGGGCAAAGGCCACTGAAATAGGTCTTCATAATTCTTGCTTAAACGAAACATGCTGAAGAAAATGGCCACTGTGCACTGTAACATACAAAATTGTGATGTTGCTTCTGTGTCATCAGTGCATTCAGGCTGTCCTGTTGATTAAATCACTGCTTAGGTCAAACATTGATCAAACTCTACATTATGGTCTGGATTGCAGTATGCTCTCTCCCATTGCAGCTGAAGGCAAGGCAGAATTCAACCCTGGATTCCAAAAACAGTGATCGGACAAGAAGTGGTGCACAATAAGAAATGAACCGGCAGTGGTTGCAGAAACTCCCTTCATGAGTGCATATATGGGAAAGTTGGTGTTTCTCTTCCCCCAGTCAGACCAAATGCCCACAATCATCAGCAGCACCAGGTCTGGGTGCATAATATGAAGGAAGGAGATAATTTATGGGGAAGGTTATATTAAAGATACATGCCCTTGCTTTATCAGAGAGAATGTGCATTTTTTTAAATGATTTCAGCATTCACCACAAGTGTTCTGCTTGTAATAATATTTGGGACAATATGTAGCTCTACTTACTTGCTTACTTGAAATCTTGCAGAAAGTCTAGTAAAGAATCTGACTATAATTCGGCTACGGTAACTGTGAAAGAGAAGAAAAAACTCAGTGGAAAGATGGCACTGTATGAGTTAACATGTTAGCCCTTCATTCTTTCAGATCAAGCTTCCTGTGAGTAATAAAACACAAGTCAGATGAATTTGGCCAGTCTCAGTGAAGCCTCTCATGGATTGTTGCCCACATGGGAATAACTACTGCATAGATTAGCTCTGTGAATAGTCCCAGGACAGGTGTGGGACTGAACTGCATTGGCTGTACTGCTCCAGGGAACTTGTGTGTGATACTTCACTCAGTGATGATCTGTCTTGCCTTTTCATAAACATTAAAATTCAGCCAAACTTGTTTTTCAAGTGGGAGAAAACTCTTTTTTTGTCAGATTTGCAAATCTTTTATTAGACATTTCAAAAATAATGTAGTACAAGTGAAAATTTAAATACCCTGAATTATTTCTTAGAAGCCTGCATTTTGTTCCTAAGAACAGGAATAATGTTCCAGATTCTGACCCACCTTTCCTAACAGTCTAAGATAAATAACAAGTGCAATATTCTTAAAGTTTAATAGGGGATAGAATGACACAGAATTTCTCCTGCTGAATACAAAATCTTTCTGTTTCCATTTGAAATCCAGACATAGTGATCTATATGAAGTGAAAGGTAGACTCAGGTAAAGTCACTACTATTAACAGAGCCTCATTTTTCCAGTCCCTGTCAGAAGTGAAAAGATTTATTAGGTAAGGAGGATGAAATACTCTTTCACCTTCACGTCCTCTTTTTCCTCTGTTTTTATAAAGCAGAATTCAGCCTAAGTCCCTAAGTCACACTGTACAAGTCCTTGTAAAAGCATGATGTCAGAAACAAGCTCTGCGTTATTCCTCCTGACATAAAAAGAGGAAGAGTTAATGATAGTATTTGGTCAAAGAAGCACCAAAGCACAAGCAGATTCAGAAAGCTGCTTGATATTAGATGTGTAGTGCTTGTGTAAATCAGGTCTGGACCAGTTTACAGCAGCTGAATATCCACAACATAGAACAGAAAACTTCTCTGTTGAGTTCCTTGTTAAAGTCATGGGACTGTAGGCCAGCCTTTCTTCTTTAGCAATAAGGGGAAAGGATTGTAACCTGGGAGCTGACATTCTGCCGTTTGTGCCTTAGTTGCCTCTGAATCAACAGAGGACCCTGCTCTTCTTGATTCAACTGGTGATTTAAGGAAATGCTGGGGCATATGACTGCTAAAGGTCAGGTTTACAGTGCTACACTAGTTATTTGCCACAAAGTTTGGAGTTCCAGATTCATATATCGACATGGTTGTGTAATTTATTGAGACATCTATTTATACTTTAGTTATGTTTCTTATGTCTGTCTCATAACAATTGCTGTACCCCTTGTGCCTGATGTATTTTCTATGACATTGTTCACCCATTCCACCACTGCTATATCTAATGAAGCTTGATTTTCACATGCATGTGACAATCGTGGGCATGTAGTGCAGCTCAAAAAAATCTACCAGCCTAACCTTCATCTCCTTTTTCCAGAGGACTACAGACATAACAATTTTATCAATGCAACTGTAGAATTTTTGGCACTTACATTAAATTCCAAACAGATTAATTTTAGCTACTTAAATAATTTCTCTTGATATAGGAACTCTCTACCACAAGACTAGGGAGAATAATGACAAGGTCTATCAATTTGTCATTTTTTGAATTCAGTAAAACCTATAGTTGTGTGTATTCTCATGATCATGTAGTCTAAGAAAGATAAGAACAGTGTGAGGAAATTACTTAAATGTTACTGGAGATAATAGAGCACTGCTGGTTTGCAGATTAATATTGACCTTTAGAATCTACAGTAGGATTTTACACTGTTGTCTCCAAACAGAAATAGGCAGTAAAATGTGTGGAGCTTTGCTAGCTGGTAACCGGTGATGTCTTTAAATATACGATTTAGCAGCCTTTTTCCAGTACAAATTTCAGTAGTATGCCAGAGGCAGTTAATGTTTAAAATAAATGTATGCATTTTATTAGTAATTATTTCCTTTATAGAAGCTAGTACAGTTTTAACTAGAGATAAACCTATCTGAATTGATAATGAGCTGCATTATGTTCTGTTGTGTTCTACTCATCACTGTAGTAGCCTAATGTCAATCTGTAAAACTGCCGTGAAAGGTGTCGATACACCTTTGTTTGATAATATCAAACGACTTTATTTCATGCAGAGCATTATTAATATGCAACCTGGTCAGTCAGAATTACAAATCTTTGAATTCTCTTCTGAATATGAAATTCAGGGCAGTGATTTGTACCCATGACTATTTATGAGCACATAGATCATATTTATAACTCCACTGACTTCACACATATGAACAATCTAGACAAGTAATTAGCAAAATTATGTAAATTCTGCTGCATATTCCAACAGCAAATAACAGTGTTGCAAAGTGACTCCCAATGAATCATTCTTTTAGAAATGTATCTCTGTCTTGCTCTCTCTCTCTCTTTCTAGCTACTATCTTAACCTCCAGTTCTTAAAGCCCTAGTTATATTGAAACCTAGGTCTTCTCACAAAGATTAAAGGGTTGTACTTTCATGGTTCTGTGATTCTATCTATTTTAAAATCTCTTATCTGAGACAGCTACTTTAGGAAAAAGTCTACAAGTTCACTAATAGATACTTGTACAAAGCTGTCATTTTAGACTGTGTAGAAATGAGATTAGAGCTGATCTGACAAGAAGGAAATGTCCCCTTCCTTCACTCCGGTTCCTTTCTCCCAAGTAATTATAGAAGTTGATATTCAGCTCAGTGTATTGCCTGATTTTTGGTTAATTTCCAGTAGGAAAATTCTCCTTATCATAAATAAATACGTGTGCTCTGTAATTGCTGACAACCACATAGGGATCCTTATTACTTTCCCTTACATGTATTGCAATGCTGCAGATAAAATCATGTGAACTAAATATCTCCACACCTAGTATTACTGGCCTAAAATAGAGAAGGATCTTTTTGCCATTTTTTCACTATTTAAATTTTCTTGTGGAACACCAATATAAATAAGGGAAAAGGAATTATAAGACTTGAAATAGTAAGAACTAACATGTGACTAGTTACACTTGTACCACAGGTTTTCTCCAGTGTAAATCCAAGTTTATTCTTATGAGACCTCGAACTATTTTACATGTATATAACTGAAAATGAAGAGACTTATTCCTTGTTTCAAATTTAATCCATAGGATAAAGGAGAAAGAAGATGAGCAACCTCACATCAAATCAATTGACAGTTTCACTGCAAAACATATTTAGGGCTATAAATAATCAGAAATGCACTGCGTGTGCAGAACTGTGTGAAATGCCTAATGTAGAGTAGAGGGTACTGATGGTTTATGAATCAAAAGGTATCAGTACACTGACAAATCAAATGAGTAAATACAAAGAGCTGTTTATATGTATACACTGCCCATACCCACAGTTGTTTTGAAAAAGTACATGTAAAAATTCATATTTTTGAAAATAGAATCAAAAGTTTGACATTAGTCCAAAGAGAATGTCCAAAAATCTAATTTTTAACAGCATAATAGATTTTCATTACAAATACTAGGTAATAGGGAAACTAAAAATTATCTTTTATTTTTTAATATAAACAGTGAAAAATAGGCATTCCATAAGCAGCAAAATTATGACATTACTTAAGCCAAGTTTCTTGATTTTCTTTCTCATGATCAGCATTCCACCCTATAAAGAAACTCATATATGTGCTTAGTATGTGACCATTCAGCCACTTGAATGTGTGAGGTCTTGGAGAATAATAAAAATAAATCCAGTAAAACAATTGTCTACTTCCAGATTAAATGCAAGCATTAAAATTGTTACTATAAACAGATAATTCCTAATGAGGCTGCAGTTTCACACCTGATTTTTCCATATACAAACTGAATTTAGAGTAAACAGGTGAAGGACATTGTAAGGACTGTCTAGAGAGTAGAGCAAAAATCTGGAGAATACTGTAACAAAGTTATGTTATAGGTTATGTATATTTCGGTTTTAACAGACAACTATAGGCAGCCATGATTGATTTCTAGGGGTTTTGCTTTCCATTGTAAGTCAAGAGTATTTTCTCATGAGTATTTCAGTACATATAGTGTATTTATCCTGATGAGAATTTACTCCACGTTACTTGACTTTAAAAATAAGAATGTTTTTTCCTTCCCAAAACTTAAGAATGATGCAGCTGTATTTATTTTGCAGTTATTCCATGCCAAAACAATAGATTTTTTCTTGATTTATCCTCTATCTTCCCCCCAACTCTCCCCAATGTGCCTAACATATCATTCCTGTGAGATGCAAGCCTCCATTGAGTAAATTTACACTCCTCCTCTATTTCCAGATTGATCAAAGTTAAATTTGGGAAGAGCTCCCTTTCCATAGCTAAGGCCAAGTTCTGCAAAATTCTGCATATTTTCAACTCCAACCAAGGTCAATAGATTTTGAACAGTAAAAGCATTTTGCAGTATTTTCACATGTATTTAAATCCACAGAAATGTCTTGCTGTTATCTTCATTGGAAGGATCAAGAAGCAGCACTCATTATGTTGTTAGACTTTTGAGTGAGAAAGCTCTAATTCCAAAATATATCATGACCTAAAATAGAAATCTGAGACAGCTTGAAATAAAAGTCCTATCTGAAGATCAAATTTTCACACGTTGGTGTTTCTGGTTTATTATAGCAGTATCACCTCCATAGTCCATGAAACAACAGCAATAAGTAATAAAAGTTGTAAGAATAGGTAGCAGGTTGTCCGACATACAATGAGAATTAAAGCAAAGATCAATCTCCCTTGGTAAATGTTGATATGAATTATTAAATGGAACAGTGGCAAAATACAGTCTGTCAAAAGCAGTTTCTTTCTAGAGACGTGAGAGGAATTAAAATTTATTTCAAAGGGAAGCTTTCATGCCTGTCTCCAACATCTTGGTTTGCTTGAATTGCACAACTTGCCTCTGTATTAAAACTTCCCAAACTAATTTACCTGACAAAGAAAAATGTTTATTGGAATGACTTTAGAAATAGCTGGAATTTTCCTTCTCAAGTGTTTCCTGGAAGAAAATATTGTAATGTTGTATGTAGTAAGTGTGTTTCTAGGGGGCTGAAAGCATGGCATCCAGTTACTGCTTTGATATTGAGTATATCTAATGGTGCTAGAATATATACTCTATAATCTGAACATGCAGGTCTGCTCCTGAGTTGGTTTGTACTGAAATAACTTTCTTGGCTTTAATTATCTCGTCATTAAATGAATTATGCTAGTTTAGGATTTAAACCAAGGAAGAAATGGTCACCTAGGATCTGATCTATAGATAAGTTTTCCAGAGTAGCAAAAAATTAAAGAGTATGTCAGCTACTGATTAATTAATTCCTTTTAAATTTAACGCAGTCATGAATTTTTTCTTTGATATTAAGCTCAGAATTTGCTGAAAATTTTAGAAATATTTAAATAAATATAATATAAAATATACTTATTTAGTGATTCATGGTATCCGAAGTGAAACAGGATTACTTATCTGCTGTCCTAAATACTATTTTGATCTGCATAAACATCTGAAACTTAATACCAGCCCATTTTTATATGTTATTGATTAATTTGGATATAGTCCATTTTTAGGTACTTATGTTGCTAATAACATAAAAATAACTGAGAGTGTCTGTTTAATATAAGTGACTAAAATTCTTGGAGTCAAAGACCTAGGTATGATTTGGCCTTCAGCAAAATCAATATAAATAATTCCCACTGACATCAAAAGAGTGCAGTAACTTCTTACTAGCCTTTCCATATCCCTTATGGCTAATTAGGACTTCATTCAAGTACATCACTGAATAGTTGCTAAAACTTTTAATATGCTTATGAGCTCTTTATGCTTCTTTTCTCATGCAAAGAAAGATCCATCCAACAAAAGGCCACATATAAACAACTGTGATCTGTTTGTTAGTTTTAACTTTAAAGCCCTACAAGCCACCTGGAAAGAATATATTTCTTTTCTTCAGGCTCAGTGCACCGATGGAACAAGGATACTATGATAAGCATGCACCCCAAAGCCAGACAAAAAGTACTTTATAGAGCTAGAATCTAAGCTAATACATACAAGTTCTATGTATAATTCTGACTCTACACTGCATGTTATCATCTTTCAACAAAACCATGCAAAAGTATCTTTGAATTGAAATCATCTAAAGAATGTTTGTAAAAGCAACTGTCAATACTTATATGTGTATTTTGCTATATAGACCTGTAATACCCATGCTTGAAATTTTTGACAGACCTTAATAAATTGCTTTTCTTAAAAATGTTTGCCTCCAAATACTCAGATAAAAACCAGAGACATGCTGATTATTCTTTGAGAAACTGAAAATCATACTTGTCTCAATATCTGGAATGCTGTTTTTACTCTTTTATCCTCTGTCTTAAATAAGGAAAATTTTCTAAGAGCGAAAATTATTACAGTCTTCAAGAAATTATAGAAGCCTCATTTCTAGGCACATAAAATTAGCTTTGACCAAGCATTAATGTATTAGTGTTGAAAAAACACTTGCAGTGATGGGGCTGACACAGCTGGCATGTGGAATATTTCTCATCACTTAAGATAAATTAGATAAACTACTTTGGTCATTTTGAATAGGAGTGACCAGGGTTGAATGTTACCATAGGATTCATGTCGTCTTCTCTGACAAAGAAATGACTACTGCACTGACTGCAACATCTTTGTCTTCAGTTGGAGCTGTGGGTGAGTTATTTAGAAGATAATGTGAACACATGGTACTGAAATAACAGCAAGAGTCTGTTGAACACTGGCAGAGTTTTGTCCAGGTACCTATTTGTAAGATCTGTTATGCATATATTCTAGATTTTGTAACCATAGGCCAAATTTCCTAAACACTTATAAATGTCTGAATTTTTATCCGCTTCAGGAAACCAAATTCATACAAGAGAAGTACATATGCTGCAGTCAATGGTTAGAATTGTGCACTCTAGAAACCACTGGAAAGATACTGTGATCATTTATGTTATTGAACTCTGCATGCATCCATTCTCCTTTCTTTACTTGGTCCTCTCTTACTACCATTGTACACCTCCTCAAGTGCCTTTTGCTTCCTGAAGGATTTCAGTGCAATAATTTTAAAATAAAACTTATTGAAACAGAAGTAATGCCTTTCTGACATAAACTGCTATGCTGCACACAAGATAGGGAGTTATATTTTATACTTGGATACTTTAGGTGGCATTAATAACATCAATATTTATATTGCCATAAGCTTAGCTTGCAATACAATGTTGTTTATATAGCATTATGTTTCCTGCAAGTATTCTTCCTGTCACATTCATTTCTGGCTTTTTGAAGGTAAACATGTAGTAGAACAAAGCCGTGTGTGTGGTGTTTCCAGTATTTTTAATGTTATAACTATAAAAATAATAACCTTTATGCAGCCATCTGCAGCTATATGCAATGCCTTCGAACTCAGATTATTAATAGCTATAACATTATCTCAGTAAAGTGAGAATTGTAGCTGTCCAGATTGGATGTCACCAGTAAAGTTGCACTGGAAAGTATGTCCATCTGTACTGATTAAAAATATAAGTATTAAATCAAAGAATCACTTTTCCATTTCAAATAATTCTCAAGCATTTTGAACAAAATTCTGTAGAGTTGCTGGCATCAGAAAATTATTCAATTATCAAGAAAGTATTGAAGATGTCTGAGCTAAGCTTTTAGTGTTGCTGTAGAAACATTAAAACTAATTTGATGCTTATGAATTTTTATGATAAACATATCAAGTATAGTAATAATAAACCAAAAAGAATGAAAAATAGGTTTTTTTAAGCAAATACTTGAACAGCTTTGTTGCTATCAAAAGAAGGAAGATTTAAATCTTCTGGACTATTTGAGTTTTTCCAGACTGATCAAAAATACAGTAGTTTATTTCCTCTACTTTTGTTTACAATTCCCAAAGATTTAAGACAGAAAATGTTACCATTGTTCATTAGTATGGGTCTGATATAAATAAACAAAAGTTGTTAGAGGATTTCTGGAAAAAGCATACAAATACTGTACATTATCATCATATTCTTTGGTACAAATAGCCTGAAATAAGATCTGCCTTTCTACAGAATTTTATTTATAGTTTACTTGATTCAATTTTAGTATTGGAATGTCATTTTCATTCCCCATAATAAGTTAATGCTATGCTGGAACTATTTAAAGGGATTATAGTGTCAGTAATTTTTAAATCATGCTACTTGCCTAAGCTTATATTACTGAAATAATACATAATGAGTACTTTTGTGAAATCGTATGAAATCAGGCATATAAGTAGGCAAAAACTATCACCAGCATCACCAACAAAATGGCCTTTAAAAGTTTAGCAGCTGAAGAGCTACTTAGTGCAATTATGTTTTATTGATTAGAGGAGGTAGAAGCATATTACAGAAACTGAAGTGAAATACTGCCTCTTCAGAAAATGTTGGGAAATTTATGTCATCTTCAAAGAGATGAGATTTTACTCCTGGGTCTTATTCTTTCTGTCTCTGCTGCTGACAAACTGAGCTTAATTGGATACTTCATTTAACCTTTGGTCCTATCAGGTTAAAAATTCTGACCTGTCCCTGAAAGTTTGTTCAAAAATGTTTTGGTGAATCAGCTGTTGTCTGTAAAACACTTAAGACAATGCAATGAGTGATAATCTTTGTATGAAATGTCCTATAAAAATCTAGACATTTCTTCAAAATTGAAGACAAAAGCAAAAAATGTTTCTTGTGTATGGTTTTGTTGGTTTTCTTCTTTTCCAAGGGAAACACACATTTCACAAGAAAGTCAATATTGTAAGAAGACATTACACAAAAGAGAAATATTTAGCTCTGAAGGAAAATACGTAAAAGGAGCTGATATTGTAATACTAAAGCTAATAGGTAGATAGGGAGAAGTAGAATATTCCAAAGTGTCTTTTTCATTGTATCAGATCAAGAGTCTACATAAAGAATGCTATAAAAACAGACAAATGCTTACTAGAGTGATTATATTTTCTGAAGTTAGGAGAATTTACTGAACTTAGTGCCACAGCATATCCATGAAGTCCAAAAGTTACGATTAGGACAAATGTCAGCTCTTTATATGGATAACAGTGCATTTTTAGTTACAAAACAAAAAAGAAATATGGATATGAGGATATGTGCTCTTGTAAGGGAGTGGATAAAGCAGCTGTTAATCATTTAGGAGCTAAGTGGAAACTCAGAAACTTGTTTATAAATACATGAACAATTGGAATTTAGGATCTCATTCGTGTTTTAATCTTCAAGACTTTCTGAAGTGTCTGGTGGTGGCCATTGCTTTTGACTGATCTGAGTAGCATACAAAACAATTATTTTTTTCTAACCACTTGCTATATTGTTTGAAAAGTTATGCTATCTTCTTTTTCATACATTTTGAGCATTAATCCTCTCATTCTGTCTAATACTGTGTAACAGTATTCAGCTTCTACTTAGCAGGTATAGTACCAATTAAAGTGCATTTATCTAAGCTACTTGTTTACTGAGCTAAAATTTATGAAGATTTTTCATGCATATATATATATATACCTGCACACAAATATTATCTATGCTGCATATATTTCTTATTAGAACTTCCAACTTATGTAGCATTTTCTGTTTCTCATTGGCTTTCAGGAATTACAACGTTATTGTAATAAGCTGTAGCAATTTTTGCCACTGTAGGATTAGTCTGTAACAATAGTAACAGTATAAGTTATTATCATAGCACAACAGCAGAAAGGTAGACTATAATGATTTAATCTAGATGCACTCCTAGGAAACACCTAATATGAAAGTTTTTCATCCTGCAGAACTTGTGAGACGCCCAAGAACACTTGGGACACTCAGGTTATGGGATCACAGTGTCATTTACTGGGAATACAGCGAAGCCATAGACAGTGCTTTTTGTTTTGAAAGCAACATATAAGCAAACTAAACCTCCTAAACCTGGTTTTAGTGACTTATTGTATTTATCCCTATTGTAGGAAAATAGACAAAGAGAGAAGTTTTTATAATTCCTTCCAAATGAGTTAAATTAGTCTCAGTATCAGGGTTAGAACTGTTATTGAGTTTTCAGTGAAGATGACACTCAAGAGTGCAAAAGAAAGGTTAGTAGAAACATATACTTAAAACCTGACGTTCTTTCATCTGAGAATGCAGTAAGTGTTTAGGATATATAAATTTCACCCTGGAAACGTGGCAGATTTGAAACAGTAAATCCTGAAGCATTGTTAGCAATAGGAAAGCATATAAAATAAACAAAAAGAAAAGAAAGAAGTTACTGTGTCTAATGGGTGTTTGCCTTTGTCAGAATCAAGAATTTAAAACATATATTGAGACAAATACTTAAGAACATATATATCTGTGAAAAATTGCAATTTGTGTTAGGCAAAGATCAAGGGAAGAGTCATGGTAGACCAGCCTAATTGATGTATTTAACAAGATAACTGGTTTTCTAGAAGAAAACTGTAGTGCACCTTTTCCATCTGTACTTCAGGAGAGCATCTGATACAGCAAAATTATTTAGCCTGAGGAAGATACTTAGGCACTTAAGAGATTTAGAAAAAAATAAATTTTTAAGTGTAAAACTACTATAGGTAGAAAGCTAAAACAAGGAGTAATTTGTCTCCAGTGATATTATTATAAGAATTCCTCTACCATTATCTTGGGAGATGACAATTTTTAGCACTTTTATTTAGGAATTGAGTTTATTAGGAATAAAATCCACCAGTGAAAAAAATTTGAGGTAAATTTTCATTAGAGTACAGCAATAATATAGGAAAAAACTTTGACAGTTCTGAGACATAGAAATAACAGATTTATGATGAAATTAAGCACAACAAACAAAAAGGTATTGATACATTTATATTGTTACTTAGCAAAAGTTTAGCTTGTAAGCTACAAAAACAGCAGATGGGAAGGAAAACTTGGATCAGAAAACACTTATATGACTTGGCCATGACAGAACGGGAGAAAGAAAAGAAAGAAAGAGAGAGAGGATAAGGGAAGGAAAACATCTTAGTGCATATAAAGTGAAGTATTTCCAGTAGATAATGAGAACTTGATAGTTAATAGCAGGACTGGTTAAAACTATTTGGAACATTGTAGAGAGTATTCAAAAAATGATGCTTGAACTGAAGCAGGTACATGGAACAGCTGCTTTGGTAATTAGGGGAACGAAGAAGCTATTTTACATGAGGGGACTGAAAGAGCTGGACTTAGGCTAGCAAAATAATAGCTGAGAAAAAGTATGATTGCTTTCTATAAATAAATGGGTGGCAGGAGGAGGATGAGCTATTTTTGCTAAAGGACAAGGTTACACAAGAACAAATGAATATAAACTAGCTATGAATGCATTTATTCTGCAAATTCATAAAAAGGGTTTTAAGATGGAGCTCAAATGAGATGAATGGGATTATATGACATGATTACTTATGATAGCAGGGAATTGAATTCACTGACCCAGGATGCCTCCTCTAGTTCTACAGCATGTGCTCACACAAATTGCAGTTCTGTGCTAGAATCAGTAGATCACCTGTTTCTGTGATGAGTTGCTTCCTCTGCTGAGATCTTGTTCAGCATGGTCTAAAGTCTCTTCAATTTTCATTTGCAGCAATGATGAAGTCACTGGGAGGCATTTCTGGATTTATTTCTTTTTCCATTTCTCCCCCTTCTCTGTCTGTCCTTTATTTATAAGGCAAATAACAATACACTTCTGCATTTTCAGTGAATTTTCAAGTTTTGTTTCATATGTTTTCAGTAGAAAAATGGATCAGGCTGAATGAAGGCAACAAAGTACATGAAAGGTAGGTGGTAAGCTTTCTGAGCCAAAATTATGATGAGGAGCTGTGAGCAACAACCAGCTCTTCAGCTACTGCAGCTAGTAACTACTCAAATATGAGCAGGAATGGATACACGCATTACATTTTAATTTTGGTATAAAAGACATTAGCAGCTATTTTGATTTAACATTAAAGTCATCCTGCTGTTGAGCATGTGCTACATCAGACTATAGTATTGTAAGGCATGTTAGAAAAGTATCAGTGGAGTATGAGTGCAGAAATTCAAACTTGTGTGTTGCAGTATGCCCTGTCAGTCACAGTGAATGTGGCCTAACACAGCATGGTATTTGTACCCAGATGGTCTCAGGGGCTTAAAATTCTTAAAAGGAAAGTTTCTGCTGAGCTAAGTTATTAAGAGTTTCATCTGAATGAGGAATGAAGGATGTGGCCCTTTAGAAACAATGGTGTCCCAAGAGATTCTTATGTCTTTGTCAATTTAAAATGATGGCAAGCAGCAGCAGCATACTTATTGTAAAGTAGTAACTATATTAATAGTCACCATATAACAGCTGAAAAACATTCCTTCTATTTGGACATGTCATTTTAGTACCTTAGCAAAGGTTCAAGAACAGAAGATGACAGAATTTGATAGAGAATCATACAGTTAAAACAGCATTCTCTCCTGTACCATAACTTCTGGCAGTTGAACCCACCATCCTGTCATAAGCTGATGACATCAGTGTATAACAGCATTAATGCAATGTCTTTAACTTCTTCATTACCATTTCTCTGGGTAAACCTGTATCAGAGTTAGAGGGAAGGGAAAAAAACCTCAAAGAAAAACATATATCTATGCATACAGGCACTGTATTTCTTCCAGGCAAATTTCAGAACACAGATTGCAGATTTTATTTAGGACTCCATCACTTTTTCAAAATGATAGCATTAATAATGATAGTTTTTTCCTTTTCATTTATAAGTGAAAGAAATATCAGTTCTTATATATATAAAATGTCTTTATCTAGAAATTTGTGATAAAGTCCATCTACATCAATGTATTAATTTCAATAATAGCATGGTTTAATGAAGATGAAGGAAAAACATTATTTAACTCTTCCAGTAGAGTTTTTTTTTTCATTTTGGTAAATGTAACTCCTTTCCCTATATTGACCCTAAATCACTGTTGTTCTCTATTTAATTCTATGCAGCCTTTAAGTTGCATCCCTTACTGAGATACAGTCTTTGTCATTTTTGTAGTCATTTTACTCTGCTGATTCTTAATTTGTTAATAAATACATCTAACTAAGTATATAGACTGAATGCAAAGAAAGAATGCAGCTAAAATAAATGCAGAGTAAGCCCAGGCTTCTTGGTTTGCAAGAGATCCAAACTGTTTCCAGTGTTAATTTACAAGTTATGGATACATTTGTGAACTTCATTACAGCTGAAAGGGAAGTGAAAAGTAAACTGTGCTTAGTGACTTGAATAACTGTAGAAGCATCTTGCTCATTTGTTAGAAATGGGCAACACAGGTAATCTATTACACCAATGTTGACCAAATCTGAGTTTCTTAACCTAAAATCACAACACTAACCACAACTCAGAGAACAGCCCTTAATATGTTAAAATAATACTTGATTTCTTTAATTCTTTTCAACTCCTTAAGAAGCTGCCCTTTTTCTAGAACACATAGTAAATTAAATCTTCCATTCATTTAATCTTTGCCCTGCATAGGTACCCTGCTCTGCAGCACAGCTCTTCCAGATGTAAAAAAATACTTTTTCATATCGTATACTAGAGTTCCCCAGCTACACTGAGTCAGACTGTTTTAAATCTACCTCCTTTTCTGTCTTTAAAATGGCTATTTAATTTAAAATCTGTATCTTTGAAGACCCCTATAGCTTGGAAATGACACATTCTGACATTTGTTTGTCTATAGTTGAACTGAAATGTGATAACATAGTACAAACATTTATTAGATTTTCTGCTGCTGTCACCCAATTCACTGGCAGAAATTCCATTATATACGGTTTGGCCCAAAAGTATTCTTGGCATAATTCCATTAAATTTTGTTTTCTTTTCACATCAAATTTTGCTGTCATGTAGGGGGTATGATTTAGTATTAGATTTAATGTATAAGATGTGGCATAAGAGAACAAAAGCTGTTAAAAGATACAGTAGTTTAAATTGCCAAGACTAACATATTCACCCCGAATGTGTAATTTTCTTTCAGTGCACATATAGTATGAAGAGACAGAGGAAAACTGAAAGAATGAACTTTTATGCTGCAAAAGTGTATTTAATATACACCCAGCTGAAACAAGAACTCATCTGATTTAAAATACTATTTTGACTTCTGTATGTTTGGAAAAGCATTGGGTTGTTCGTATGTATCTTCTTTCATATTCCCTTTGCTGAAAAAAGGGCAGCTAAATTTCCTTCCAAGAAGCCAATTACCTACTAACAAACATGGTATACAGATGGAAAGTATCACTTTGATTCATCCCTGGAAAATAATACCGTATCTTTCATCATGGAGACATATACCACTATTTCTGGAGGTGATGATAAGCTTCTGAGCTTTCTAAGCTGCTTGGATTTCTGTCACTCCTTTTCACACCAGCTCTATTTTTACCTTTTCAGGATCCTGTTGGAATCCATCAACCCCTTTCTTTTAAAAACTACAAACTTCTGCAGTAGTTTTTGCTGTTCACTATTGCAATTCCAGTAACTATTTGATTTCTGTTTATTTTTTTTCCCATGTTTGTTAGGACTTACTCCTCCATCTTTTCAGTTCTTACCTAAAGGGTAGTTGTCTGCTGCAGGGCTTGGGGATTTAGCTGAAGGCTCCATTGTTAATGGAGGTAATACATAAATCTGTGTGCAGCACTGATAAATATTTCCCTTCATTATTTTGATGAAAAGTGTTACAAGTATGGTTGATTTTTCTTTGTTATCTTATTAAGGATTTAATACAGAGTAGAAAACATACTTAGATGCCTATACATTGTTCTGTATTTACCCATCTTGTCACTTCAGTGAGTAGAAAAGATTTATTTATTTTCATATTTTCAATGATTAATTATTGTAGTGCTGGTTTATCAGACTGAAAGCCTTGAACAATAAAAGTCTCTAATTATTCACAGAAGAAATACAGCACAAGCACTATGGAAGAACAGATACATGTTGTTTCACTCTGTCCCTCAACTTAGTCCAGAAGGACCCTTCTGTGAGTAAGGGTATAATTTCATCTCCATGCTTCTCTGCTTTTTATGGCCTCATAAGGGCTCTGTTACTACAATTGGGAACTGTGATTTGTTCTGTGAGTATCTGTCCAGTGATAACCATGTTGAAATCTATTGGTTTCATGCAGAGCTACCATCCATTAGGATGGTACCATCCATTACAATCACTAGGTCCAGCTGAGACTGATTAGAAATTATATGCCAAAGTCTGAGGAATCTTGTATTCTATTTTCAAGATTTTCAACAAAATAATTCTTCATAACTATATTAATCCAATACCATATCTACAGTCTGTCTTCTTTTCAGGACAATATTTCCAATTTAGACTTTTACAGGCTGAATCCAGGAACAGGTTATGAAGAAATACTTATATATCTTTCTGACTTTGATGTGAAAGCTAGGGCTAATTGCATTTAACCCCTACTGCTTTGGGGCAAATTTGCACTATCTTAGCTCTAAATCCTGATTATTTTGTATTATCCCTCAAAAGAAAAAATGCAAAAATGGGAACCATCTTGAATTTTATAGTTTTCTTTATAGCTTTCTTCTGTAATAGCAATGACAAATAGAACTCTCAAGATTTTCCAAGGCATTTCACTTCAGTCCTTTTTAATTTTTCTTTTTTCCCCTTCTTACTTATTAGTTACTTAAAGGTAGTTTGTCTGTCATTGGTAACAGTGAGAACTGGATGCATATGAAAATGGCTATGGCACCCCGTCGCCAGAATATATACACAGAAGGAAGAAAGAGTCCACATCTGTTTACACCCAAATCCTCCTTTCTTCCCTTCCTGGCTCCAGAGCCAGGGTGGGCTGTGGGAACTTGGCGAAGAGGAGGTGCGGTGGCTGATTATGTGTTGCCTGTTTGAAAAAAGCGTGAGACTGGTTGAAATCAACCAACAGAATGTTCTGGTCCCAGGTAGGCAGTAGGAAGATGCTTGTTTGTATGAACAATGACAATATCTGCTCATGTCTATATATTTTTGAAATTAAATTTTCAATTATAAATCTAGGCATAGCAACACAGTCAATGATTTAGGATTTTATACCAGAAAATATGCACTCTGAGAAACAAATACCAATCTAGTATTAAGCATCCCTGGCAGTGTTTAAGGCCAGGTTGGTTGTGGCCCTGGATGACCTGGTCTAGTGCATGTGGCGCATGGCAGGGGGGTTGGAACTAGATGATCTTTAAGGTCCCTTCCAACCTGAGCCATTCTATGATTCTATGATCTACAATCCTATTAGAAGTCAAGTAATCCTGTTACTCAGAATTTTCAAAATACAGTTCTTCAGTTTTCTGCTTCAGATAGTTTGTCTATAGTGTTTATCTACCATATAGAAATTTTTGGTGACTTGTTCATGTTTACAGCATGCTTTTAAACAAAAAAAGCTGTGTAAATCAACTGTTGCTGCAATGAATGCACTGCTAGCTGTGCTTAGCCTGAAAAACTACCTGATCCCACTCATGGCCTAATGGCCACACCTGTAAGTCTCATTAATTTTTGACAACAATTCCTGAGATCAAAATCATATTTTCTTTGTACAGTCACAGTCTCTAAATGGTAGGAATAATAATTTGGCATTTAGGAAATACTCAGATGTTAACATTGTTATGATTATACGATTGAAAACAGAGTACTTAATAAAAATTTTCAAGCAGTTGCTTTTGGAATGCAGTCCTAGTATTAGTTGCTTCTAACTATTTGTTAAATAGAATTAGAGAATTTTACTTTTCATGTCTATTATTCCCATCTGAGTTTGGACTCAATAATTATAGTGGAAGCTGATTGTAAATTCTATATTTAGGTTGGCTAGGAATTCCTTTACAAAAGATTACTGTGAGCTCTTCTTTTAGGGACTTTCACAACTGTTTTATTTACAGCAGACATCTGTTATTAGCCAAGAAATAAACCTATAGGTTTGTTCCAAACAATTCAATTTCTGATTTGTTTGTAATGCAAAGTGTTAAACATTGTAATTTCAATTCTCTTGCTTGTGAGCCTATAATCAGTATTCTCAGATTAATTACATCTACACCTTATTGAGTCTATTAGAAGCTGCTGGTAATGTTCTGAGGACATCCTTCATTTTTAACAGTGACCACAATAGCTGAGGTGGGGATGAAGGCAGAGCCTTCACATATATGCCTCCTTTCCTCCTCATTAGTGCAAGAGAACACAGGCATGCTGAACACCACATCACTAAGATTGGGACATACTTGAGCCCTTTCCATAACCCTTCTCTCATTTGATGTATGGCCTCCTCCTGTTCTGCTGACACTCTCAGTGAAGCAAGTGAGATAGGAGATCCTGCACAGCTCTTACAATGGAACATCTAAAGAACCTCAGTGGCCAAGAAGTGAGAGCAAATCTCACTTGGCAAGATTCATGGGCTAGAAAAAGGTTGTCAATAGTGCATCCTTCCTCCTAGGGGACTCACCTGAACCAGAGCCCAGGTACTCTCACCATTAGTACCGTCACGTGTTCATAGGGGGGAAAAAAGTGGGGAAAAAGAGCTTTTTCTTCATTGTCTGTGGGGAAACAGTCTGCATGGTCACCAAGATTAATTTCTAGACAGCTAAGTAGCATTTTTTGACCAGTTCTTCATATTCAAAACACTCTCAATACCTCGATAACTTTGGATATGTATATTGTTTACCATACAGAGGGATATTCAGAACTTGTCTTGCAATCCAGCTTTGTTCTGGCAGAACAAAGTAGAAGAATAAGTAGTACTGCTTATTCCCAGCTGAAAATTTCAACACTAGCCTGGCCACAAAAAATGGTTATCCTGGGGGTCAGATGGGCCAGAGCCAACCGTTTACCAGAGGCAACTGCTTGGCATCTTCTTACAACTGCTCTCAGATGATAAATCGCTGTGCAGAGGCTGCTACCAACCAGAAGAGTTTAAAGGAATCTGAAGTGCCTCTAAATTTTGCAAGCACCAGAGCTACCTTAAAGCAGCAGAGCAGGCATTATATTAGAGCAGAGATCACCTGAAAACATGGGATTTGCAAACCCCTTGTGGCAGCAATGTATACCTGGTATGTTCAGTAGACGTACAAGGAGAATACTGATTTTTCAGCAACATCCTTAGTATTGGTAGAAAAATATTAAAGGGAGTCTTACAGTCATTTACATCATCTGCTTTGTTTACTATCATATGCTACAGGGCAGAAAATATGTTTTAAAGCACAGTTTAAGATGGAGAGTTGAAACTATTCTGGCAGTAGGAATAACATGGGATTCACAAATAACAGCAACCTCTTACTTGTGAAGCTATTAAAGGAAACTCTGCATATGATCCCCCATGTCACCACAGGAAATGGAATAGTGTCAACACCAGGTAGGACAACAAATAATGCTTTCTCTCCAAAAGCAACTGGGAGTGAGAAAATATTTGCTCTTAAACCCAAACCTGACAGTTTAACTCTAAGCATGTGTGCACTTCAGAGACTGCTGCTGCTAGGAACAGAGGAGAACGGTGCCAGGGAAAAGAGGGCAAGGTGAATGCACTCCCTCTCCTCTTTGCAAGTGTTGTCGAGAAGCCAATAGAGGAAAATGTCCCAAACCCTGAATTATTCATCAAAGCCAGTGGACAGATATCTCCCATCAAAGCCTTGAAAAAAACATCATGCAATCAAGAAATTTATTTAATCTCTTTGAACCCCTTGAGGTAGCAACATACTAGGTAACCCTAGACTCCTATTACAAGATTATGTGTTTATATCTAGAATTTGTTTATTCTGGTTAGAGGCCTTTTTGATGTACAAGGAATTTGCTCTATCTGACTTAATTTTTTATTGGTCCCAATTATGACTGTGTGGAATCATCTACTTGTAGATATTTTACTTTTAACCCTAGGAGATGTTTCATGATAGGTTCTCTATATGCCTTTTGAGTCCATGATCACTTCCTGATTCCTGGCCTCTTCTTCTGCAATCTCTTCCCAATAAAATATCACTTACCAATCTTTAATAGTAATTTTAACAATTTCTTTGTTCATCTTATTGTAATTGAATTACTCAGTTATGTAGTGCCTACTTCCTGGGTGTCCAGTACTACTGCTTTGGCACCTAGTATCCTCAAACTTAGACATTTAATTAAAAAGAAGTGTTTGAAACAAGTGTTTTATTAAAATCACTAGCTCAAAAGATTCTTTGCACATTCGGCTCTCAACAGGAGGGTGTCTGCTGGATATTTTTATAGTTACAGCTGAAATCAAGTTAGACTGAACTTAATGAACTGGCCTAGCTGCATGTCTGAGTTTTTATAGGTTTTCTAATGTTCATTGTTTTCTTAATTATCCATTTGCTAGTTTTCTATTGGACCAGAGTTTCATTACTTAATGTTTCTAATATACTTGAGAAATTAAAACCCATTTAGCAGAAATGTACATGTACTGTAGGTATTAAATATTCTTATTTTCTCCTATGAGCAGAGTCTGGACATCTTAAAATCCATTTATTTATCACAGAAGAACTCTTGCAAGAAAAAAAAGAATTTATTTTCCATGCTCTTTTCATTCATGTCATTTTGGAAAAGAATCAGCACAGTAAAGGAAACAAAAGTTCAATTCACAAATCTAAGGAAACTTAGTTGGAGCTGCTGGAGACTCAATTACTTTGATATTTAAAAGGGAGAAAAAAATCCTTAGAAATTATGTTTTGTACAATTAAGAATCAAAGAAGTATTCAGTTTCTAACCAAATACAGTCCTTTCAAAAATCCGGATACCATCTAATTCATGAACATCACAGGAGGGAGAGAACGGCAGCCACTAGTCAGTTCACCCTTGTTGAAATCCATAGAAACCTTCTGGAATGGGCTGTGGTTCACCTTGGGGAGTGGGGAGGTGAGGGAGAGAGAACACAGAACAAACGTCCAGAAAATAGAAAGAGAAGGAAAAGGTGGAGAAACAGACAGGTGTGTGTGTATGAACTTAGTTTATTTTTACAGAATACAGCCAGTACATGGTTCCAGTTGGGTTCTTCCTTGGCATTTTACGGGTACCAATGTCTTCATTAAGAAGGGAGAGGGCAGGGAGGAGAAGAAAAAGCACTTTAGAAAATTTAACTGTCAGGAAATAAAATAGCATTGATTTTGTAGAAAGATGTCAGGATAAAAGTGAAAAAGAACAATGCCTGGAATAAGTTAAAATTTTACTGGGCAACCATTATCAAAGCTGTCGTAACATGTACCAGTGTTTTTATCATTACTTCAAATTAAATCAAATTATGACTGCTAGATTTTATGGCAGTGCATGACGGTGCATTGCATCACCAGATGAAACTTATGGATAACTTTTCATTTTGAAAAGTGAATTAGACACTTAGATATCCTATGAAACTAATGAAGCCTATTATCTTGTTTGTTATTCAGGTTTTTAAAAAATCCCTTGATGCAGCAATAATTGCACGCCTGAATCAATTGACTTTATATAAAACAAAGTTTGAAATACTTTATTAAAAATATTGCTCTCAAGCTTATTACACTTAATGTCATTCAGAACAGTCCCAAGAAACTTGGAGAAAATTGCCTTTTTACTTTTTTTCCTAATGTATTGAAAGTACTCTTTTACTGTTTTATGTCCTTGTCATTCCACAAAGTATTAACTGTGTTTTTCTAGTGAACTGCCATTGTTAGCAGTATAGCTATTGCATAAGCTGCAGCGCTGTGTATCTTGAATTATAAAGTGGGATGGAGAAATCAAATGATGTGATTGGCATTCCATTCAGTTAACAGAGAAGAGCACTGTGACTGGTGATGTTGAGTCCAGCCCTCCAGGCTCATTGACTGCAGTAACTCTGTCTATTCATGTGCATAAAAATTTTTTCAAGATCACACCCAAAGTTAAATCATGGGAACTTGGAAATGGGGAACTTTAAAAAACATTTCTGAGAACAAAACAAAGGGCCAGCTGAAACTAATGGGAAATTTCCATTGACTTCAAAGGCAGTAGAGTAGAATCAGAGCCAGGAAGTTTCATGTATGGAAAGTAATCCATGACTATGATTTTGTAATAGTTTCTCAAAATTGTATGTTTATTTTAGACCATCTTCTTTTACCAATTTTGATGGTTTCTGGCTTCTCTTGGAATAAAACAAGTAGTCTTGCATCTTAGTGTTTATAATAAAATAAAATATATTAAAATAAACCTATCTACCCCTCAAAAATATACATATGAGAATTAAAGTATTAAGAATTTTAATAATAAAAATTAATCTATAAAATAACTATCACTAACAATATTGTGTGTTTTATACTTAACTAACAGTATGAATATTCATTTTGTTCAGAAAGCATACAGGAGTAGATGTTATTCCAACCTATTATTGTGCAACATTGGAAAGAAGGCCAGAATGTTTTTTTAGTTTGTTTGTTTTTTAAGAGAGGAAGAACATTCCTATTCTCAAATTTCGTTACCATATTTTGGCATCAATTTTAAAAGTTAAAAATTCCTCCACAAATCTTAGATACTTTTGGAGCCAAATATAAAAACACCTCTGTAAGGTGCTAAGAATTAAGTATACATCTCCTTTTTGCTTGTTAAAATGTCCAAGTAATCACTTAGTCAGACTGTGGTTTGAAATATCAAAATATTGTACAATATATTCTCTGCTGAATAAACACAAATTGCTTCTTTTCATCATTGGAAAATTTGGCCCTAGAAGCAGAAATTCCTGAAAACTGGAGAGATTAATTTACATTCCTTTGCTCTTGGTGTTTGGGCACATTTGCCTGGATTTTGGGAAAGCTTTAAAAAATCAATTGTAAGCTGTTATATTGAGTTCATCTTACATATCTTTCTAAGAACATTTCCACCAGAAAAATCAGTCATAGAATTATGAACATTGAACATGAAACCAGAAGCTCTCTTTACGACTAATGTGACCAACTGCAAATAATGACACTTTCAATAACAAGCTATCTCATTGCTGTAATTTGCAGAATGTTTCATTATATAATTCCAAATAATTAATATATCTTAGAAAATCATAATATTTGAATCAAGAGCACTCCAGGGAGAGAAAAAGAGTTAATATTTCAGTTAGTGATTGTAATTTCTTTTGTCTCAGTCTGAAGACTAAGATGACTCATTCAATATGTCAATAGAAGTAGGAGAAAAAATTTTTCACAGTAAGGGTGCCAGAGCACTGGCACAGACTGCCCAGAGAGGCTGTGGATTCTTCTTTTCTGGAGGTACTCAAAACCTGTCTGGACGTGCTTCTGTGTGACCTGGTCTAGGGAATCCTGCTGTGGCAGGGGGGTTGGACTAGATGATCTTGAGGTCCCTTCCAGCTGCTAACATTGTGTGATTCTGTGTGATTCTGTGAGAAGTCAATGAAAGGCATAAAGATTATTTAATTCTGACATATAGTTGTCCACCTGATATTGTTGAATCAAGACATTGCAGTAATATGCCTACATGGAGTTTCCTGGAATTACATACAGGCGTTTTTTTTTCTTCCTCATGAAATAAAATAACTATCATGGCTTCTACCATGTCTCATTCAGCCTGCACTAAAACCTGGATGACATAAAATATAGGTACTTTAGTTTATGTGGGTCTCCATATTCCAGGTTTATGTCTGCTTTCTACTGTGTATAGCTGACACAGTGTGCACAACTATTCTTTTCAGCTTTGGTTCCTTACTGCCTTTCAAAAACCACAAAAACAAATTCCTCCTGCAATTCAGAAAAGGCAGATTTGAAACTTTTCAGCATTTAAAAGGACTTTTGTCACCCACTGTCAGAGTGAACAAGGTAAAACCAGCATAGTACCTTTAATAGTTGGTACTTAAAACAAAGACGGATTTGAATAGTTGCTGTGATTTTCAGCAGTGTGTGTTTGTGCTGTTCTGTCACACAGCAGAATAGTTTCCAAGCTGTCTTAACCACAGCATAGGGGAAGCTGTGTGCTTGTTTCCTTGTAACCTTGTAAATCATACTGTCCATTTACATGCTTTCAATAAACAAAAGAATTTCTGCAAGTGCTTTCATTAAGTTGAGTTCCCCACTGTGACACCAGTCTTGCTCCTTATACTTGCATTGAATCACTCTGTCTGTGGTTGGTAGTAAAGGCTGAAGGGGAAAAAAACAAACCAAAATAACAAAGCTGGAACAGTCAAACCTCAGGCCATTAAGGGCCACTTCTTCAAAGCTGGATATTTAAGCAGAGAGAACATGTGGTTTCATTGATTGAATGCAGACTAGGAGACAGGAACTTGTAACTTTTAATTTCACTTGTGTTCCCACCTCACTTTGCAACCCTTAAGCAACTTTATTTAACTCTGTGGAAGACCTGGCTTGGCCTTTTTTAGCATCGCAACACCAATCCCAAAGACCAAAGGAGACTTAAGACACACTTTTTGTTGTCCTCATTCTGGGCTGCTCCAGGGGTGCAAGAAGGCAACCCGGAATAACCTCCCAACGTAGCACACTTATGTAAGAACCTAAAGCCCTTGGTTTTACTCCCTTACATTCCATATACTAGGTCTTATCCTGTATTTCCTGAAAAAGTCTGAGCTGCTTTTGATATTGGCTGTGCTAGAGCAGTTTCTTCTGAGGACACTAAAGTTTTCCTGTGGTTCCTATATTCTACCGCAACACTGCATGCAGTTCACAGCTGAACCCAGAACACATAGCCACTATGTCTCAGTTTCTCAGTCTAAGCTGAAAAATAAAAATGCTTTATGAATTCCAGAAGGAGGCTAATAATGCTTGTCATGCTGTGATTTTGCAAGGAATCATTAGCTAACCCTGGGAACAAAGGCAGCTGAAGCACAAGACCTTATCTCCCAGGAGAAAATGGGAAGGGCCATGAAAGGAGTCACAGCAGAAAGCACAAACCATACATCAGCTCCTAGCTAACATATTACCTTTCAGTGACAGGGCTGCCTGCAATAGCAGAGGTCTGGACTCTGCAATCCAGGATGTCAATCATAGGCCTGCATTCCCACAACACACAAATGAACCAGGGAATTGTCCTGTCTCCTGATGGCAACCACCTGGTCAGAAATACTGTCATTGTTACTGTTCTAGGACAGACCTCTCAAAACCCAGACTGATAGGTGTAAATGAGCACTGGGGAGGAAGTAATTAACTGTATCTTGTATTACCAGAACATAGCTTCACAAAGCCAATGCATGTGCTTAGGAGGCCTGTCCTTTTGACTCTATATTTTGAGGATGAAAGTCCAAAACCCAAAAAGTTTCTAAAACAAAGGATCAGAAAAGAAAATTTTCCTTTGTTTCTACTATGCCACTGGTTCAATGAACTGGTCGTATTGCCACAAACCCTGTTTCTGTACCTTTTGAACACAATCCAGCAGAGGACTCTTATCCTGTTTATTTTTATCATCCTAGTAGTGAGATATCTGGGACAGCCTACCCACTCAGCTTGATGGAGGTGACTACAGCATTTCTTAGAAAAATAAATTATTTCAGCAGTTAAAATATAGTGCTGAATGTTTCTCTGAGTGCAGGGTTATTCTACTGCATTTTTCGTTAGGAGGATGGTCTCATTTTCAGTCCTGTCTTCATCTGCTGCTTCTGGCTACAAAGTAGTTTTCACTCAAAGAGCTTGTCAGAGGGAAAACATTGTCTACAAAGAAGAGAGCCTGAAAAAGTAAGTTTTTCTATCAGCAGAGTTGCACTAGTCTCTCCAAACACCCCATTTAGAAGTATGTCTGACTGCTTCTGGCTCAGTAATTAATCAAAGGTTTGGTGCTGGAGTCAAGAGAGAGAAATATTACTATCACACATGTCACTGCCTCCTCTTCACACTGTTTCAGACTCTACTTCTCCTTAAGGAACAGCCTTAAGTTGCCATCTCATTTTTCACCGTACTCATTACCTATTCTAATGACTGGACATTACTGACCTAGTCTGGATTAGAAAGGACGATCAGAAGGTGAATAATGATATGAAAATGACAAGTATGACTGTGCCCAACTGATTGCAGGCTATTATTATCCTTTAGCTATAAAGCCATGTTGGAACCTTCATGACTGTGTTAACACGGTTCACTCAGTGAACTGTAAGATGTTGTTCACTGTCTTGCAGTAGCTAATGCCAAAGGTGAGGTGAATCTCAGAGAGAGACCGCAAAGGCAACACGGAAAGGAAATTCTCATTTGTGATGATAAATTTATAAGTGCATTTTTTAGGGAAGGAGAAAATAAGAAAGCCTTGTTTGCTGTTACCAAGCATTTATTGACTGCTAGTACCTTAGCTGTCAAGAGACAATCTTGTGAATTTATTTTATTTACTTTAGCACATTTAAACTGTGGAAAAATAATTTTTTTGCTTTGAAAACAGACTTTTAAAAATGTGATTGTTATAACTTAGGTTAAGAATGGCAGAGGGGAGCGGAAATTCTTGAAGGGTTCATCCACAAAAAAGAAAGAGGGATTGATCAGGATGGTGCTGAGCTGTTACTGGTGGTAAAGGGATGAAATTGAGGGCAGGTTCACAAGAAGTGTGGATATATTATTTTTCTTTTTAGCATTATATTTATTCTGAAATTTTATTTGTGAAAAGTATCAAATTTAGAAAGAGTTAAAATTTTTACTAAACTCTTTTTACATTGAAGCACAACTTATGTTATGAATTCTATTGGTGAGTGGAATATGAGGCTCTTTCAAAATATTTCATCTCAAAAGAGATGAAACTAGCTAGTGAGCAAGACCTTCTCACAAAGGGACTCTGTTTGATAATACTCCCAGCAGTCAAAAAGGAAAAGACATAATCTAGCAAGTCCACAGACATTATATAGCAGCTGGTTTAATGACTTCTTTCACCAAAGTTTGGACAAGAGACCAAGAATAAAGATCCCATCCATATCATACAAAAAATATAAATGGAATTGAAAAACAAATTTAATGATATCTCTGTAAATCTTAGAGAAGTAAAAATTACAGATGTGTTCAATCTGAAACACTAGATTCAAAACAGTCTGAGCTTCAAGCCACTGCAATTCTATATACAGACATTGTGGCTTGGGTTTTTCTCTACAGGAAAGATTCAGAGGTCATTAAAGAGAAGAGTCCAAAACATGATCATATGTCTCAGTTGCTTCTGTGGTCACTACTTTAAAGTTTCCAGCTCTCTGAAGCTAAAGCAGGACATTGCTATTTAGGGAACTAGAACTTACTGAAGCCCTTGAAGCACATTTTGGCATCATCATTTTACCATTTTATTTTTTTACTCACTTCAAAACTCATGGTCTCAAAACCAGAATAGAGCATTGAAGTCTTCCCTTTTGTTGCATCTGGAATGCTCAGCAGTAAATAATAATTGCTTGAGATGACATTTGGCCAGTATAGATTTCACAGAATCACACAGAATCATTACGGTTGGAAAGGACCCTCAAGATCATCTAGTCCAACCAATAGCCCTACACTACTCTTACCCCTAAATCATCCCCTGAAGAAACACATCTATCCTCTTCTATTATAGTCATTAGTAACTATCCAGGGTTTTGAAATGCAGAATTTAAGCTGTGTCAATGACTTTTAAGCTATTAGATACATTGCAGGAAGACACCATATTTAATTTCTGCAAGTGTAATCGACAGGTCATGCATGCTACATTACCATTGTTGTGTTCAGTCCCCAGCTCTGACCTTAAAATGTGACTTACTAAAAGAAATACGAGTTACTCAACTGAGGCAGACCAACAGTTGATCTAGTTTAGTGTTTTCTCTCCAACAAATTGTTGAGAATCGCTTTTTGCTGTTCATTTTTACCTGAACTCTCCCAGCAGTGATGGAAGTGGTGGAAATTGCACATTAGAGGGTGCATCCTTTCCTTTTCTCTTTAAGGGAAGCTCTTTAAATTTTTTCACAGTGAGGGTGATGGAGCACAGGAACAGACTGCCCAGAAAGGCTGTGGAGTCTCCTTCTCTGGAGATATTCAAAACCCGTCTGGACGTGCTTCTGTGTGACCTAGTCTAGGGAATCCTGCTGTGGCAGGGGGGTTGGACTATATGATCTTTATGAGTCCCTTCCAACTCTTAACATTCTGTGATTCTGTGACCATGAAATTGTGGAATCCTCTTTTGAACCTGCTAAAACTGTCTGCTCCACAGACACTTGTGGCAGCAAATTGCACTTCACTATCTGCTGTGTAAAGAAGTACTTTGTACTACCTGTTTTTAACAGGTATCTTACTAATGTGGATGTATCTCTGTAGATCTTGGTAAATACAACTAAAAATGTGATTTTTAATATAAGAATCTTCTTAATTCAATGTTGTTGTAGAGCAATGGGAGTCAGAACCACCCCAGGTGAAGATTGGTGCCTGTGAATTTACAGTTGTTTTGCTACAGGTACTTATACAAATAACCTTAATTTTTCTTTTGGTATAACATAGCTCAATGATTTGCACGAAGTGAACTCAGAAAATGATCAAAAGATCCACAGTGAATGTGTTTTTGTAGTCAATACTAAGTCATTCCTTACCTGTGTTTCAAAAATAGTTGTTACTAATAATAATGAACACTATTGCCTTGGCAGACATTCCTCCTTCATATAAGAACTACATAGAAAATACTTGCAGTGAATGTGGAAACTGTATGGTGGGGGGGTTTTGTGTTTTTTTTGTTGTTGCTTTAGTTTAGGTTTTTTTTCCTCTTGAATACAAGATGATTTTCTGCTTCACTGAAACAGAGGATGGCAATATCTCCCAAGAGGCTCAAAAGCCTTGAAGATAATTGCTTCCGGTGTGGGTTAGCTTAAGCCTATGTTTGGATAGAGCATGTGGCAATGCCTCTCAGGATGTATGGTATTAGGAAATGCAGTTCTTTTTGATTGAACTAGCAAGGAAAGAATTCTTAAAATAATATTATACAGTAAATAAACTCCACTGCTGTAGGCAGAGCTCATTCAAGGTCTTACAAGACTGTAAGTCTGTTACACTTCAGAACACCCTTTCAGTTTTTGTCCTTTATTACTTCACACCAGTTTTTGAATTAAGGTAAGCTATCTACTATAATTGGCCAGAGATATCGAGAAAGATGTTGAAGGGAGGTGCATGTATGTGTGAAGGCTCAGGTAACTTCCTCTCTTCATATTTATTCTAGTTGTAAATGCTACTTCTATCATCTAGACTATGTGTCCTAAATAACACAACAGATGTATTAGCCCAAAGACAGAGGTAGAGTAAAGAGGGCTTTACACTATAAGAAATTTTGCTTTGTGTAACCAAAACAACTTATGCAGCTGCTTGAAATCTCAGAACCTTTTTTCCAGGCTGCCTATAGGCTGTGCTGCCATTCATTTACCCATAAAGCAGAACATTTTCAGCTTTTTCCTCATCTGCTCCATAGCTATCCTTCCACATCTGCATATAAGTGTCCAATATGAAATGACACAAGAAAGCACAAGCCTATGCCTGCTGTTATGTGTATTTCCCTGGACATCAAAGCTGACTTGCTTTTTTGGACCCCTTATTTTATACCCCTCCCCTCCAAAAAGGATTATGTAGAGGTCAGAACAGATTAGCAAGAATAAAATTGCTGATTGTGGATCGAGAGTAAAGTTAACACTGGCTTTACACCCTACATCAGTGGGTTTCAACACATACATGTCTTATGAACCAAAGTATAAGTAAAGAACCTGTGCCTCTAGTACCTAAAATTTTGCTGTAGTCATAGGTTAAGATCCAAGATTTCCTATGCTTACAAAAATAATTCTGTTAGGGACCTACCTCAGTTTTTAGTCCTAAAAAAACCCCTGTTTGCAAGCCCCAAGTCCCTTAGCAGATCTTCGTGAGGTCCATTTAAAGTACTTAGAGGTTGACACAGGAAAAATAAGAGTGTTTCCTTATTTGAATCATGCAGTGACCTGAATAGATAGAATATTCTGTAAACAGAAGAAAACAATAATTGGACATGAACAAGCATATTTTAGAGTATGTAGAATACCTTAAAACTCTAATATCTCTCTCTTTTTTTGTGTGTAATATTTCTCCTTCTGTTCCTCTCTCAGGTTTTATTGTTCACTGCCTCTCTGCTTTCCTGAACTCATTTGAGATGTCTAGTTTTGTATAAGCACAAAATGCTGATAAGAATACAGCTTTGATTCCTTGCAATAATGATTGTGCTGAAAAGTAGCACAAGGACACATATTGATAAGGAGTTCATTGCCTGAAAAGCTTTGGCAGATGTCAGATGGAATTTGCTTTTGGGCTGAAGGCCAGCTCCAGGCTTCTGCACCTCTTAAGACCCACTTAAAAGCTATTAGGAGAGTTTAAGTTGTTTGTGAATTTCTTGTTGAAAGATCACCCACTATGAAGCATTAATGGTAGAGGACTATGTTTTTTGCTCTATCTCTGGTAGGTGTCATTTGTGGGCCTGCTGGCAATTTGTATCTCATTGATGCAACCACACACAGTCCTCAAAGGCAAAGGGGAGAAGTGGAAAAAGAAAGCTGAACTGCATTCTCTGCTCTCTTCTATCTTTGCAAGTATTCACTCAACATGAAGGCTTTGAAATTCCTAAGTGAAATAAACTTAGGAGAGCTCTTTATAATGTTTTGGACCAGTTACTGAGAAAACATAATGACAGAAACTTTAGGACAGAATACTAGTAATTCATTGAGTTGTGAGCTACTTCTTCATAAACATATATATGACAGGGTCTTTCCTGTCACTCTGTGCACTGTGGAGAAAATTAAGACTTATTGTCATTACTGTATCTTTGTTCTTCTGTTCATGGTCAGAAGACTTGCAATACTGTATAGCATGTGAAACTACTCATGCAGAATATTCTGTCCTGCAGCCATCACTATGGCACAGAAGAAAGATTGGCCCTAGAAGCACTTTTCAAGCTTCGGGGAAATATGATGTCTGTTTGACTCTGTTTTGCCTTTGTGCACCCACTGTGTTGGCAGCATCACTGCTCCTTCAAGGACAGTAGAGCAGGAGAAAGAATAAGAAGCAACTTTAATCATAGTTGCATGTGTAAACACCATTTCTTCTTCTGCTCTGTCTTTTCTTCCCTAGGGAACTGAGCTGCTTCCAGAAATTAAAGGCAGCTAGTAGTTCCCTGATTGATGTAAACTGTTGCAGCTAGTGTTTAAATATGTTCTCCTTCATCCTGCATGAGCGGTGCTCTTTCTGGCTGACACTGCCTTTATTTATTACTTTGTGATCTCTTAAGACCTCTCATGGTCTTTTTGTGGTTTTAATTCCATGGATGGGAGTTATTTGGTTAAAAATGTCTATTTAATATTTCTAGCTTGTTCTTATTTATACTTGTACCTAAAACTGAAGTTATCTTGTGTTAAGTTCTGTGCAGTCCCATGCAACCTCTCTTTCTCAAAGAACTTTGAAGTTAAGTGGGAAATCTAAATGACTGCTGGGGAAAGGTAGTATTGTGCCCATTCACCAAAGGAGAACCAAACTAGAGGAAAGTGCCAAAAAAGTTTGCTCTCTGTCAGAATCAGGACTTGAGGATTCATGCCCCTATTGCACCAAACAAATTCTTCAATCCAACTATCTATCATATTTTCCTCAATCCTTTTATTCCTCAAATGTGTACTTTCTTAGGATATGTTCTTGGTCACTAATATAGAAAAGGGACAACAGGAACCTCTCACTGAAAACAGTTATTACCATACAGAATTTCTGGAATCCTGAATGAAAATAAGCAAAAATTAAATGGCATAACCAAACAAAAGTAACTGAAGAAAAAGAATAATCTGTAAATGGTCTGTATCTTTTGTAAACTGTTCTTCCTTTCTGCCTCTGGTGGTTTTTTTCCTCTCTGTACTGTAAGGGAAATCACTGGATTTACTGGTGTCCAGGTAAATGGTGGATTTTTAAAGAAAGCCACCACATGCTGGGTGTTTGGGTAGTGCTATAAAATAGTTACTGCTATATCTTTAGTGTTTTATGTTACTGTAAATTTGATTTTTTTATTCTGGTGATATGTCGGAGCACATCATGTTTCCTGTAAGAAGTGCTCTAGTGTCATTCCTGGAGTAGTGAGAATATTGTGCTTTCTCCACCTGTGCATGCAGAAAAGTATAATTGGATTGCTGGGGAAAGAACAAATCCAGATCCCCAGACCCTTGTCAAGCACTATTGATGCTGAGATATTGTACAGTTGATAAATAATTCAGCGATTGGGCAGAGTAGGGATTTCAGAGGCTTAGCTGTGCATTCTTCATCCATTATTTTAAATCTTTCCCCTTTTTTGTTAACTGGCTATCTGACAGCAATGGTTTAAAAAATTGTTTGATAACTTTCTGTTTGCCTATTACAGGGGCTGTCATACAAGCAAGATTTGTTCTGTAGCTGGAGAACATCTTTTGTTCAGTGGCCCTATAAGTGACTACACCATACCTGACAGGTTCTCTAAAGCAGTTAGAGTGCAAAAAACTCTATTAATCTTTCTTGATAGTTCTTTAGTAGTGTTTCTGGAGTAGTTCTTAGTACTGTGAAGGAGCAGCATGCTAAGTAATATTAAAGAGGAAGGTGGGATCTCCATCTGGCTTCATTGGAAAAATGAATGTGTGATGACACTTTTAGTTTTATTTATATCAAGGTGCCTAAGAGGTTGGGGGGCAGTTAGGGACATATTTTGTCCCTGGGCCATATGTTACAAATAGGGAAGATAAGAATGTTGCAGCCCACACTCATTTGCCTAAGATCCTAAATGAATGGTATGCCACAAAGTAATGCAACACCATGCAGAATCACATCAGTGATATAGCTCCACGCAATACATTTAAAATGTGTCAAGATGATGTCTTCACAGAAGCAATGTTTAGTCACTTAGGTCACTAAAAGCAGCTTTTTCAAATTATCCACAGATGTTTTGCCAGGCTGCCCACATATCTCAAGATAAAAGCAAACTGTTTGCTTCATAGTGTAGAATAATTTATAGGTAGGGACCAATTTGCTTGCAGAGAAACAGCAGGTTGCCTTCATTTTTTTTTAGTACAAAGTGCATTATGCTAAACACAGTACAGAACATTTGTGTTCCAAAAGGGGAATTATTTTAAATTAGTTTAGTATTATTAGTTTTTCTCAAACAGACATGTCCAGTTTTTGTCACAGAAAGCTGTAAGCCCTCTGGAAAAGGGTCAAAGAAGCAAAGAAAGAATATCTTTCTTTTCCTTTTACTATGTTAAGTGCAGCTCTCCAGAGGCAGATAATTCCGTAACAACTTTCATGATTTGAAAATGTGCAATGTAAACATTATTTTAAGAATGTTTTATCGCTTTGGGTAAATTTTTTACTCTTCATCTATCCTTTTTTATTCTCTATGCCTCTGGTCATAAATGATCAGAAAGCAGTGGACCTCAGGCACATTTCCTATTGAAAACATAATCAAAACAGACAAATCTACATGAAAGGTTTTGACTTCAGTGAAATCATATATTTTAATGAAAATGCATTTTTTTGAAATATCCCAAATTGCTTCTAATGTAAGATTCTTTTCATCTGCCATTTCTAACTTTCTTAAACCACCTTTACATGATCACATAGTACATTGCTGAGTTTATGGAGTCGTAGATGAGATCCATCAGAACTATTGCACCTGAGATATGAGATCATTTCTTTGGGGATGAAAGACCAGGGAATTAACTCACTACCATAAAAAATACATCATTCTGACTTTTTGACAAATTTGTTGAGCTTTGAAAAGTACAGCATTAGACTGTTGAAAAACTAGACTAGGCCTTGGGGGAAGGTTAATAAAGACACCAATAGCCCTTTGCTAGTAGGTGTGATAGTCTATTTAATGTAAGTCCTGGAGGTGATCATCTGTTACTCTTTGCCCACTGGAGTGAAAATATCATGATGATCACCATCTGGAGTGAAGTTTCAACAATCAGCAATTTAATAATGAAAGCAAGGATATTTCTTTAAAAACAGATGCTTGGACTATCAATGACTTTGGGCTACCTTGAAGTCCTACACAACTCAGAAGTTTATGCTAGTTAAAAAACTGTAGGCTTGCACATTTCCTTCTCCCTTCTGTTCTGTGAGGTAGTCCTACCTGTTTGTGCATAGGCAAAGATTTTGGGTTTTTTATTTGTCACGTGTGTCCTCCTTACTTTTCACTCTGACATCTACAATTAGCTGAAAGAGGAGTTTTTGACAATTCCTATATCAGAATTCAGGACTCCATAGGCAAGAAGTCTATAGTGGCAGTTTTCCATTCTAGAACTCTCCTTCTGGTTCTGGCTGAAACAGAAATGATCAATAGCAAAGGTTTATGCAAGATTAATCTGTGTAGACAGTCAGTCAGGTTGGGCTGGGTTATATGACAGACCAAAAGATAAATTTGGATGAATAGCACAACAGTGTCCACTAATGCAGCCTGAAGTAGAATATATGCTATTTCTTTGGGGTTTTTTCCATTAGGTGTTCTATAGTCTTTCCTTTCTGTTTTTGATTACTAAAACTTGTCACATTCTTTGACATACATTCACTATGGTAAAAATTGTACTGACCTATAAGGGATCTCTGTGCATGAGCAGGGATGATTCTTTTTTTGTCACAGAGTGGAAACAGAAATGTTCCCGGGCACAGAAGTGCATTAATTACCACAGGTGATATAGTCTTGGTGATGTTCTTCACTGTTAGGGTGGTTAGACAGTGGAAAAGGTTGCCCAGAGAGGTTGTGGAAGCCTCATCCCTGGAAGCTTTTAAGACAAGGCTTGATGGGGCCCTGAGCAAACTGATCTAGTGGATGGTGTCCCTGCCAGGCACGGGGATTGGAACTAAATGATCTTTGAGGTCCCTTTCAACTATGACAATTCTGTGATTCTGTGATTCTATGATTCTGTGATTCTATGATTCTAAGTTATGCAACATCAGATTTTGAGAATAACTTCCTTCTGTCATAAATAAATAACTGTCAAAGAAAATGGAGGAATAAACTTATGCTAGTTCAGGAAGGCTGTATCCTCCATGTCTGAAATTTGGCACTTCAGCATCTGCTTATGGACAAGAATGGGAAGCTGGGTAAGAGGTGTGGCATAGCGAGGTGCCAGCAGTTTGACTGGAGCCTCATGGCTCCAACCTGAGGCATTAATGACATTGTTCATGTAGCTACTTCAGCCCTGCTTCCTGGATTACAGTGGTCACTTTAGTGACTATGTCTTGTATATTGTTCTCTCTTTTGACCTATCAGTGGTTCCTACTAACCTGTAAAAGGAGAAAAATCTGCTGCACCTGAGCTCCATACCTTACAAACCTCTCTCTCTTTTTTGGTTTTTCATTGTTAACTGTATTTTCCCTCTTCACTCTAGCATGCCTTCTCATATCTAATCAGTAAGCTGCAAGTAAAAAACAGTCTTCAGCTATGAAGCACATAAAATTCAAGCTGGAATAATGCTTATTATTAGAATACAGAAATATTGATTTTCCCAGAAACGAAGGGCTATACTGCTCAAACAGTTTGTCAAGCATGTAACAGAGACACTGTCAAACAAGCCAGCAGTCACTGGTGATGCCAGATTTCTGTGAGGAAGGAAAATTTTGTGTATATTTGTATGGATGAATCAAGAGAGAAGAAAAGGAGTCCCACATTTATTCATTCATTTATTCAGGCAAGAGAAAGTTTTCTATTGCCTTAGCTCCCCCTCCAGGTGGTCAGAAATTGAGCTCTGTCTGACTTGTGTTGACTGACAAGAATGTGTACATGACCCAAAATTCCAAAGACAAAGCTTTTGTTGATTACAATATCATGCCTCTTAAAAAGGGATTTCCTGAAGCCTGCATCCTTCAGGGAAATGTGTCTGCTCAATAATTTGCAGGAATGTTGCTGGAAAGAGATAAAAGGCTTGGAGGAGCAGAAGGTTAGAGAAGAGCAAGGGAGAGAAGGATGGCAAATGATGTCTTTGCACCCGTTGTTGCAAGATGTACCACTCTAAACTTTCTTCTGCCACCACCAAGGCAGATCAAAATCTATTTCGTTTGCCTCCAACAGGCTTCCTGACCTGAGCTTTTGAGAATAATTATGTGTAAACTAAGAAGCAAACCCAGAAATGTCCTGATGAGAGCAGAAAAGAACAGATGAGGGAAGAGCTCATTTGTGTACATCTGCTGAATCATTTTGCTAACAGTATTGCAAAGACAACAGTGTCTTTCTCTGCCAAAATCTGTCCATATAGACTTCACAGTGCCTTGCACAGTCAACAGACACTTTAAGGTTTCCTTCCAGTACTAGCCATTAATCATTATCCTGACATCAATATTCACTTTAGAAGAGAACACCAAGGGTAGTATCTTCTCTTCCTCTTCACCAATTTTTCTTACTCCTTACTGCTTCTTCTGACATTATAATACACACACATGACTATGAAGCAGCCACAACAGCAAGCATGCAAAAGGCTTCTTGTAAAAGCATTTTGGTTCCTTTGAGCCATTTTCTCTGTGCCTTTGATGCAGAGATTATAGCCTCATATTAGATTTTTAACACAAAGTTCAAATCCAAGGAACTCATAGAGAAATATATAAAGTAAACCATCACCTAAGGCTCCTAATCAGTTAAAAAAAAAGGTGAAGGACATCCATTCATGTGTAGATGTGAACTCTGCTTATGTGGAAAAAGCTTGATTTCTCAGGCATTATTCCATAACTATTTTTGTTACCAGATGATAGATACACAGGGACATTTTTCTTAAGCATTAGGAACCCAGTAATAAGTTTCAGAAGAATGGAATCAGGTTTATTTTTTGGTTATCTTTGAATTTCAGACACAATAATCTTGTGTTTACTGTACATTGTAATTTGTTAGAGTAAGATTATGACCTTTGTCTGCAGTAAAGCCATGAAAATTTATACCAAACAGTTTTGTGCTAAATAGAAGTCATTGACAAGTAGTAATGAAAAGAGTAAATATGATTTTGGTTTTACTTGCCTTTTTATGTTGCATAGCACTTAGGTTCAGATGAATGGATGAACTGCTAGGAAAGGTGGTGCTGAGTTGTTACAATATTGGTGGCTGGCAACAGGACACGGGGGAAAGGCATGAAGCTGTGCTGGGGGAGATTTAGATTCAATATTCGTGGGAGCTTCTTTACCCAGAGGGTGGTGGAGCATTGGAACAGGCTCCCCATGGAGGCTGTCATGGCCCCTACTCTCATGGAATTTAAGAAGCACTTAGATAAGGCACTTAGGCACATGGTGTGACTGTGGAGTTGTCCTGTGCCTAAACATGTGTTGGACTAGATGATCCTAATGGGTCCCTTCCAACTCTGGAAAAAAAAATTATTAGAGAAAAAACCCTTGGGTTTCTGGTAAATATTTTTCATTATTTTCAGGATTTCTTGAAAGAAAGAATAGCCAAGTGTTGTTTATTTTATTCCCCTTAAAAAATGAGTAGCCTTAATATAAAACATGGGAAGACTAATGGAAACAGACAACCTGGCTTCAGGAACACAACAAAACTCCTGTGCTTGTAATATAGGGCTGCAAATATTCATATGCATTCTATGCTCTCTATATGCTGTCTCCTCCCTTTATTATCTGTTATCTCTCCTGAACATTAATATGTTCTCAGGTAGCCACAGGGACCTTGACTGCTACACCTGAGACTGCATGTTTGGAAGACTGCAGCATGAAAACTGGGAAGGATGGCCCTGAGGGCAGTTTAGGAGCTTCTTTAGACACCATAGACAGCTCAAAGGCAATACTGGTCAGTGAGGTAGCAGAGTTCCATGAGCAGACTGTTAGGGGCTTGTTGTGTTTTTTTTCCCCCTTAAATACTACAAATTTTTGACATTTTCAGTCAGATTATTGAACCATATTTGTTTACTGAAGTGAAATTATTTCATGGCCATTGTCCCGGTTTGAGTTGGAATGGAACTAATTCTGTTCAGCGATTTTATTTTTTATCTAAAGCTCCTCAAGTTACTGCACTTTCTGAAACTAACAGCATGTTTTTACAGACACTGACTGCTTCTAGCAGTGATAAGACCTAATATTTAGATTTACTACCAGGGATTGGTATGCAAACCAAGGTCACTGCTAAATCTTGTGTCTCATATTGGGGGCTGCAGAGCAAAAGCTGCACCTACAGGGAGGAGCAGGCAGGACAGGTGACCCTAAACTGACCAACTAAGTATTCCATTACATAAACATCGTATTCAGTATAAAACTGAGGGGCAGTTCCTTCTTCTCCTCTCTTCTTCTCCTATGCTTCAATGGCCATCATCTGAGAACTCTGCCTGTTCTGCCCTCAATCCTGATCCATAAATTCCTGCATCTAGTACCAGGATCCAGCCCCTGAGCCTGGTTCCTCTCTGCTACTGAGGCCTTCTGCCACAGTATCAGTGGTGACGGTGATCTAGTTACTGTCAAGGGGGGTTTGGTATTAATTTTGTAGATATTGTATATATTTCTATGTATTTCATTTTATTATTATCATTAAAGTAGTTTTAGTTTTCTTTTCCAATCTACAAGTCTCTCTCTCTCTTATTTCCTTTTCCATTCTTGTTTGGGGGGGGAAAAGAGGGTAAGAGAGAGTGTCTGTCACTGGTTTGGTGGTCGGCCCAGCCCTGACCCTTGACAGCTATGCAAAGTAGAGTGGCTGAAACTTGAAGTTGTGCCAGTGACTCTGATCGGTGAAGGGGAGACTAACTAAACCTTCACCTTTCCAACCTGAAGCCAGATGTTTTAGCCTTTAAATACCTTTAATCAAAATATCTTAAAGGAGCTGTTCAATTCCAATGTTGAACAAAAGAAAATTTGATTTTTTTTATCCAGTACATAAAGCCAGAATTGTTATTCTCCAGATAGTATTAGTCATGCCAAAATGGAATTTAAATAAGGCAAGTTTGAAAAAAGACAGTGAGATAAAAATGTAGATGAGAAACTGCTCTTAAGATTTGAAAGGGAACATTTCCATTTCATCAGTCAGGAACTCAGACCACCAAGCCAAATTTTCAGACATGGTCGCCTAAAACGTGTGCATATGTTCTCATCTATTTCAATGTGCTTTTTTCAACTTTATTATATCATTCCTTAAATCCTAATGGGATTTAATATCCTGGCTGCAGTAAGACAGGAAATGTCCCAGACACCTGGAAGATGAGGCTTGTGCTCCAAGGAGGATATAGCGAGAAATATTAGAAATCAAGTGTACAGGGTAAGGAAATAAAACTGACCAAGGTGATGGTGGGCAGATGTGTTACTATTTGATTTGATAATTTGGCATTTGATAGTTTATTTCTTTAATTTTAAGTTCATCACAACATATTCTTTTACTTCTATCCTCTCTTCCTAGATTGATTATTAGAACTTTTTGGCTTCACAATAAACAAAGTCACTGACATCTACAGTTTATCACTCAATTCCCAATATTTACAATCATGAAAGCTAAGGAATGCCCTTAATTCCTCCAATTCCAATATTCTATTTCTGCAAATGACCTGTTCATTTGCAGGAAGGCTCGGTTCAGTTCCTGTAAGAATATTGAAAACACAGAGCTTGCTTTAGGAAGCCAGCATGGCAGGGATGGAGAGAAGGCTCAATTACTCTACCTGCTTTTGGTTTTGGCAATTTGCTAAAGAAAAAACTGTTTCAGCTTTTCCAGCTTTCTGAAATCTGCAGAGGATGCTTTCCTTTCACAGAGTTTCTGTTTTTAAATCAAGCAGGTTGTTTAAGTCTTCAGTTTTTAAATGTCTTTACAGTAGGGATCTCTAAAACAGGGACAAACAAATTACTTTCTCATTAGGGTCCCTGAGATTTACTGAAAAATACTGTAACAGTGACAAATACCAGACTACTAAGGTAAAGCTTTTCCCAAAGAAATTATTTCAATGCATTCAGTTGTGTCCTTGCTTCCTCATTTTTCCCTACATCACACCACAGTAGCCCCCAAAGTAATAAATATCTATTTAGATTTGTCCTTGTGCTAATACAATCAACACTAGTTACCAATGCATAATTTCTGTACTGAGTTTTATAGTATCAGTTTATTAAGGACTAAATGCAGGAGATTAGGATGCTGACATTAATAAAAGGACTCCCTTTATCACCATCACAAGGAAAGAAAACAATAGGAAAGTTTCAAGAGATTTCTAAGGGCATAATCCATATAATAGTAAAAAGGTTATAAACTCCAGAGTGCCAGCTTCCCAAGTACTGATATGTTTAAAGACTGTCCCATCAAATCTCTCTTACTTCTAGTATCTAATGAGAAATGCTGTGTGTTTGACCCAATTTGGTAGAATCATTACTGAAATCTTTTATTCAAGTGCCACATTTACCTAGCTGAGAGGTACTCTGAGCAGAGTCCTAGAACAAGGTGAATGCATAAATCAGTTTTAATATGACTTTCCCTCTGAGGAGATTCCCAGAAAACCAGAAGCTACAGCTGCAAGTGGCTGCATGTCCTCAGCTGGGCTTTCTATCATACCCGGGAGTCAAATAAAACCTAATCAGCAATCAGACTTAAAACTGAAAGAGAGCTCAGTGCAGGGTATTGGCCTTGTTAGGAGGCAGTCTGTCTCTCTCTGATGATGGAAAGGGAGCAAGAGAACAACTATTATTATTCTGTGTGGTCCCAAGTATCTCAGAGGAGGCTCTGTACTTCCTTTCTTATTTTGAAAAGACAGTGTCATGATGGATCAGAGCAGTATGATCTAGATGGGAACCAGGCCATATTAAAGGCAGATAAACTGTCACCCTTGGGCTCATGTTAGAAGGTAATCCTGTTAGAGTTTCTCTACAGTATCACGTCATCTCACATAATTTAAAAGAAACCACTCTTGACTGAAATATGCCTGCAAGAGAGAAAACCTTGAACACTGGGGTAGCTAATCTTACTGTTGCCAGAAAAGGACAACACATAGTATAGGCTACATTACAGTATAGTTACTTTTACCATTTGGATTCCTAATGATAAGCTACAGGACCTCTGAGGGTCTCACTTTTTATCTCCAACCATTCTAGCCTTGAGGCTGGTACCTGACAGTGTCCCAGATAAATATGATAATCTACATGTGCAAGGTTGCAGAGTTATAAGAATTTGAATCCTAAAGAGACTTACTACATACAGTCCTTTCTTCATACAGTCCCTTGGGTTCACAAAAACAGCATTTGGGACGTGTTATAAACTGCACAGCTGCAGCACAAGAAAAACTTTAATGTACTCCTGAATTAGATTTCTTTCTGAATTACCTGGATGGTGCTTAACTGCTTAAATAAGGGAAAAATATTTTTAAACACAATTTCTGTTCACTGAAATTCTATTTTCCTGAAATCACAGCCAACGAGTTTTGACCTGAGTAACCAAAATCTGCAAAAATATTATGCATATACAACTGCAATTCAAGACCCTGAAATCTACACATACCTGGTACATGTCAAGGTTCATATCATTCAATAGGTTCAACTATGTAAAGTGCAGCAATTTTTCAGTCATTGGAAACAACATATAACAAGACAAAATGTTATACAGTATAATATCTTTCATTGCATGCTTCAGAGAGTTGAATTGTTTGGTTATAGATCTGAATAACAAATGGGAATGTTAAAGTTAAAAAATACACTTATAAGCTGAAAGTATGGTTAAAGAACTCATCTATATTAAAGCTAACAAATTTGTTTATGTAACCATTCATAGCCGTCTGGATGAGCTTCTGTGTGACCTGGTCTAGGGAATCCTGCTGTGGCAGGGGGGTTGGACTAGATGATCTTTCGAGGTCTCTTCCAACTCCTAATATTCTGTGTTTCTGTGATAGACAACTGCGCAGAAGAATTAAAAGAAATATCTAACCTTTAAGGTTTCAAAGAAAGTGTTCTCCTGCAAAATTGTTGTAGTTTGAGTTGATATCTTAAAACAATAACTTAGCAGATGTGAGCCTGTTTCATTTAGTGGAAAGCTAACTCTGAAGTCTGTTGACAGCACAGTTCACATCAGAAACTATATCAAGATGACAGTTTCAGCAACTACATGCCTTACAGCAAGATATCTTTTATTTGTGGATTACCATATTTATTTAAAAGACTCTTCTTATAAGTAGCTAATTCTCTGTGGTGAGGTTGCAATGATCTGGCAGCGTGCATTAAGCTGGAGAATACACATAATATCTTTACAGAAATAGAAAAAGAACATTCTACAATCTGGTAGGACATGAAAAAAACATAAAATGTGATTAAATTATATGGCACAGAGTCTACTGTATCAGTGCATAAAATTCATTAGAAGTCAGTGGTTCTGCAAAAAAAACCCCAAACAAGCAAACAATAAAACACCAAACAAAAATGAAAAAAAAAATCAACCAACCAAAAAACAACAAACAAAAAATCTACCTGAGCAAAAATTACCAGTTAAATGGTTTAGTTTTAGGTTTGTAAAATATTTTAGACTTAGGATTTGAAACAGACTGTGAGAGGTCAAAGGCTAGAGGTACAACATGCAAATATAAACGATAGATCTAGCCTTCACTGAAGACACTGAATGTTCTTCAATCACTGCAATGACTATCAATCCATTAAATCTATTTCAAGACTATTTAACAGCAATATTAAGCTAATGTTTAATATTAATGTCTTTTCTTTCACAGAAGGCAATAAAGAGCACAGCCTTAGAATAGTCTTCCAATGGGCTTCATCTTACCTGTTAAACATTTCATGGTCTTCAGCTTTTTCTTTTCTCTTTTCTTTTACAGGCAAGCCAGATCTGGCAGATAGCTGACATGAGGACGTCGTGCACTCCAAAAAGCTGAGTGTAACACCACCAGACTTCAGTGAAAAGAAGTATTATCCTTCCAAGCAACTCATATGGACGACTTTTGGTAGCTTTAAATTAACCTGTTGCTCACCTGCAAAGACACGTCTATTATTTCTTTCAACCCACATGGAGGAAGGCAACAAACTTTGTAACCCTGGCTAAAAAGACTGTGGCTATCTTATCAAAAGTAGGAGGTAGGCCAATTATAGAAGGATTATTTTATTCTTAGCCTTCAGGACTTTAACTCTTGCCTGAACTCTAGACATATATAGAAGCCAATTTTAATGACCTGCGATTTTGCTACCTGTGCTTTATTATTGCTATCAATTCTTTAACAGTTTGGTACTTTATTTCTTTAAATTAGAAATGGGTTCATGGACTAGAATGTGGCCCACAGATTGGGCTGTTCTCATGAAATCATGGCTTATCTTTTCCCTGGGGCTCTACATGCAGGTCTGCAAAACTTTGACCTGCCCAAAAGTGTGCCGCTGTGATCGAAACTTTGTCTATTGTAACGAGCGAAGCTTGACCTCAGTGCCTCTTGGGATACCAGAGGGTGTAACCGTCCTCTACCTCCATAATAACCAAATTAATAATGCTGGATTTCCTGCAGAGTTGCACAATGTTCAGTCTGTGCACACAGTCTACCTGTACGGCAACCAACTAGATGAATTCCCCATGAACCTGCCCAAGAATGTCAGAGTTCTCCATCTGCAGGAAAACAACATTCAGACCATTTCTCGGGCTGCCCTTGCTCAGCTTTTGAAGCTGGAAGAGCTGCACCTGGATGACAACTCCATCTCTACTGTTGGCGTTGAGGATGGGGCATTCCGGGAAGCCATTAGCCTCAAGCTTCTATTCTTGTCCAAGAATCACTTAAGCAGTGTACCAGTAGGCCTTCCGGTGGACTTACAAGAACTTCGAGTAGATGAAAACCGAATTGCTGTCATTTCAGACCTGGCATTCCAGAATCTTACAAGTCTGGAGCGTCTGATTGTGGATGGCAATCTCCTTACTAACAAAGGCATAGCTGAAGGCACTTTCAGCCACCTGTCCAAGCTCAAGGAATTCTCAATAGTGAGGAATTCACTGACCTACCCTCCTCCTGATCTTCCAGGTACACATCTGCTAAGGCTCTACTTGCAGGACAACCAGATAACCCATATACCACTTACAGCCTTTTCAAACCTCCACAAGCTGGAACGTCTTGACATTTCCAACAATCAACTTCGGATGTTGGTAAAGGGAGTATTTGATAATCTTCACAACCTAAGACAACTCACTGTAAGGAATAATCCCTGGCTGTGTGACTGCAGTATTAAGTGGGTCACTGAATGGCTCAAATTTATTCCCACTTCCATCAATGTACGGGGTTTTATGTGTCAAGGACCAGAGCAGGTCCGAGGTATGGCAGTCAGGGAGCTCAATATGAATATGCTGTCATGCCCAACCACAACCCCTGGTCTGCCACTTATCATCACCCCAGTCCCAGCTACAGCCATTCCAACTACTTTGGTTCCCATCTCATCAGTTCCTCCCCCAAGTAGCAAATATAATCCTCTCACTCCTACTATAACCACACTGCCCACTGTGCCTGACAGGGAGGACAGGGAAAGGGTGACACCTCCTATATCTGAACAGATTCAACTCTCCATCCATTTTGTGAATGACACTTGCATCCAAGTTAACTGGATGTCTCTTTTTACTGTTACGGCATATAAATTAACATGGGTTAAAATGGGCCATAGTCTGGTAGGAGGAATTGTTCAGGAACGAATAGTTAGTGGTGATAAGCAACACCTAAGTTTGGTAAATCTGGAGCCCAAATCCACCTATCGGATTTGTTTAATTCCACTGGATACTTATAACAATTACCGAACTGGAGAAGACACTGTGTGTTCAGAAGCCACAACCAAGGCTTCCTTTTTGAGCAATGGCAGTAACATCCCCTCCAGCCATGAGCAGACAACTTCTCAGAACCTGGGCTCCCCATTTCTGCTGGCAGGATTGATTGGGGGTGCTGTGATATTTGTCCTCGTGGTCCTGCTCAGCATTTTTTGCTGGCATATGCACAAAAAAGGGCGTTACACCTCCCAGAAGTGGAAATATAACCGGGGCCGTCGGAAAGATGACTACTGTGAAGCAGGGACCAAGAAGGACAACTCCATCCTGGAGATGACGGAAACCAGCTTCCAGATTGTCTCCTTAAATAATGATCAGCTCCTTAAAGGAGATTTCAGACTGCAGCCCATTTATACCCCAAACGGGGGCATTAACTACACAGACTGCCACATCCCCAACAACATGCGATACTGCAACAGTAATGTCTCAGACCTGGAGCACTGTCATACGTGATAGTGAGGGGAGATGGGGGTGTCTAGGACAAAAAGAAAAAACTCTGGAAAAAATAATCCCCCAAGAACAGTGAAAAAATTACATTTGATAAATGTTCCACAGATGCATTTATGCATTTGAATACTCTGTAATTTATACGGTGTACTATATAATGGGATTTAAAAAAGTGCTATCTTTTCTATTTCAAGGTAATTGCAAATGGTTTTGTAACTCTTTGCTTTTTAAATCTTTAAAAAATATTGCTAAGTACTGTACAGGGTTGTACAATAGGAACCCAATGTCATGGCGAAAGAAAGAATGAATCATTCTTCAAACATTAACCACTTTGCTGTCGAAGCTGTCTGAGGGATGTTAAGTTTCTAGGTGTCCTGTAGTACAGGAAAATAAGTGCATATTAAAACAGGGTCACTAGGAATGAAAAAAAGCAATTCTGATAAAATGGGTACAACCTTTCTGACATGAACATGGCAGTCGCTGTTGAGCTTCAAACATTCAGAAATACTTCTGTTCCACTTTCTCAGTTCTGCATTTCCTACCTCCAACTGAAATCTGGAGTTCTGAGTGTTACCAAAAAGACTTGTTTCTTGTTTGACTCTTTTTTTTTTTCCCAATACACTAGGACTAGGAAAGGTAGACAGAGCTCAGTGTCAAACTCAAAGTGACCTTGTTTCCTATTTGCAAAAGCTACCCTGAAAGTGTCCCCCAGTACTATATATTGTTATAATAGAAATTGTTCCTGCTTTTCATTATAATTAAGAAGTTTAGGCATTCTCTAACTCTTCTCAGTGGGTGATGACGGTTATCAGTATGTAACTGATATCTGTCATTAAATTACACCTCTTTTTAATGGAGCAGCATTTGCTGACACATGTTCATGTAAAGCTTGAATGAGGTGCTCATAGCTCTGCAATATTCATGTATAATTTGGAATCCAAAAGTGTAAATTGCTGAAAACATGATGCAAAATATGATGCCAAGAAAAAGTTGTTATTGACTTTTATAGTTCAAGCCCTGTTTGATTTAGGGGTCTGATTTATCTTCAGGAGTAGGAAGAAAACCAACCAAACAAACAGAGAAAACAAATAAGAAATAAGTTGGTATTGTTGTTTGGTGAGGTTTGTTTGTTTGTTTATTTCTTTGGTTTGTGTAGGTTTTGTTTTCTTTTCCTACTCAACTATACAGAGATGGGCATTAACTGGTCATCTGCTTGGTTCAGGAATTTTGAGAATACAAGTACACACTGTCCCTCTGAATTATTCTGGTTTTATCTCGAGCTTTTGGAAGTTTTCCACAATTATCTGTGCTTTATAAGCAGTAGAATTTGCTTTTTTATTCCCTCAGATTCCTTACCTGGAATATCTTCTGAGTCCTTGAGCTTCACATGCAGTATGCAAATCATCATTCTTGAATTAAGACTATGATGCAGCTCTCAAAATTATACAATGTTCCAGCCAGTCCACTGACTCTGACTGCCAAGTACTCTGGATTTCTTGCCAGCTCCTCAGTGGTGGAATCTAATTCTTCCTTTCTTTAAGTTCACTTGTTTTTTATTGCAGCTCACTTTCTCCTGGGCTTGGGGAAAAGCAAAAGTTCACAACAAAAAGAAAAAAAGAGACAAATCTTTCTGAGGGAGTAGGGAACCAAGGAGAAAACTTTTTACAGTGACCAACTAGGGACAAGGAGAAGTTTTTAGAAGTGGATTGGGAGTAAAAGCTGAAGCACTTGCACTGTGGAATGCTTAGACTTCTCACTTTATGAGGCTGCTTACATTGGTAGAGAGGGTTTTAATCCTTTGCTCACTTCACTCAACCTACTCTTGAAACTCACCGGTTTATGAGAGTACAGTTTCTGAAATTCAAATCACATGATAACACTTATTTTCTGCAATGGCAAAATGAGTCCAGCTATGATTGATAGCAAAGTACAATCATTGTATAAGGAGCCACATCCTTCCTCCAATATTTTTCATAATTACATTTTCAAATTCCTCTCTATATTCTGTATATTTGCTATTTTGTCCAGCTGTAACAGGTGTTTAGGGCAACCTGTGTGGCTACTGTAACAGCAAAGTCACTGAAATTTTGCTAAATAAAATGCTGCCATATGATTTCAGATGGTATAATTCTAGGTAGAAATGTCTATGCAAAGTGGTTTTTTCTGTGACCTGTTTACTGAAGATTATGATGAGAAGGTTAATACTTCTGTTTTGTTTATTTAACAAGTTTTAGATGTCAAAGCCCACAAAACAAGCAGCAAATAGTTGTGCTTCTGCACACTTCTATTGCACGCTGGAGTTTGAAATTATGTCATGCCAGAGTTTCCCATTGGGAGTGGATGTAGTATTTAATTTCACTGAAATAATTAGCTGTATGTTTGGTTTCAAAAGGCATCCTTTGACAGTATACACTTACTAGAATTTCATACTTCAGTGACTGATGCTGGAGGAATCTTCATCCTCCTTGATGAACATCTTGTCTTCTAGGCCTCAGGATATCACGGTTTCAAGATGAGTTAGGCGCCTTATTTGTAACAAATTTACTTTTTCAGGGAGTTCAGCTGTACTGAGGTGAATGATCCACAAGCCCAAACTAATGACAATAAATGTGGTTAGTGTCCTAACAGGGTGAAACCAGAAGGCATTCACAAACTATTCATTTTGATCTCAGGCAATGAAAAGTATATATATCTACCTGTGGACTATTACTCACCTAGATCAAAAATCATAATGCTATTAAAGGCAGAACAGTTTATGCTTCTTTTCAGTATGAAGAAGCATACATATATTGGTATGGGATACTGACAAAGTTCTTTTCTATGAATACATTTCTAAAAAGAAGCAGCAAGACACCTTTACCAAAATTTGTGGATAGAGCTGGGAGTATAATATAAACAAATTTCACAGTTGTAGTCAACTGAATGGTCATAGGTTTTTATTTGAAGAATGATCCAATTTGAATCGTTACCCATCTATGAAAGAGTTAACGTATTTCATCCTATGACAGAGTTTGGGATTTTTCAAAGTGCTAGTCACACAAACAGCTGAGACTTCCTTTCAGGTCACATCTAGATAAGTATAAAATGGGCAGTTTTTGTTAGGTAAACTATTTGGGGAAAAGTCAGAGTTAAAAATAGACAATGATCTTTTGGCAATGTAAAGTTTAAGATTAGTAGTTTTTTCCTTGAGCTTTGTAAAAATGGGGTCACCTTCACTTAGTGCAAATCCCTGACCACTGTTACAAACTAAAGGCTATAGAGCAGAAGTCCCAAAAGTATATGTATACAAGTCATCCAAAATGTCCACTTCCAGGTCCTGATTTGAACAGGCTCATCAGACCTCAGGGCAAATGAGTGTTTTACAGACAAAATCTCCCCTATCTTTCATTGTATACAGCCAATAGCTGACATAAATGTACAGAAAAGAGTGGTGAGTGGAATAAAATAAGACTTCAAGTGATTTTTTTAATGCAGTATCACAACTGTACTTGTGTTCTTTCTGAAGACTTATTAATTTACAAACAGGTCCTTATTTCTGTAGATTCTGTCACTATAACAAGTGTTACAGTGCATGTAGCTTGCTGACAGAAACAAAAACCCAACAAATGCACGGACTTTGTATTATCGGGTTCTTATTGGAGACATTATTATTTAATTCCTTTGTAAGAATATTTAGAGACTGAATTATTTTTGACTGAAAAGCTATTAGCAGTACAAAGAACTACAATGAACATCTTGTAAAGCAGAAAAATGAAGTAGCATATACTATTTTCTACTAGAGTAGTTCAACTATATTTTTGTCTCAATCATTTTCTTTTTTCATGAGAGGAAAATTCTCCCTCTGAGCAATGTATTGTTTTTAATTTTACAAGCAAAGAACTTTATGTATATTGTATTGTTGTTATGGTTTTAGGGGTCTATATAAGGCACTTTATTAATGACATTGAAGTGAAAATTCAGTCTCAGCTTTTGACAGTGAAGTGGTTAATTCCCATTGAATTCTCCATTTATAGTACTTAACAATTTAACCTGGAGATATTAAAGTTTTTTCTTTAGAACATGAGAATAACGCTTTTACTCATGACTTATCTTTCCAGCTCAATGGAAAAACAAAACAGAAATGAGTGCCAAACCCAAAAGTTACTGGCTCTAAGCCTCATCATATCCTGCCTGATGCTCTCTTCTAAACACAGAGATAATCCTAGGAAGCTGATGATCGCTCCTTCCCTGAACTCTACTGAACAGGGCACTTTGTATCCCAGATGATACTACAGGCAATACTGAAACACTTGGCATTAAATTTTTGTACAGCAGATAATGTCTTTCTCTTTAAAGGGATGCTGGCTAGTAGTCCATCTGGAAAACTAGTACAAAAAAGATTTTGCAAGCTTTCATTGTACTGGGGCTCTGTGGAAATGTGCCTCATGAGAGCTGAATTCTGATCCTCTCAGAAACAGATAAGCTACTAAACAAATTGTTATCATAACTTGATCCCAAATATCTGAAGATGATCTTTCATAAAATTGATTTTAACTGAGACATTCACACTTGATTCTGTTCTGTGTTTGGTATACTTTATATCTTTAACATGGAAAAATAGATGGTTTGAAGTCTGCATTATCTGTTTTTTGCAATCTGCCATGTTGCACGCATTGTTAACTTCAGAACCTCACTATACACTATATATTATCTTGTTGACATATTCAGTAAAGAGTTATTTAAAAAAATACAACAATCCTTCTGTATTTATATGAGCAAGTTAATTAAAATAAGGATGTGAATATCTGAAAGGGAAAACAGAAAAAGAAAAATATAAATCTTCTGTACTTTCATTCCTGGAAATATTTTCAAATGTTCTACAGTATGTCCAAATACAGTGGATATCTCTTCACATTTAAAATACAAGTATTTTCATCTTCTGTCTCTCAAAAAATTAAACAGTTTGTTACTTCTATTTCACAGATTTAATCTTATCTTTAAGATTATCTCATACTGATATGCACTTAAGAAAACAATGTAACCAAAATAGATTTTATTCCACTGTTTGCTGTTAATAGGTACACTTAAGCAGCTGCACACATCTATAACAAATATATATGTGAAAGCTGTGACCCTATATATGAATAGTCATTTGACATTCATCCTTGACAATCTTAAATCTGTCTTTGACCTATTATTATCTATTTAATCTGTTACCTTGAAGTGAAATGTGATTTTTTTTTTCCAATTCTGCTTTCAAAATTGTTCTTGAATTTTAAGAATGCACAACATTCAGACACAGGCCTTAATAAATTTTTATATATCTTATACTTAACATATATGGTAATAGATATAGTATATATAAGAGATGTTTTATCATGACCCCTTCAGACGCTTCTCTGAACTTGACATTTCTTCTGAGTCAGATTAGACCCAGCAAGAAAACAACTAAGCCTTCTTGTATGAGCACAGGAAGGTGGACAATAGGGGTGAAGTAAATGATCAACACGTGCAATCATTTATGTATTTCTGTCGAAAATAATGATATCATAATTTTTAATAGATGATTTTGTTTTCTCTTTAAAAATATTAATGATAGACACTGACTATTTCATCATATAATCTTTTGATATCCCCAAACTATTTGTCTTACCAGAGATCGAGCTTTCTATTTACTTTTTATAGTTCTAAGCTCAGTTATCTAGGGTTGTTCACACACGTATGCATGTGTGTATAAATTCCTGGGGTTGTGTATAGAGGGTTTAGCTGCAAAGAACTTCCACAGCAAGTACACAGAGGAGTATTTTCCATCGTTGTTCAGTCAACATTTTTTAATATTTCACTTCAAAAAGAGTTTTTCTATCTAAGAAGAGTTATGGTGTCATATGGAGAAACTACACTTCATCATTAAAGCATGAAACAAATGTTTTAATTCTACTTGAAGTGCCACTTCCATGAAGGCTCAAACTAAAAATCACATCAATACTTGTATTACACAAGTAGAGATCTGATGGATTTTTTTACTAATAATTTGCATTCTTAAGGAAAATTAATATACTTTTTTGATGAAATCCTGACCCTGGTGATTTCAGCTGTAAATCCAAATATTTATAGGAATAACATATAAGTCAAAAGGATTATTCCAAACATGTAATATGACACGTTGTGTATAATATGTCACACTACATATCCCCAAATGAAACACATGAACTGAGTAAGGCAGTACACCTACATATCTCTTTTGAAAAGCTAGGAGAGCAGTGAAGTAGACTTTACCAGAAAATGAGGGGTGAGAGAAGTATGTACTAAGCAACATTGTCCAATGTGCAGCTGTAAAAGATACAGAGATTTAAAGCCACCAAGAAGTTGCTGAACATAACAGGAATGGTTTTTACACGTAAACACACACCTGTTCTGCTTACAACTCCATATTATGGCTAACATATGTGACTTCAAAAATTTGTGTATGAATATAAAGTTTATAGTATAGTTACACTTTGGTAGGATCATTTTATACAGAATAAGAAGAATCTTGACTCCATGCACTGGTTCGATTATTTTTCTTCCTCTGTACAGAAAGGATTCATATACAGAAGGAAGTAATAAAAGAAGAACAAAAGTCATGTTCATAACACTATCCTGTTTTTCTAAATATAGAATGCCTTGAAGAAAAGTCTGTGTAAACTGTTACAGAAAATCCAACTCAAATGCACGTGTGTTTACAACATTAACGTGCTCCCTGCAAAACTGAATCATCTCCATGATGAATGCTAAGCTGAACACAACCATTTTTGGAAAACACAACTGCCAGAAAGATTTTGTTAAAGTGTGTATTTTTTGTGTGAAAGCAATATTTCCATTCCTATAGACTTTGAGCTGGTGATCACACAGGTAAATAAATTTTTTTGAAGTGGGGGTTGAAACACTATGTCTAAAAATGGAATGCTGTGATTTTCATACTTTCACACTCCGTGTTTGTAATGAAGAAAAGGCAGATTTTGTTCTGGGAAGATGACATATAGTAACAATGGACAGAATATAGAGATACTCTACTGACATTCTATGGACATGAAAAAGGACACATACATATGCTCTACATATACATACGTAACAATTTTAAATTTCCTTTACAATTTTGAGACTCTTCAGATGAGATCCACTTCAGATGAGATCCACTTCTAGAACTCTGACTTACAATGTGAATCTTAAGAATTCATAGCTGACAAATGGAACTAGATGATCTTCAAGGTCCCTTCCAACCTCAGCCATTCTATGATTCTAAATACAGAGCTGGGTCATTTTAGGAAGAATGAAGCAAATTAGGGGTGCTCTTGAGCATTATACATGGACCTTTGGTTTGTATAGGACCCTACCAAGGTACATTCACTGAGGTGCATCCTCTTGGAGGTCTGTAACTAAAGACACTACCCATGTCTATAAAAGAGAGAAAGATCTGAGGTTTATTTTGATTTATGGGTGTTTAATTACGAGTTCCTGTAATTTCTGGGGTTCCGATTACACCACTATGTTCAAGAAGGAACGTGTAAAAAGGCAAGTTTAGAAGGTTATGGTTTTGATGACTCTCCTTTTACCAATGCAAATCTTAGTGACGTACTTGCAGATGAAACTCCAAACCACAAGAGATGTGTTCGTTGCATTAGTGGTCAGAATGGAAACTTCTGCCTTCAGTTTAGATATCTATTGTTTTTCTCCATTTTTCCTTGACCAACTTTGTTTTCTTAACAAGCAACTGAGAAGTTGAAAACTAAGCAGTTAGTACTATTGCTTATTTGTCACAATACAAGGAATAAGTTTCTACAAAAATATTATATCTGCAAACTGTGACAAAAACTACCCAGCAAAGATAGGCTCGACATGCTGGCAGTGAAGTGATCCATTTGTCATGAAGTAAAGACCTTCTACTGTGATATCAATTCAATTTATATCCAGAATATGAGAAATCCAGATACACTAATCTCAACATTTCCTTTACATTTGCATCATTTATTCTATGCTACATCAACCTTCTCTAGAATGACTGGCTTAAAGGACAGGTTTCTGCTTGATGCCTCAAAGACAATGTCATTTGTAAGTGTTTACATTTAAGACTAAAACAAGAAAAACAAAGCTATTTCCTGATTGTCTGCACTTTTGGGTTGCCATAGTAGCAATTTTCTCCATATCTATCTATTGCACTTTCTCACCATATTTACACACAAATGAAACACACACACACACAAGAATATGCAAAAGCACACTCTATTTATATATTTTTACTGTGTATATATATATATATTTAAATAAACATATGCACAAGCACACATATAGACATAAGCCATATATATATGCATGTATAAATATGAATTTGTCTAGACTGGGTCCTATACTGGTCTTTTGCTCTGGATTTATGCATTATTTCTGTTCCACTTGAGCTCATGAAAGAGAAGAACTGCATTATTATTATTACTGGAGAAAGCTTTTTTTTCAACAATGCATTTGCTTTTTCACCTGGTGCACTAGAACCTGAGTAATACAGAGAAGATTAACAATGCACCTTCCAAAATACACACTTTCCAATGCACAAAGTACATCTGAGGAGTCAGTTTATAGCAGGACTGTTCTGTATGGTTGCTGAATAAACTGTAAAGAGAGGAGAATATGGGAAGAAACAGTATGTATCTTAACCTCAGCGTGAACAAGAAGGGAAAAAATCATATATTTCTACATCACTAGCATTACAGTTTACTTTTTCTATTATTCTCTTCTTTGCAGTCTCATTTTGTTTCTCTGTATTTGACAGTTTTTCCTCCTCATATGAACTGTCTTGACTTACTTTTCACCTTCTGCTTCATGAAGAACCCTTTGTTATACGGGATTTCTGTGGGATCCCTAAAATGTGTGGGTGTATTGAAATGTAGCAGCCCAAATTGGCGGTGTTCATTGCCAACTATCCTCCTCAATTCATTTATCTAACTGTTCCAAAAAGATCTTGCTGAGACGAGGCACACATGCTATTATAGTACGCTATTACTGGAAGACATAAACTTACTATGAAATATTCTTCTAGAGTTTTACTTTAGAGGTTCTCTACTTGCAGCAAACTTGCAAGGAAATTTGCATGCAGCATCAGCCTTCTCTGCTCCACCAACAGTGTTGTAACCACTTATTTTCCTTTGTTCCCTGTCATTCCACTTGCATTTGGCTGCTGCCCACAATTTGCTTCTGTTGTTCATACACAGCTTAGGTATCCTGACTCCATAATTAAAAAACATGAACTCTCACATCAAATGCAAGGTCTAGGAGCGGGAGCTGCAGTTCTTGGGACCATGACTGTGTGCTTGGACATGTGGAAATCTGAAAGACAAGCCCTGAGCTCTCCATACATGGTTTCAATCACCTTTACTGCTGTTTTCTGAGAAAGCTCTGGTGTAAAAAGATTATTTCCTTTTATATCTACAAACCTATCCATCCCTTCTTGAGGTCATAAATTTTAATACAAGTATTATTTCTCCCAAGGTGAGGAGGAAAGGGGAACCAACATCCATCCGCCCATTTCTCAACAAAAAAGAAATGCAAGTCATCCATGGAATGACCTAAGAACAGGCTCTCTCTCTGAATATATGCTGTTTCCTTGTGCTAACAAGGCTCTGTGGCTTGTAGTACCCCCAATGTCTTGTAGTACTCCCAGCTACTCTCCTTTTGCCAAATTTGTTAACTCCGTAGCTAAAATGAATCCTATCCCTGCTTATATTGCAGTTGATAAGATTCAGAGCCTCTATATTTTCCTGAAATTTTTAGCTGTTAGTTTACATACTTTGTTTTTGATAAGATACCTGCCTTATTGCTCAACACGGAAGCAAAGCAAGTATTGGTATCTCATGCCAAGTTGTGTACCTGACAGTTCCCTCTTTTAAATACATTGCTTTGCAATTTAGAATATATTCTGCTGTGAATTTTCAGGATTTGTTTTTAATCCGTAATATTGCATACATATTACTGAATATCTCTCTCATATTCAGAAATACAAAGACATAAAGAGCCTATAATTCTAGAATTTGGTAGTAGAATTCATTGTTTTCCAGCTAGAGATAATCTCTGCTAGTAAATGAGGTGATACAAGTAATGAAGATCCTTCTACTTTCTGAAGTTTCTGTGGCAGATGACTATGAAATTCAAAGCTAATATAAAATTTGGGACAGGGGCAGAGAAAGAAATAGGGATTTGAACGACAGAAATTGTGACAGTACAAAATGTATTTTAAATAAATTCTGTTCAGATCTTGAGTATATAGATACAACTGTGGTAAATATAAAGATACAAAATTTTATCTCAACGATCTTCTCTATTTTGGGGATAAAATAATTAAGGTTGCTGCTATTTTTAAATGCCTGAATTAAGAGACAAATGATAATTTTTTCACCTGGGCTGAGAAAAAATATTTGTTAGATATATTTGCCAACAATTTATTTGTTTAAATTTTAATAACTCAAATTTATTTGTACATTTTTCCCCCCAAAGATGCCATTATGTCCTAAGTTGCAGTGATCTTGGAAAGCTGCATGGTTGTCAGTTAAGGTAAAAGGAAACTCCACACCAAAAATTCCACTATCTTGTTATAGAAGGTAGATTGCTTAGAGATAATTTTCTGAAAGTCCAAATAATACAGCAAACAGTGTTTGATTAGAAGACAAGATTTACCTGTGCTTCAACGGCTGACGTTAATTTGAAATTGTAAAGAAATGCACTCTCAGATGAACTCCTCTCCATTGATTCTTAAAGTTGATATGTTCTCATTTGGATTTAGCTTTTGACAGCTGATGACGAGTAGAAGTGAAATAACCATAGCAAATATATATGAAGGATAATATGTGAATGTCCTTATGTTAGAGTTTACTGCTTGCTGTAAAATACAATCATATTTTCAAATGAACATTACAGCCTCCAAAATTTTATCCACAGCATAGTTCTCATAATTATTTTTAAATTGTTTTTCGGAAGCCATCCACTTCAGAAAGGTCTTTTAGCCATGATAAATACCAGTCCTCTGTGTATTAACTGCCTCTAGCCCTGACAGGTGTTTAGTGATGCTTTCTTGGATTTGCTCACAGGTTTTTTTCCTTTGATTTTTTTTTAATGCTTTACTACCCTGGCTGGAGCAGATCATCTGGAGTGTATGCTGTAGTTTTCCATGTGAAGATTTTTCTCAGGGCAGCTGGCCAAGAAGGACGAGATAAAAAAGGGAGAGATCCCTCTGGTTTTCTGATGGCTTCCCAAAAGAAGTTTGCCAGGCAGTTGAACCTGCACTGTAGATCCCTCAGCAGGTGTTATCAAGGAGAATTTCAATAGTGTTATGGACAGTCACTATGTCTGTCACCTCTCGTTTGTGTCAGACTACCCACCTCATGTATGTCCAGCATTTAAACCGATGCACGTATATCGGCAAATGAATCCCAGTGGAAGGGGATTCACCTGTAGTGTGTTTATAAGTCCTTTGGGAAACATGAAAGGCATAAAGGGGACTTAAACCTGGTTTATGGTTTATCTTCCTATTCTCCAATTTCCATCCAATAACTACATGCACTACATACTTGAAAAAATGTTAGGACTATAAATTCAACGCACAAAAGACAAAAGTTTTGGTACTTATGGTAAAGTCAGGGTTAATGCTAAAGGCTCAGGTTTTACATATTATATAACAATTTATATTAATATTTTTAATAGGAGATCCACATCCTTTAAGAGTGTACTCTTAAAGTACTTGATTGCATCTGTTTACTAAAGATATTAGCAAAATGTGGATCTGTTTACTGAAGATATTAGCAAAATGTGGATCACATGGGAGATCACATGGCTGATCTGTGGATCACATTACAGACTTCTTAAGGGGGAATTATTTTAACAGCTTCAACAAGTTCTGGACTGAATTTTGAAGCATATCTTTAGTCAAAAAATATGCTAAATCCACTATCAGATTAGAATAATTATATGGAAAGCTGTCTAGGTTAGTTTTCATTTCTTCTGTAGGTCGACATACATATTTCTAATATTCAGTGTCATCTGGTGCAAAGAGAACAGAAATTGTGACACCAAAATGCTAATGATCCTGAGTATGCATGCCTGGTGATTCTTGCTTATAATGGAACAAATGATAAATCTTTTACTGACCTACTTGGGATGACCACTATGTAAAAGTTAGGCATCCTTATGATTTCACCATATACAGCTATATGCCCTCTACTGAGAATAGCAGATTCACACAGAGGAACCTTAGTAGGAGATAAGAATATTGTTTAACATATAACTACATATAAAACTATGGCTACACCGTAAGAAGACAAGACATTAAAACCAATTTAGCATAGTCATCTGGTTATGACAGAAAAATATTGTCACTACTAAACCAGGTCAAAGCAAAGTTCCAGGAAGGTTTAGACAAAGTCAGACAGAGTAAACTAGACAAGTTGTGATCCTGAGGCCTTAATAAACTCAGTACAAATCCTGCGGTCTATTGCTAGCAATGGAAATGCTGTATTACTGAGCTACAGGCTAGGGCAGGTAGTACATATGTTAAAAATGCTGTAATAGAGTTCTCTGTAGATCCTAACATAGTTTAGAGTCTAGTATCTGGACTATTATAGGAAACAATCCATTTAAGAATAAAAAGCATTATCTTAGATGTAGGAGTACCTATAAAGTAACCAAAACACTTTAAAGTTATAATTTAAAATGTAGTTTACAATTTTTTTGCTGTTTTATATTGTCTCCCTGTAATTTAATGTTTATGTCTTAACTTAAATAAAGCCTTATAAAAGAGAGTGTACTGTGGAAACCCATGCCGAAGTAGGTAAGATAGTTTCTTCAGTGATTCAGCAACCTTAACTTAGATAGGGAAAATCTCTTTCTGAGAAATATTTACAAGCTGTCAGTTCTTCTTTAGAAGACACTATTCTTCTTGGTGTGATGGTTGGCTTGTCTACTATGATTTCATTTCTTATAAGACTTTCTTAAAGTCTTATTCTCATGCTCTACCTTATATTTTTTTCTGGCACATTCTGAACTTTTAACTTTACCAACAGTTAAAATAATTGATTAAGTCCTGTATGGAGATATTGCACTGTAAGTGAAAAATGTAGTGAATCATTGCTTATTCTTAGGAAGGTAGATATTCTAGATCACTCAATACTTCTTTACTAAGCATAGTTTCATGTGGTTGTATTTTATATGTCAATTCCTTATTCATGTAAAGACACAGGGACTGGAACTCCAGCTGAAAATATAATGCAATACTAAACATATTAAAGGAAATTATATTATATTTAAATGGGATGATTTAGTGAATCTCTGTTGTGTAGGGCACCTTCTATATTTTTATTACTTAAATAGAATCTTTAGTAGGTTTCCTAAAATAATATAGCCTGGTTCCCAGTGCTTAAATCAGACATCCTCAATGAGAAGATTTCTTTGTTTGACCATCTAAGAGAGGAATTTAATTTCCTGGAAGCAAATATTCTTTTCAGCTTTTGAGTTCTGATCACAGAAGTTACATCAGTCATTACTTTACCCTGCCTGATGGGATGAAGAAGAAGAATTTCATGAGCACCTCAGAAGCATTCTTGATCCTAAATAACAGTAATGTGCTAGTTGTAAAATTATAACAGATGATAGGTCTATTTCTGACAAGGCTGCTTATCTTTGAGATACCTCTCTGTATACACACATTTTTCCATGAGGCATTTCATTTTTATTTTTTGCCTGCAATGGCACAGTAAGACAAGGTCTTCTACATGGAAAAAGGTTATTTTCTGACACTCAGAATCTTCTTGTGGTGCCGGTGGTCTCAATCAGGAGGGCTAAATTTTGCCCCATAACTCCTCTGACTTCCCAGTGTTTGTGTCGGTGAGTGGATCCTAGTTGCTATTTACCTCTGGCTTGCTGGCAGTGGCAGCTCTATGTCTGTTGTCATCCACATCTTCTGTGGTTTTAAACATTCTACGTTTATCATGGAAGAAAAGTCATATTTTCAGGCAGTGTGCTTGCAAGTAAGTAGTGACTCCCACTATTGAGAGGTCCCCTACTCACTCAAAGACCTTCACTCTCATTAATAAATTCTCAATTTTCCCCATTTGATTCCTGCAAGTATATTGTCTTAATAATACTCCTTATCCTTCACAATGTGTTCCAGGACTATTTCTGTCTATTCTGGCTTCTCCACCTTCCCAACCCCTACTCCTGTATCTACATTCTGTCTATTTTCTCTAGACACATTATGTCTTGCTTACCTACCATCTAAAACAACCAGTTGTTTCTCTGTGTGCAGTTACAGCTCTGGCTATGACCCTTCTCTTGTGTAAGGCAGTCTTTAGTCAGGCAAATTCCCTATCTTATGCTATCTTATCTTTTAGTCTCCAGAAGAAATGTGTAGGTTGAACTTTACTCTCTTTTTCTTACCTGTTCAGTAAAGTGAGCCCCTTCCCTTAACAGCACCTTCAAAACACTTAACCTTGCTTCTTTAATAGACTGAGATTCAAATGACCAGGCAGTAGTAACACAAATTTTCCTTGGCTACAGCAGTTGAATAATACCTTTGAGATGTTCAGGCTTCAGTTGTGTTACTCACTACAGTGTCATACAGTTGCTACTGAAAAATATTTCTTTCTCCCTTAATCTCATGCTATACTTCTCATCCATGCATCTTAAATGGAAGAATAGATTTTTTTTTCACCTTTTGAATTTCTTGCATCAATATTTAGGGAAACCATGAACTTGTATAAATCTGGTTTGAAGGATCACCACATCTGTTACTGTTAACCATATATATTCTAGTAGCCACAATCTGAATCAGATTATGGTAAATTGCAAAGAAAAAGTATTTAAACCTTTACATATACAATGTTTTAGATGCTTGTAAAGGACAGGTAAAAAAAAAGGGGATTGTGCTTTAATGAATTACATTAATGTCAGATTTTTCTGTTATTGCCAGTATTCAGCTGGAGACTCTCATTCAAGATGGGTCTCCATCTTACTGCATAACTACTTTCTGAGGGCTTCCTCACAGACAATCAAATCAATCTTTCTAAGCTCCACTGAGCTTCTCTTGTTTGTTTTGGTTTTGTTAATGTAAATCTTTTCCTAGGAACTCTTCTTGCCCATCATTTCTCAGAATCTGCTAGGGCTTTCCTTCCCAAATAATTTTCTTTAGCCAGGTTGGATAAGGCCTTGAGCAACCTGGTCTAGTGGAATGTGTCCCTTCCTGTGGCAAGTGGGTTGGAATGAGATGATCTTTAAGGTCCCGTCCAACCCAAATCATTCTATGAGTCTATGAGATGGTTTTGACATTCTTCCTACAAATGCTGTTTTAGTTGTTTTGTTGGTTGGTTGGTGTTTTTTTGGGTTTTTTAATTTTTTTTTTCCCTTTGGAAATGCAAAGTCACCTGTACTTGAATTGCCTATTAACATCTCTTGAACTCCTCTAATAGTGAGATACTCTCTTCCCCATTTGATTACTAAATGCATACATTCCTATGTAAAATGTCTCCACATAGAAAGCTTTAAATTTCATACCAATCTGTAAAACTGGGAAACATACTTAATTCAAGGTTATAGATAGAAAAAATGCCTACAATTCATTATCTGCTCTTAACTGAGCCCAGGTATGACATTAATCAGGGCTTTGGAATGGTAATGGCCTGGAACAAATGCTGTCCAAACTATCCTTTGAGGAATATTGTAGGTATTAATGACGAGCACTGAATCAGTGGTTTCCAATGAGAAAATAGAAACATTTTGTTGGAAATGTTATAAATAAAGTCATAATTAACTATTGTACAACTATCGATATATGCTTAGATTAAAACTCATGAAAGAGAAATTAAAATATGTGCATATAATTATTGAATTAGAGAAAATTCATCTAAGAAGGATGTTCTAAGCATTATGATTCTTATGTTTCTTCTACCTCATGACATTCCTGATAGAGGTCTGTTTAGTATTTTGTACTTAGTGATAAATACTATGTTCAGAGAATTACATCTGGAGTTTAGTTAAAGTTTCCCAACACTGACTAAACCTTTGCTGAAATTTAAATCCATTATTACTCACTCTACTAGCCTTGGAAGTGGAGAATGAAATAACATTAATTGTTTGCCTCTAAACCACCTTTTTGATTTAAAGAACTTCTTTGTTGACAAAGCGAGGTCAGATCTTTCAGTCACTTCTTGTCATTCGTGCTTCTAAGATTTATTCTTTCTCTTCTTTTACTTCCAAATAAATCTGTCCAAGCAGTTTGTTGTTTTTTCAAGTGCATTGCAACAAAACCACATATAATATTGAGATGCTACTGGTGCTAAAGAAATCAGAATTATAACACTCTTATGGATAAGATGTTCCTCCAGTTTGGCATTTTCCTTTTCACAATATAGCATTATGCTGTTAATTCCTGTTCAGCTTGAGATGACATTCTCTCCTCATGCTTTATCTATGTGTTAAGTTGTCCTTGAAACACCTCTGGTAGCAATGTAAGATGCAAAATTGCAGTTTCAGAATTTATACTGACCTTCTCACATATATAATATTCACTGCTAGTTCTGTTTAATTTTACGCTTTGTCTTCTAGCATGGAAGTCAGATGTGCTGGTCCTTAGCTATGTCTGTCCCTGTGGAATGCTTTTAAAAATGATTAGATTTCTTACTACATTTTGGAAATTTCATTTCTGAGTCCCTGTAGAACTCATAAGATTATATTACATAGGTTGGCTATTTATTAATATTAATTTTATCTGTTTATTCTAAAAAGCTTATTTAATACTCAGGTCAAAAAAGTTTTATGGTTTGTACAAAGTTTTTGAGCTCACATGTTCTGAACCTTCTAAATGATCTGCTTATCTGCATGTCATGAATATGAATATGAAACATCTCTACATTCATGCAAGTTCAGATTCTGCCAGTTCACTCCTCTGTGAGTTGTTGATAACTGTGAGCACGGAACCAGTTTTGCAACTCCTGTACCATGGTGTTTTTATATTTCCCTTATTTGCTGATGAAAATATCTGTGAGACAGAAAAAACCCTGTATGAATTTTACTGCTTCTTCATTTGTATTGAATATTGCAACATAATAGGCAGAAATTAGATTGCCTTGTTACTATTTGAGCTTGATGGTCAAAGTTGGAGGATATTCATCATTATGTTCTCCCCAGGTGCTTGCAAATCTGATTTGTTTGCTGACACTGTTCAAATTAATAGTATTGAATTAATAGAACTTATTGTTCTGCTATCCTCAAATTATCCTTTTCAACTTTGCAGTTTGAAGATGTGTGGAATAGAATCAGTGGAATAGGATGTAAAGTTCCTGCAACATACACCAAAGAACAAGTAGAATTGTCATTAATTTTTTCTACATTAATGTAGGATTCAAGTGGACCTATCATCTGCTATCACCGCTCAGTTTTAACTTCCATTTAGAGACATAGTATCAGACAACCACATGGACCATGACTGCAACATTTTAAACTGTTGGTGTTGTTATAATCCAGCAGCATGTAAGAGTTATTACTGAATTTTTGCCAGTTATGTTAGGACTAAAACTTAAATGAAATCCAACACTGAATTAAATCCATTTGGAATGCTGATCCATGTGCCAAAGTTCTTTGATACAGAAACTAAGGAAGGTCTAATCCTTTTCTTCAAAGTACAGTCATCTCATAGAAGGCTGTGTCCTAACTCTCAAAAACACCTTCCTGAGAGATTTTTGGTTTGTCCAGGGCAAGAAACAACCTGTGAAGGTTTTGGAATCACAGGTGTGGATGTTGGCAAGTCTTACAGCCATTAGGCAGAATGTAGATCCACTGAGTATTTTGTAGCTTTCTTTGAACTATAGTAATTTAACTTTATTCCTCTGTCTTAAGAAATATAATTTTAAAAAAAAAAAAGACATGGTCCAAAATGTGCTTAATGTTTATATAGCAACAAAAATATTCCTCCTCTAGATATGTGAATAAATTTCAGAAACAGTTTTTAAACTGCATATTTTCATTAGTAATATATTTCCATTAAATGCAGATGCTAAAGTTTCACAGTGTAGAATTAGCACAATAATTGGCTACAGCTGTGTTAGTTTTGTCTTTCTTAAGACTATATTGGGAGACAGATGTCTGAATACACTTTGCTAATAACAAGGAGAATACACAATTTGAAGAGATGTCTTTAAGATTCATTTTTTGGATTAAACCCCAAGCAAACAGAGCCCAGGCCTTAGGCAAATCCAAGAAACAAAAAAAGAAATAAATTGTATATAAGAGTACGTATGCTGCATATAAATCAGGTCTATTATCTTTGTTCACCTTATGGAAGAGAGATAATTTATAAAAACTGTATGTTAACAGTACATTATAGCTTATCTCTCACAAACAGGTGAGGAATCAGCTCTTTCTTTAGGAAAAAAAAATACCAAACCAAAACCACCGAAACAAACAAAACAAAACAAAAAAAAACCCCAACCCAATCAACACCAAACAAAAATGCTAAAAAACCCCCCCAATTCACTAGGAAAACAAAAACCCCTTGGTGTGTATAGTAACCATGTTTATTTAATTGTAACACAGTGCAAACATAACAAGAAATATCAAGCACCTCTTCACAGACACGGTATATCTCAACTGCTCAGCCTAAGCAGTACCAGCTCAGCATCAGCCATCTCTTCCCAGACACCTGAATACTAGAATTCCATCACATTACAAAATTAAATCAAAAGGCCAAAAGTGTTGAATATAGTATTCCTTGATATCAAAAAATGTCCAGGTTATGTCAATGGCTGGTGGCTTGAAGAATATTCTGATTATTAGCATGAATTAACTAAGCCACTCAAACAGTTACTGTAGTGTAAAATCTAGGAATATTGTGGATGACAATGTATTGATATGCTAATGTATAATGATCTTTATTATTGTCTTTGGCTGGATTCCTTTTCTTCAAAGTAGAGACAGTGGCTTCCAGTGTAAAAAATCTACAAAACCAAATCAATTAACATCTAACTTATAGCATAAAATTACTCTAGGACAAGCAATGAAGGATATACCTTCATTACATCATTTGTCTGTGCATACCTTGCTATGGAAGTACTCCCACTATCTGCTGCATAATGCAACACTAACACTGTAAAAGAAACTGTTCTGGTTTGGATTAATGCACCTTTTTTCACTGGGTATTTTGGAAAAATTCTCAGCTTAATCTAAGAACACCACCATACTGGAAAGCTAAAAGTAATGTTTACCAACTATACCTAACAGTCACCAAACACAGCAGGGATGAAAAGTATCTGGATTATTTGTTCTCCTTCACTATGTTGTTAAGTGTCATTAAACAATGTGACTGAACAGCACAGAAGATCACCTATTTGACTTCTCCCTGCAAAAGCCTGGATTCCTTCTGGAGATGGAGAGTGAGTTTATGCCTTTTTAAGAGCTGGAGTGCCTGTGGAAGTGAGGGATGCTACAAAGCACCTGAGGGGTCAGCAGGGATGGAATAAGAGAAGGAGGAAAAATCCACCCTGCAAAAGTATGACTCTCTGTGTGCATAGCTTTAAATATTTTATTTTAATCTGTCTCTACTGTGTGTATCATCTGTTCTTCACAATCGTAAAAAAAATGTAATAGGTCTTGTCAGTGGAATCCAGTGAGAGAAACAAGAAGCAATCAGTATAAATTGAAATACAAATAAAGTCCTTTTGAACATTAAAATACAGGTTTCTTTCCTATGACAGTGACCAAACAGTGGAACAGATTGTCCAGGAATGCTTTGAAGTCTCCATTCTTTGAGATACTCAAACCCCAACTGGACACAAACCTGAACAACCTACCCTAGGTGACCCTGCTTTGAGCAATGGGTTGGACTAGATCAGTCTCAACTATTCTGTGATTCTTTCTTAGAAGAGGTTGTCTGGGTGAAGGGGAAGTTACTATGTTTATGCTATTGTTTGTTTGCTTTGTTTTTCCTGTGTTTATTTAAGGAAAAAGTGTGAACACATCTGTCTCTAACCCCTGGCTGACTTGTGCTTCCATAACAGGAATCTAGAAGTAACTAACACATGTATAAATATGCTGCTGCATCTGTAGGTGCTGGTGACTTCCACAAATTGAAGGCACAGGGACACAAAAGGCAGCAAAGGCCACTAGAGGTCACACAAACAATTTAAAAGAACATGAATAAAGTAATTCAAACTGCATTTGGGAATCTTTTCCCCTTCCACCTGTTCCCCTTGCTTGGCAGTCTCAGGTCACCTTCCTTCCTGATACAAGGCTGTGGTCAGGTATGTTTAGTTTGTTTTCTTCCTGAGTCTGATTTTCAGCTCTGGTTTAGTCATGTGGAGATGATATCACTTTATGGGGAAAATTCCACTATGATCACAGTTCATGGAAAATGTTAGTAAAAAATATAATCTCATGATAACTGAGAAATGTTTTTCTTACATTCAAGGTATGGAGCCAGTGAGTAAGAGCGAGCAGCGATAACAGCAATATTCATCTTCCCCAAACCAGTTCAGAACTTTAGAATTTCCATGATCCATTTTGCTGGGTTTGATAACAAAAGCTGAGATGAAAGAGAAACAAGAGTTTTTAGTGATGAGACTGTCCCACACAAAGCTTTGTCATTACTTTTGCTCTACTCTAATATCTAGTTTTCTGACTCAAATTCACAGTTTACTTCATTGCTACTGTTCCCTCTTTACATTTGCTTTATTTGTCACATAAACATGCAGAAGGAGAAATAAGGTTTCAGATACAAATATTCTTAGATTTAGGTTGTTTTTCTGTTTATTATGGTATCCCCTCCATATTTGTCTATTTTGCCTAAAATTTCTATCAATGGAATTTTTTTTTATTCACTATGGAAAACCGCTTCATTCAAACATGGCAAAGGAACATGTGTGTAGAATAAAAAAGAGCTGTGAGCTACAGTGTTTAATCCCTCCTTTCAGTGTACAAAAGAGCTTAACATTCTGTTTGGAAACAAGTGAACAAAATAACAAACTGGATTATTTTTATCCTTGACTTTGTTTTAACTGGAGTTAGCATTTGTCAAGAACATTCCTGATAATTAGTTCTTCAGAAGTAGATTTAAGACGTTTTTGATTTCTGTTTCTTCCTAAATACCTTTAGGCAGGTTACATCAGCTAGATGATGTTTGAATGCTAACTATGGTATTTACCTATCTCAGTCTAATGAAGACAATGACTCTGTGATCCTACTGATGATGAAGATCATATAGAGAGTGCTGGATGAGATGTGGCTTTACTGCTGTATGAAGATAACTGTTTTGGAATATTGTGAGCTATTCAATAGGACAAATCATTTTTGTTTGCTCCGATTTCAAGGAACCAGGAGAAAGAGAATCAGCACCCACAAAAACCAGAGTACAGTTACCATGGATGAACACTTGATAACCAGAGGGGATCCTAAGTCACTTTTATGATCTGAATTAGGGCTGGTACTTGAACTTCCTGCTGTCATTAACCAAGGCAAAAGCTCTAAATACCAGGCTGCTTAAATTAGTCCCTTTCTAACTTCTCAGTTAAACTTCCCAGCATTGGATTTTGTAAAGGCACAGAATAATTGGATGCAAAATCATCTGTATCATATTCTTTAATACATTTTGTGCTCACTGGTGGCCACAGCAAAATATTTCCTTTGCTGAAGCCTCCAGTAAGAAAGCTAATGATTCATTAAAACGTATCTAAACATACCTACTTTAATGCATGCTTTCTCTTGCACCAGAGAAATTCCCAGAGGAGAGAGAAAGAAGGACAGGATTTAGTTTTATGATGCAAGAAACAATAGGGCATGGATTAATTTCCTTTCCTTCTATATAAAGGGTCTTTTGGATATCATAACGACAAGGAGTTTACAATGAAAATCTGAAGAATGAGCTGATTGCATATGGCAGGTTACCAGATGGTTTTTAGTTAAATAGTTAATTAAGGAAAAAGGAGGTATATGAGTTATGAGTTGCAGATTTGTAGTTTCCTTCATAACCAAAAGAAAGTCTATGAGAATATGTAGCTGGATGAAACTTCTTCTTTAGCATAAATCACTCAATACATGAGTTCACTGGGTACTTAAGATCCAGTTTCCTGTACTTTACAGAATGCAAGTTAGATGATTCCTCCTTCCTTCCTTCTAAGATTCTATAATCTTTGAAAGTCAAAGTGGTCAGAGCAGGAAAAAAAAGGGATTATGCCATGCAAGAAATCAGCCAGAAATATCTGATTTGCCTATAAATAATCTCCCTGGAAGTTCTAGGAAACAGGCAGGCTCCTGTGAATGTCTGTAGAACCACTTTAACCTCATATTTAGTAATTGGTTAGATAGCAGGTTGATGATGTCCCTTTACTTTTATTCATTACAACGACATTCTATGTAGTTTTAAGGACCTGCTTCATTTCAACAGCAAGATAAGAGATTTCAGATTTATGAACTACGTATTAACCATTGGCTTGCACCTCTAATACACAATAGGACTGTTGAAATGTTTCTTCAGAGACATCTTGGCATGCTTTATTTACAGTGGGGCTTCAAAGACCAGACTCTGCACTTTTCTCTAGAACATAATTCTGTTCATTTGTATGAAAGGTAGGCCTTGAGCTTTAATGATCATTTGTAAACTCCTACTAACATAAAACTTAACATACAATGAAGCAAGAAGAGTTTTCATCAATGAATTATTGTTTATTTCATTATATACTCAAGTGAAAAATATACATAACATATAACTGGGTAATGTTAAGGTGTCCAGAAATTTTTTTGCAAAATATTCTAAATTACTTTATGAAAAGCACATTGACTGATTTTACCTTGGCTGGAACTAAACGTCATAAATTACTAAGGAAATCTGAATCAACAAACCTTTGTTAGTGTGAATGTTATGGTTTAAATTCCTTCTGTATATGTTATTTATCAACACAGAGATAGGCTCTTTTAAGGGAAGACATGGTTGAGATTGTGATGAAAATACGTCATCAGCTTGTTTTGTCCCTCTGAAGAACATCAAAAAGTAGAAGTTTGCAGAGGGTAGTAAAATTACACTAGTACAGAATTCACTAATAAAGACAGAGCTTTTGTAACTATATTACAAGATTTTTTAACATACTTAAGAGGGTGCAGACCTGCCTCTTATATACATTGTACGTGCAGATATTGTGGATATTATCTGGGAAAATGAATATATGAATAAACAAACAATGAACAAACCTATATGCATACAGAAGTCAATCCCATCCCTCCTTCCACAAAGAACCACAAGTAGCACTGTTTATAAACTTAATAATATAGACATACATTTTGTATGTAGAAAGTTGAGGTATTATTATCCCTTGAAGTCATTCCAATCCTTAGGCATCATTACACAAAATATCCATTTTTTCTGAGACACAGAAGGTGGAACTTGAGTATACAATATCGATCAGAATCTGAGTCTTCCGCTGTCATTGTAGAGTAGCTCACACACAAGGTGCCACAGAAGGTCCATTAATTGGTAGATGTTTTTGCAGTATGAAGCTTTTTGCATTGGGAGGAGGATTGTTGGCCTCTGCTTCTTTGTCATCAGTCACAGTACTTGAGAGTTATCAAGACATGGAACCTTTATAGGCTGAATGCCCATGCACATATTTCATGTCGCAGCAGCTGCAGGTGTATATAAGATTGTGCTTAGTGCTTTTTCAATGCCTTATGGCTTTTAAACACTGATCACTGTTTTCCTGGAAAGCTATAAAGTGAAAATGAGGTCAATAAAATGTGATAGAGAAAGGAATCTACAGATAATCAAACAATTCACTGAAACCCTTTTTCCTTCTTCCTCCCTCTTTTTGTCATACACACACAGACAGACACATACAGCCTTTTTTTTAGATTGCATTCATTAAATTATAAAATATATGCCATATGTTCTGAAACAAACTTTTTTCCTCTCTTTGTCATGTACTGTGGCAAAAAAGACCATTAACAAAATTAATTAAAATTTTTTGTAGATATTTATAAAAAATTCTGCATGGCAATAAAAATGGCCTAGCATAGTACTCTACCTAATAAAATGATGTCAATGTGCTTTGTGTTTTATATAGAGATGTTTTTTAACCCAGAATATGCTTTTTTTGCAGCTTCACTGTGTTTTACAGCCAAACAGAAAAGCTGAAGAGAAGCTTGCGTGCCCAATTAACCCCTTTTAACTCTGTGCAATTAATGTTCACATCCATTACACTTTTGATGAAGAACAAGCATTAACACTCACACCATGAGCCAGTACAAAATTGAAACTTTAGCAGAAGTAGTACAATAGCTGGCAGGATATAAGAAAATAGTAAGAATAAGATATCGAGTCATCATACCACTCAGCAAAGATTTTGTTTTACAAAATTAAAGAGGTTATGCATGACTAGGTTGATTGTTTGGGCAAGTGAAGAGGGGATGCAAGGAAAATGAGTTTCAATTTGTAGCTCAGGCACAGGCTAGGTTGCTTGCTCTCATAAATTCAGCTTTATTAAATCCAATTGCTATCTTATGTTCATGCACCGTTAAGTAGTATGTTGTGCCTATCAGAATCCAGAACAGAAAACACCCCTAGAATAAGGTTCTTAGTCATTCTTTCTGTGTGATGAATTGACCTGCTGAGAATACAGTATATTAGAAAAGTATCCTAACAAATCCATGTCTTTATTCTTTCCATCACATTTCTCAGCTTCTGAGGGGAATTTAACCAATATCCAACATTTATCTAAAAGCAAGATGAACTTATTAAACCTCTCATGTAACACAATATTAGAAATATGTTGCCTACTTTGAACTCAGGATGCAGCAAAGAATAACAAGATACAAGTTTAGATGCTGTTTTCTGATTTCCAGCAGTAAAAAGATATCTATTACTTGAGAACGGGAGTCCAAAAGCTCTGTACATGGAGAATCCAGGCTACCCATTTGATTCTCTTGGACTGGAATATCAGGTGCTGTACACACAGTTATTAAATAACAAGGCAGAAATTGTGACCAACTGAAGGACATCTTCACTGTGGTCAGTGTGTCCAGTGTACATCATGCTGGCAGGTTATGTCAAGAACTGCAATTGGCACTTTAACTGTGCTGTCAGGAAATGATGCTGCAGGAAAATCAGGAGGAAATCTGCAGGAAATCTGCAGGAAACCTCTTTGACACAGAAAGTATGCAGATTATTATGAAATTTTAGAAAGACTTACAGAAACCAGAGCCACTGAGGGTATGTTGTTCTACAGAAGTACCAGAACATTTTTGGTACTTGTCTTTCTATCAAATCAGCTCACTAAAACAACTTGTCTTGTAGCTGTATGATCATCAGACCCTGACATAAAGGTCAATCGTAGTAGTATATGCTTATACGCATGGTGGGAGAGTGTGATTTTTTTTTCCCCTGCAAGTTCCTATCAGATATTTTCTCAAACTGAATAAAATTAACATCTTAGAAACAAATAAAAAAAATCAGGTAGTGAGAAGTCCTAGCATAGCAGCCTGAAATAGTACTGTAAAGCAAAAAGAGCCATTTTGCAACAACTAAAACAAGCAAGTAAAGGCCTAAGAGCAATGAGACCAGCTTGGACCAATCAATCAAAAAAACTGACATAATCTAAGTAGGTTTATGTGCAAAATAAAAAAAAAAAAAATTGCATGCCAATTTCTGGTTATTGGAAAAAAGAACTGGTAGGTATACAGAAACTGCAGAGTTGCCACTGATTGCACATTCCAGAAAACATTCTTGGTAAGTTTCAGCTTCTGCTCAGCTAGAGTAATATTGTAGAGCTGTAAAAGCTTTAAGAAATCACAATGGAAGTGGAATATTAGCCTGGAAAGTAATGACATTCTTCACTTATACATGTTTAGAGAAAACAGCAATAACAAAGAAGAAAGAGAAGGAAGCTTGGAGGAAAAGTTCATGGAAATAAATAATGTTGCATTTTAGTTTTTAAAAAGATAGAATAAAATGTAGGTAGATTATTGGCTTGTCCAAACTCAGTTTCTGTTTGCTTTGGAAGGAAGATTACACACTGCTAATTGAGACTGGCTTACACTAAAGAATAAAAAGGAAGGGTCATCCAGAGAATCAGAAGAAGTTTAATTAGAAATAGCTTATTGCACAGCTCTACTGAAGATGGAAGACATATAAGTTGAAGTTACATTTCAAGCTTTGATAAACTAAGCTTTCCAGGTAGATTTGGAGCCTGGCCTGAGTTATATATTATTGTTGTTGTAGAATGGGTACACCTTAGGATAGTCTTTCTCTGAGAAAAGTTGAGTATTTGAGAGTAATATATGTTTGAAATTTGTTGTTGATAAAACCTAGTTAATTCATCTTATCCCACGTGGCCCACTCTATGGAGAGCAGTCAGATCAAACCAACAGTTAAATTAGGATTTTTTCAAGGAAAAAACAACCAACTAACCAAAAAGCCAAACCAATTAGAATCAGCTAAAAACTCCATGGTTAACTGTCTGAAGATCAATTATTGTTAATTTCTTTTTAATGCACTGCAGGTGCTGCCATTCAGATAAATTATGTACCACACATTATAAATATAAATAAATTGTCCAAAATCTTACCAGTCTATGCATATAAGTAACCAGTTAAATAAAACTTTAAAAATTGCATATGCATTCTTAGGTAAGCTTTACTTGATCATCTCTTTCATAACTATGTTTTAATTAGATTGTAAGGGCCTCAGGGATCATGTTAATTTTTTAATAAGTTTATAGAACCTGGACCACATACTAAATAGACCTTTGGCATAGTAATGAAATAAGAGTATTAGCAACTGACATCAGCATTAACTACCATAATAAATGGCAGCTTTTCTTCAATTACATTTCAGAACCTTAAAAGCCTGAAGGAAATCATACAGACCAAGGCAAAATTAATGACATGGGTATCTGGACATTTTTGCTCCTACTGAAATAAGCCTAGCTCTGCAGGCAGTAGCCTATGTTCCTTAGAAGTTACTACAGGGTAGACATAGCCCAACAATATTCCCTTTTTCTTAGACATCCTCTTTGTTTGAGTGCTATCACTTGACTAAAAAGGTTATTCTGACAGATCAGTATCATTGGAGTATTTTCAACTCTCAGTGAAGCTGCTGTTCAGGGAGCTTGCAGTCCACAAGGCCAGCACAGTCACCTCGGCAGCCACAGGAATGAGACTTACCCAATTGTAAGAGGGATCACAGTAAAGAGACTGTCCTTCTTCCTCAATGACCTGGACAACAAATAAGTTATGTGGAGTAAAGTGCAAGTCCTTTGATGGCTTCATCATCTTGCAACTGCCCCACTAACTGCAAGGGTGACATGTACTACGTGTTACAGTCTTGGCTTCTTTACAGCTGCAGTTCCATTTATTTACATAATTTGTACTTTGGCACAAGAAAAAGATTATAATAAATGAAGTGTTTCTTTCAAAATTTCAGAGACCAATTCTTTTTTTATTTCATTTTTTTTGACAAAGGCCCAAAACCTGTTTGGCAAAGGTGGCTTTAATTTGACTTTCACAAGTGAAAAAAACTGTCCCCTCAGAAGTTGGTCAAACTATTAATTTTATGGCAAGGACAACAGAGTATGGTAAAAGTTTTTCTCAAAGCCAGACAGCTTAAAGTAATTAAATGGCTGTTTTGACAGGTGGTTAAAAGTGGAATGAATGCTTTTGAGAATGGCTACAGAATCATATATGATGAGTGCCTGTATGTTTATGTGTGCAGGTGAAAATGTGACCATGTGGGGGGTGACAATAGATCTGTGTCCGTAAAGCATTTTTTTTCCCCAAAGCTGCAGCTGTTCAAGATTTATAGATTTACTTCTATTAATTGTGTTAGAAATATTGATTCAGGTGAATGACTACACCTGGACTACAATGAAAAAAAGATGTTTATGAAGGTCTGTGATGTCATTCATTAGAGATGTACATTTTACAAGAGGAAACAAGTCTTGTAGAAAGTATATAAACATTGTTGTAAGAAATGTGATTTCTAATTCTGCTCACTATCACAAAAGATCTTTACCCCAGTAAAATGATGTGTTTGTCATAGGAGGTAATGAGCATTCAGGTTTTCAAAAGCTTGCTGAAAGGTCTCTGAATCCATCAGAGTTTCAGCAGTTTTGCACAGTGAGCCTGATTAGCAATCTTGATCCTGCACACAGAAGTCCCCTGTCATCCACCTCCTGTCTGTATGAATTCTTTTGCAACTGCTACCTAAGTATGCAAGTCTGGCTTGCAAAGAGGTAGACAGATACAGTTGCGAAAACAGTGATGGGCTTAGGGTCTAAACTACTACGTAGTCTCTCTGTCCGCTTCTGTTTAGTTCAGATAAGAACCTTATTATTTTACCTTGACCTGTAAAGTCTTCTGTAATCAAGTATTTTGATACTGTCTTTATTGTCCTCTAATGGCAAGGAAGACCTTTTTTCTCCTCTGTAACATATATACGTTTTCATGGAATATTAACTGTTGCCATAAAGAGATGAAAATTCAGTTTCAGAACAAATACACTGTAAACAAGGTAACCTGCTAGAACTGTAGTATGATTTTGACTGAATTTACCTACATTGCTAGTGAGCAAGTGAGTTTCTTTCTAGAAAGGTAAAGCTGTTATACCAATTACCTTTGTGCCTTTGGAGAAGATTTTGTTTGTGTTTGGTGGGCTTTCCTTGTTTGCTTTGTATAGTGCTTATAGTCCTGTAGTATGCAGTAGATATAGTACAATATAACTTTATTTAAGCTCTATTTTTTAAGTACCTGCCTGGAAAATTACTGATGATAAGTAATTATGAAGAATTAAGCTGGTTGCTTTGGGTTCACATACAGTCTTCAGTACTCTGCTGGTATTTCCAGATATCCATAGCTCAGTATGTATTGTCTGTGGCATCTATTATGTCACTGAAACAGAAGAAATTCTTAATTACCTAAACTTTTCTCTGGTATGTCTATCAGTTATTTTTGTTTTCTTGTGTGAATGTCATGGGAGAGTTATGCAATGTGGCCAGGAGTACTCAAAGCAAGAAGAGGATCTGCAGAGCTGACCTTCTCTGGGTTTGTGACTATCCACCTGTGTGACCTCAGATCCATCTTCAATGTCTCCTCTTCACATTTCATTTAGGTGTTCTCATCCTTCTTTTTATTTAGAAAGTCTTCTCTATAAGGATTTACAGAATGACTTCAGCATGCTCCCACTTATAGCACACTTGACACTATTCTGCACCAGGTTTTGTACAAGAATCTTTAAAACTCGAGCTGCCATTACCAGTGAAAACCAGTCACCATGTTGACCAATAGTCTTACCATTTCTTCATGCTTCTTAGTCTGACTGAATCTTTCAGTTGCTTTTGTGGCTGTGTCCCTCACTCCTGCTCTGACATATGCTTAGCACGACATTGTGCCAATGAGCAGATTTCTGGGGGCAGGGAGATCAATCTTCTATGTGCCTCAGTTTTGCCCATGCAGAAGCTGCAGTAATACAAGATCATTCAAAATAAGCATTCCGAAGTGCATGGGAGAAAAGGTTAAATATCCCAGGGACAATTTTTTATCTGACTAATAGCTAAATCCCATTTCAAACCATCAGTCAAAATTCTCATGTACAGAGACACCACTTATGTAATATTTAACAAGTTAGAGATGTTTTGTCTAATTATTTCCAAAATAACTAAAACTAAAGTATAAGGAAGCCTATCAGGACATTTCCTTCTAGAAAAAAGATATAGTAAGGGCAGTACGAGCCATCTAAAACATTTCCTTTTTCCAGAAACTGCAAACCACTTTAAAATATCATGGGAACTCAGGCTCCTCAGCTGCTCAACTCTTATTAAAATGGAATAAAATTCAAGAAAATCTTATTTTTTACTTTATTTTTTAGAGGCCAAGCAGAGTAAACAAATATTTTGAACAAATGATCAGAAAAAAATACTCATATTAAGAAAAGCATATGACAGAGGAAGAGTATTCTACATTTTAGATATTTCTTATTTACACGCACATATAAAGCTACCTCTTTTTTATAACTATGTCTTAATATTTTGCTCTAGTCTGACAATTAATCATTTTCTTCCACCTCACACTGCCATTTGGCTTTCCTTCAAGATATTTCAGCATTTTTTCTCTGTGAGTCTGTCTGAGGATAAAAAATAATTTATATTAAGAGACAATGTTTCCACTTTCTTTTCATGATAATAGATAACACTTATTTTTCACTCTGTGCTGTGGGACTTCTGATAAGAGGTCAGAACAAAATACAAGTAGGATAATGAGATTAAGAATCTAAGTTTCTCTGCATCCTTGGCTAGTCAAGACACCAACAGGCTAAAAAGCCTCAGTACTCATTTTCATTTACCTAAATCTAGGAAACTATATGGTCCACTTCAGTGGCTGGAGACAACTTTCCTTTTTGTCAAAACTTGGCTCATGTTCATGGGCAGCTAGATGTCCCAAAAGAGTCCCTGCCAGAACAGACAGTCTGTTATCAACAACCCTCTGGACTCGGCCATCCAACCAGTTTTTGATCCAGCCAAGGGTGTGCTCATCCAAGCCACGAGCAGCCAGCTTCTCAAGGAGAATGCTGTGGGAAACTGTGTCAAACGCCTTGCTAAAGTCAAGGTACACAACATCCACAGCCCTTCCTTCATCTAATAAGCGGGTTACCCCATCATAGAAGGAGATCAGGTTAGTCATACAGGCACCATCCCTGGAGGTTTTTAAGAAGAGGATAGATGTGTTTCTTCAGGGGATGATTTAGGGGTAAGAGTAGTGTAGGGCTATCGGTTGGACTAGATGATCCTGAGGGTGCTTTCCAACCGTAATGATTCTGTGATTCTGTGATTCTGTGATCTATGTAGTGCATCCACAGGGTTTTAGGAATAACAGGCAATCGGGGGAAAGCAAATGCTAAGGCTGGAACACTGCATAAAAAAAAAAAAAAGAGACAGGGCAGAGTCTGGATTTTAGGCTCTTCCTAACACCAGTAGAAATCAAGGTTACCAACAGGACCAATCATTTACTGCCAGTACCTGGGGAGTTGAGTGAAATAATCCCACAGTATGAGCATATTGCCAAGGAGCATTGAAGACTCTTAGTTCCTATAGGTTTCAAAAAATAACAGGGAAATTTCAGAATAACACAGACTTGGAACCTGCTGCATTTAGAGACATAGTAATTTTAAAAAAATATTCTCCTTAAAGATATAAAATGTCTTCTGCTTCCTATGGCTTCACAGATTCCAGTGAGAATAAAATCAATAGGGTTTTACTGCAGAGAGAAAGGCTGGAATCCATTGGAATCTTGGCATAAATGTAAGGAAAAATAAATTTTAAATGGGGCAAGGCCAAGGCCAGAACTGCAGGTCAGAGCTCTAGAGAGAGGACTGTCAGGGAGACAATACAAATCCTTGAACTTCGGCTACGTGCAATTTGCCTAGGAACTGGGCTGCAGTCAAACAGAAATGTCATCATTAGTCTGCAGTTAACTCTAAAGTCCAGAGATACTACAGTTTGAAAGCAGTTGACTGGATGTCTGCTATTGAGACAGTTTCAAACACATCTTATCAGAACAAATCTAAGAGTCCTTAAAAATTTCCATCCAAAACATATCTTGTTCAAGACAAATGAACACCTATCCTACACATGATTTTTACCATGACTCATTCTGCTTTTTTCATTGTGAAGCAGCTATAACTGCTCTGCAGTTAAGATTGGTCACAAATTTGGTTTTCTGCCAGCCATCTTTTAGTTGGTCCCTCTTGCAAACTGCTCCAAAACAAATCTTTCTGATATTTAGCATGCCCCAGCACAATTTCTTAGAATACTAAAAGAAAGACCAAACATGGCATTTTTAATTGATTACATTGAATAAAATAGACCTAACTTTCATTATATTTAAAACAGAAAAATCCTAACTTTTTTTCCCTTTTCTAACTCAAAAAATTGTTTTCCTTTTAAAGCCTAGATTTGTGTGTTGGCATTGATTAAGTGTCTTTGGACAGGATAGTGTAGAGGTAACAAAGATACAAAGAAATGCTTTTTCGTATATATAGTGCAATTGTTGAAAGACAAAAACCAAACACACACACACAAAAAAACCCCAAACACAACCACACAAAAACCCAACTCCAATGTAACTGACCTGATTTTCATTTACACTGTTCTGGCAACATAAAAAATCTTGGAGTGGGCATAAATTTTTTTAAAATACACTTTAGAATTGCTTTCTGCTGCCAGAATGTGTAAAGGGGCCTTTAAGTAAATAAGAATCAGAGCCAATGTATTTTGGGATTATGTTTCTTTGGAAGTCTTTGCTATACTTAAACTCCTTATATTTTGACTTCTGGGACTACTCACAGATTAAGTGTACGAGATTCTTGCTCTGAATCAACAATAAAAGCAATAATCCATACACATCTAACAACATTTCCATTACAGAATAAGAGAAAGGGAGAAAGATTGGGCAGGTAGATCTGAAATTTCAAAGACAGTAGGAAAATGAGGAGATTAATTTTAACAAAGATTTTGATTGGGAATAATTAGCAATTCTGTGTTTTTCTTAATAGACAGGCATTAATGATGTTTCTGCCATTTCCCATATTATTACCATATGAATGTCTTCTAGCAACACTTTCATAATAACATTTTGGAAAAATGGATTATTTTGGTGAAACAAAGAAGGATATACAGTGAGTCACTATAATGACGAAAATTTATGAAGTAACTTTTCTACATCACCTCATAATTCAAATTGTGAGGCAGCCACATTAAGTTCTGAAGGTCTTTATCATAAGGGACAAGGAATCTGCTCCATCTTTCAGATAAATGCATTTTAATATATTTGATTTCAACAACACCTGAAAGTATCACTAATTATTATCTCTATGGACTTAATAATCCTCACATTGATTTTTATTAATACTGACCTTTAAAGTGTGCAATTAATTACATTTTTATGAAGTGTTTTTGCACTTGGGTTTGGTTTTTTTTTTTTTCCAGGCATGTCTCAGGAATAAAATGAGTGAGTACATTTCCCATGCAATAGCAACACTAAACTACCCAGTCAGAGTTTTAATGCCACAATTGTTAAATGTATCAAATTTAAAAGATTGGTACAAGAACATATGAACTTTTTGCAAGGAATCATTTTGTCCAAAAAAATTGGAATAATTATGATTAAAGATAAATGTGTTCTATAAAAAAAAAAAAAGAAAAAAAGAAAAATAAAAGGAAATCATGTAGCTCAAAATAATACCTTACAGAGTTACAGTCTTAATATGTTAAAGAACTAGTTAGTAACTGTGTATCTGGGAGTATATGGTGAAACTGGGAATTTTTGATCTTTAAAGCCACACTTCTGAAACTCAGCCAGGGTTTTCAATGTCAGGGATGCCAGCAGTGGTTACGAGAAGGTAATTCAGATGGCCTATCTGAAATGAATTATGTGGTCTCATCAGGGAGTAAATTCACAAGGGCTCTGGATAACCTCATTTGTACAACAGGCTTATCTACCTGCAAACTATTCAGACATCCAAATGTTAAGCATCTGCAGTAGGATCCCAACTGCTGGGTGACAGACCTTGGTTTACCATGTGGCATATGGAGACAGACATCTGCCACAAAGTCACAGTGCAATCTGTCCTCCACATTCACCCTTTCTCCTCACACACACACAAAAAAATGGCTGTATCTTTAGCTCTAGGGTTAGAGTTCAGGTTGAGCACAATCAGAAGCTTAGAGCTCCAGCTAGCTCTGAGATGGAAAGCGAATGCCAAAGGAAGGGGTAGGCTGCAAAGAGAAGTGTCCTTTGGAAACCCCTTTCATACCTCTCAATCCAGCTGGAGCTCTTGGCTTTCTCTCTCTCTAAGCCCTAATCCTAAACCTAAATCTAAACTGAAGGCTAAATCAACTTTTTCCCAGACAAAAAGGTTAAAGTTGAGTTAGGGGGAGGAAAGATCTGAGACCCATAGATAGAATGGGACTGAGAAAGTTTGCCAGAGTAAAGTGAAGACTTTTATGGAAACTTACCCTAAACTAGTCTTTGCAGCAGGAGATACAGCCTGTATTTCCTATGCCAGAACCTCTGCCTGGAGAATCAAATCTATATTTTCCTCTTATAAAAGCATTTTAATGCTTAGACTTATCTGTTTGGAAGCTTTTAAACCATGGCAGAAAAGGTTTGATTCATGTGTGGAAAGAGTATAAACTGCATGCTAACTCTATAGCCTCTCAGTAAGCCTTATTAGAGTACCATAAACAACATACTCATAGGGCTTCTGGACTGCTGCTTGCTTATGGCACTTGGCTTAGTGATTACAGAGTTGATGTGTGATGGTATTCTCTGATCCTTGTACACTTACCTTCCACATTGCCTCATAAAGCAGAGTTCTATTCCAACATTTCATAAAAATATGAAGAACAATCTTACTTTATGGCACAATTAATGCAAAGTAGCTTTCGTAATGGAGTATTTTGCCTAGGGCAAGTCTGCTATAATAGAAGTAGCTGTCACTTTGATTGATGATCTTCAAGAACTTGATGGACATGAAGAATTAAATAGAAGACTGTGAAAAGCTGAAGATATACACAACAAAGAAATTTGTAGAATACCCTTCAGACAACTGTAAAACAGTGAAGAGTACTTTCTAGCATCCAGGGCAATATAATTACTGACATCAAACAGATTTATCTGTGGTGGATAAAATTTATTAACCACACTCAGGTCTGTAATAGAGTTTGCCACCTTCTTAACTGAAAATTGCCTGTATTTGTAACTTCTATAATTTTGTACCTGCTAAGGCTGAAGCAAAAAACCCCATACAGTTACCGTAAAGGGCCAGTCTTACTCATTTGTACTCACTGAGACAGTATAAACATCAGGTAGAAATGCAGAGAAGATAGTTTTGTAAAGCAGAAAAGCAAAACTCAGTATGTCAACTCATACTTAGTGTTTCTTGTTTAGTAGTGCAAACTTATCTCTTCTGAGATATTTTATGTATACTTATATATACATATGTGTACATACACACACTTTTTCCTAAGGAGCGCACAGGGCTTTATCATAGTTAGCCTTTTACTTTATTTATGACATTCTGTGTCTTTGAACTATTCTGGTGCATAGCAGTAGAGGAGCTTTCAAACAGGAATAGAGCTTATCTGTTTAAGGACTAAGATCTTTTTATTCATAATAGTACATATAAAGAATCACTAAACATCATATTAATATTAATCCCTTTTGATTCCTCAGGTGCTAGTTTGGTAGGTAGCTATACTTACCTGACAATAAACAGGCACGTATGGTGCACTCAGAATACATGAAGTTACAGGTCAAATACATTTGAGCACATAAAATAAGCTGGCCAAGATTAAAATTCAGATATCTTCCAAAACTAGTTATTACACTTTTAAAATAGCATAGTTTCATATGTTTTGTGGCTAGGTTTTATTTTTATGTGTGGTTTTGGGGGGGGTGGGTGGGGTGTTTTTGTTTGTTTGGGGGTTTTGTTTGTTTTTATTGATTGGTTTGTTTGTTTGTTTATTGTTGTTGTTATCTTGTCTATACCTAATTTATAACCTGCTTTAGGTTACTTTTCAGGCAAAAGGCTGTCTTCATATTTTTGTTATTATTTGCCCTGTACAAAAAGACCTAGTTGATATTTTTAGTCCTACTCTAATCACAAACATTCCCTCCTTCCATTCCCCCATATTGTTATTTCTTTCCCTCAAACTTTATGTATAGACAAATAACTCATCTCTGCCTAGTGATATCTCTGCATCATCATTTTCACACACAGAAAAGATACCAAAGATGATCAATTGTCACATGCACACTTCTTCAAGAGAATATTTGTATGGTATTTGTAGCATACTGTAGTGAAAAGTTATTTTAACCAAGCTACCTTACAATGCTTGCAGGGCGTTGAATATTGAAGTACATTGGCCACTCCAATGTCCTGTGGATACTTTTTCTCCTATGACAACTTCCTTAGTATCTTAGATGAACATAGAAAATTGCTTTTTTTTTTCCCCCTTAGGTGTTTCTCAATGCTGAAATAATTTCTGTCAGCCAGGGCAAGAAAGGACCAAGTTGCATATGTACATAGCAGAGACAAATCCTCTGACAATATCAGGAATACACATAAGGTAAAAAAGGTTCCAGACTATGCTTCTTCCTAAAGCCTCATCTCTGAACTGTCAGTACAGGCAGTGATGTGGATCTGCACATCTTTCTTTTCAAGCTTAACAGACTTAATAAACACATTTAATTATTGGCAAAGTGTTGTAAGTGAAGCAATCATTATTAAACCTATTTCAAACTGAGGCATGCAAGGTTTAAATGTTGAGTCAAAGGTGAAATTCAGTGACAGACCTGGAAGCAAAATCCAGTGCCAGTGCCCTGGATGTGAGCTCTTTATTCCAACTGTAGAAAACATTTCTGCAATAATTTATATCCAATTCACTCTATATTGACATTGAAGGAAATGAAGACAATAATATTTTCACTAAAAATAGGCCAAAAGGTGATTCTACAACTATTTCAAGAGACTAAATTTTGTCATTATCTGTTCAGAACAGGGCCAAGACACTATGAAACCTCACAGTGTTCTACTTGAAGTGATAAAAGAAAGAATGCAATTAACTCACCAGAGATCAGGGAAACCCAAGGTTATTTCCCTCTGCTGGCACAGAGGCATAGGGAGAGAGAATGCTCTTTTCATCTCTTTAGTTCTTAAGGAAATACTCTATTCTGAGTAGCAAATTGTATCACTTTTGTGTTGAAAATGTAACCACTAGAGGGTATCTCTGTTCAAAATCGCTACAAACAATTTCTAGGGCTTTGAGCAATGCTAAATGATACAGGCATATCTTATATTCAGATACACTAGCTTAGAGGAAGGAGGAAAACAATAGTGTCATTGCCTTGACTGGTTATCTTTTGCATATATTCTTCTGCAGATTCTAGGCTGTCTTGTCAAAACGAAATTGACCCTGTTAGAAGGAGAATAAATTATTTCATTATAAAAATGACATTATAATATATTGATATGTATTGATTCTTGCCTGCTGTACTATTTAACATCACAATTAGAGATTGACAAAATTTACTGCATTTCTAATTTAACTCTGTATTTATCCACAACTTTAACCAGTCAAGGCATGTTACTATTACAATTACTACTAAGTTTAAGACACTTAAATTGACAGAGTTATTACCAAAGTCAAATAAACAAATAAGTAGAATTTTTTTTTGTCTCATGTTTTTCCTTCTTGTGTGCACTTTAGAATTCTGAGTTTGAGACCTTATTTGGATTAATGTGCAACAAACTAGGTAAAAGATGAAAAAATATTACTTTCATGTTGATTTTAAACCCAGCCCCCATCTAATAAATAGAATGCGGGCACAATAACCACAGTCTCTCCAAATTGAACTCTATGACATTTTATAGGAAACCATGAGCCTATAAACTGCTTATTGCTATCTCAGTTTCCTCAGCTAAAATAAATGATGATAATGTTATTTAAGCAGTTTACAGGATGGTCTTATAATGTGACAGCTGGTATACTTCTAGTGCTTTGAAGATGCTGTTTGCAACAATGAATATGTTCAAAGTTCATCTGTGTTTAAAAAGCTATACAGAATCCTTGGTTCTCTTACCAAAAGTACCTAAGGGAGTGATGTGGCTTTCTTAATTTTCTGGCCATCTTAGGATTCCCAGCTCAAATAACATAAAATCTATTTGTGGAGGAGAAAACTGGATGCAGCTTATAAAACAGATATAACTGAAGAATTAAATACAAGCAAACAAGGATTCTTAGATGGTCTCATTGTAAAATGGGAGCTTAAGTCACATGAGCTACGTAAGAACCCAATAAATACTGTTCATCAATAATATACAAGATGCTAGGATAATTATTTTCTCATTTTGAACATGAAAAGACTTTGAATGAAACAAGTGAACCATGATGAATTGCCCTGAATTTCTCTTGGAAAATCCGTGACTTGGAGCATCTGTCCTGGCCAAATACAATTCTGAAGAATCTGGACCTGTAAACAGGTTTCTTCCTGGTATGTTCTACAGGACAATTGTGACTGTGCGCCAGAGAAGATTTGTAAGAACACAAACTCCAAGTCTTTTGTCTTTGGAACCAGTAAGCATTTAGAGTCCAGCTTCAGGAAAGTGACTGACATTCCTTGTAACTACATAGTGCTATTTACCTCACAAAGTTGCTGTGCTTTGGTTCAGTGTAACATCACAGCAAATATTTGACACCACTGAAGCTGAACTATCTGAACCCAAGCTCTTTCACCTCATAAAATCGACCAGGGTTGTTTAGTTTTTTTGTTGCACTGTTACTTAAAATCCCTTTGCTATGACTTAAGGAACAGTCCCTGGAATGATATATTGACAGATCAACATGAAGTTTGCTGTGAGCAGCTTCTGAAATTTAACAGCCAAGTGCTTTATTTCTTTAAACCTAAAAACAACTCTCTGCTTCCTACATTATAATTAGCTACAACTGATTTTTCAAAAGAAACATTGTGCAAATAATCATGTGAATCAAATGAAATATGTCAGGATCTGGATCCAGTCTTATCAAATTCCTTTATTTGATATAAAATAATGTCATTAGGAGCAGGTGCATCCTGAGATGGATTTTGTCTCTGTCGGCTCTCAAAGCTTCCTTTTGTTTGACAGGTATAAATACTAATTTAAGACATGTTAAGCATTAAAGAAATAATGGTATATTTAGGAAGCTGTAGTAGCAGTTGCCATTGCATGGACTGAATTAAAAAAGGTATTACTGTCAACTGGATAGAGCTGCTTTAGCCTTGGATTGAACAGAAGCGACAACACTATAACCAAAAGTAGAAAGTAAGTAAAAGTTAAGAAAAAAGACTAAAGAATAAGTTTGGAGCCAATTTTATTTAGTATACTAATTTATTATTTGAAAAAGGGACTAAAACACATGGTTCAAAACAATTTCTTTGGTGTTATAGATGCATATGAAGTCAAAGCGTAAGTTGCAGAACTCTGGAATAGTCAGTGTACAGAACAGTGTGATTTAAAAATTGCAGTTAAGATATGATTATTAAAAAGCCTCAAGTTCTACTGAGAAGATCATCGTAAACTTTAGCTGTATGAGTACTCTGAAAGATCTAGACAATCCATGTTGATGCCTTTGTGAGACCTCAGCTTTTTTGAAAATATGACCATTGACTTCTGGGGGACTATTTTACTGAACTCACCCTGGAAAAATGTAGTGTAATATACTTACACAGAAAGAAGACAAAACTTCAATATAAAAGCACAATCTTACAAGCAGAAAGGCCCGAAGAGATCTAGGTAATGGGGACAGGAATAAAAATTAATACTTGTAATACTGTATGGAGGCAGGAAAAAGCAGGGAAATCTGAGACATTTTACAGAAAGACAATATGTTTTAGACCTTCCTACAAAATGTTTCAATAATAATTAAACTCTATTTATAAACCACCTGGAAAAGCACTTAGAGTTCTGAATAGCAGTCATAATGCTGTGCCTGACTGACAAAAAGCCCTGTAGCCCTTAAATACACCTGCAGATCTTTGATGAAACTAGAGCTGTGGGGTTACCACTACAGAGAGAATTTCACAGTTTTAAACTACTAAAGAGAAAGGGCCTATGAACTAGGCAGATTAGAGACGGCAAGATGATTTCCTAGAAAATAATTTATTAGAAAATTTGTAGAAAATTACTTCAGAAGCAAGTAGCTTTGCTAAACACTGGAATAACTTCTTGTTTGTCATAGCCTAACTACTTCATAGCTGGCTTCTGGAAATACAGATCAAGGTCTAGTAATCAGTAACATGCAGATGAAGGACAATTAGTTAGAAGGAGTGTATTTGTCTTTCAGATTGCCATCACTGACTTAATAAAGCTTAACCATAATCCCTCCCTTTCAACATTACCTATCTGCACTCTGTTTGCTTCGTGGTTTACGACAGTTTATTTCCTCCTTTCAAAACAACTCCTGAGGTCTTTGGCAGATTGGTTATCTCCCCTTCTCTATACATTTTTCAGCCTTACTAAGAAGGGCTGAAGTCTTACCTTTGTCTTTCTGGAATAAAAAAAGAAAAAAGAAAATTAAGAGATTATTTTTTTACAAATGTACATTAAGTATCTTGGTTAGCCCCAAGAACAGAAGATGGGTGAATGAGATGAAATTGAGTGAAGGAAACTTTAGTTTGACAATTAGGATACAATTTCTATAACTGAAATTTATATCTGCAGAAAAATTTCCCAGGGGTCTTAAGAGAAATAATGCAAAACTCATTTGAGTTATTTGTGGCTGAACTAAACTAGATGACCTGATAGCTATTCACTGCAATTTTATATAACTTTATGAAGTTGTATTACATGCCTTTTCAAAATAAGTATATCAATAGTATCTTTATACAACACCTTTTATTTTTTTCCTCAGAATGCTCACCAAACTTATAAAGAGGAATTACCTCATCTATCAATGAAATACAATAGCTATACAGTGGTAAACAACCCTACATCATTTTTGAGAAAGACTTTAAAGTTAATGTATCAGATAAAAGAACATGATTATAAATCAGTCTGAAACAGGGAAGATACAACTATTACTACTCCTAATAGCAGATTGCCTTTTCACAATTGTTGCCTAATCTTGTAAAAATAATGCATAGAGTTAAAGCTTTATTGCCTTGTAACCGAAGTATAGTAACAGAATACTATGATCCTGAAACACTTTATTCAGTATTGATGTCAAAATAAGACACTAAATGTCAAATCATTTGATGTGGTTCCAGTTGGACACAGATGCCCTTGGTCTTTTAATTTTCAATATTTTATGGATATGAATTTTGTCAAATTAAAGCAGTCTGTGAGAATAAAAACATAATTTGATATGATTACACAGCAAATTTTACACTGATAGGACTAAGATCAATTAAACATATAAAGTATGATTCTATTTTTAGTATATCTTTTCAAATTTCTATATATTATACTTAAATGTAAAAACAAAAATCCATATTTTTGGTAGACATATAGTGGATTTATATGAGTGGAAAGTTTGTTTTGTGTGCCCCCATTTTTGGGAGAAGAAGCTCTCTAGGAAAACACAAGACTATTAAAAATAATCTTCTAAAGGATCATATTTCTTGCAAAACAGGACTCAGGTAAAAAGGTCATGTCAGTTGTTCTGTCAGGAGGAGCTGTATTCCTGTATCATGATGCAGAACTACAGAACAGACCTAAAAGTCCTTTCATATTAGATTGCAGCAGCAGCAGCAGATTCATTGCAGACACTTGGTAAGAGACTCCTACAGATGACACATCTCTTAAATACTTCCTCAGTAGAAACTGATTACGTTGCTGGATATTGACCAAACTGGATGTTGAGCTAGACCTAATGTTTTCCCTGTGCACTTTTTCATTGACTTGTACAATCCTCTTTTTCTGTGCTTTTCTTGGCATTTGCAGAAAGGTATCCTCTGCAAAACAAAATTAGATCTGAGGAAAAATGGATTATCCTATACATTATTTAGAGACAAGGTAGTAGTATAGGTGAAATATCAGTTTAGTGCAATGGACTAATCCTCTTATTCTATTTTGATTTCTGTGATACTTTTATTTATTTTTTTATTAAATTTCTCCTTGTTTGTTCTCTAACTTTCCAATCAGCAAAAAGTTTCAGAAGACACAGTTGATACTTTGTTTAATATTTGTTACATTGTAGTTAATCAGATTCATATTCCCATTAAAACCTTATAATTAGATCCTGTCTAATTCTATCTGCAGTTTTATTTTGAATTTGCACTCTTTTTTTGTTCAAACTCAATTAGTTTGTTGACATTCTCTGAGACTGTCATATTTCCTCTGTAAGGGCATTGAATGGATTATTATTTATGATCATAATTTACTCTGGCCAGTATGTGCTTTTGTGACCTATATTTCACAGGCAAGCTGGCAGTACAACAGTTTATCCTCCTGCTAATTCATTTCTGCCTCTCATTTTACAAGATAAATTGTTATCACGTGGGATTAATTAACCTGATGTAGTGTAAGTTGGTTACACAGACAATAGATAGAACACCTAATACATTTGTACATCATCTCTATCGTAAACAAGGCTGAAGATGTCACTTCTATCACTCACTTTCCTTCCTGAAAAGTATCCTGATTCTTTGGGTGGCACTTCTCTGTCTCTTCACATCATACCCAAAATACATCTTGTCCTATTTTGCTCTGTTAAATTTCATATTGCCCTTGAGCATAATGAAAGCTAAAATCTCAAGGGCTATATCTGCACTCATGTACATCCCATGTAATTAACTAATACATTTTGAACAATAATACTGTAGAAGGTATTCTTACTAACACTTGCCTTTCAGCTATGTCGATAAGCAACTTTTAGACAATTCTTTATACTGCAACCAATGCAGCTGAAAATACACAGATCTACATGGCCTCATCTGTACTGGTTGCCTATTTATTTCTTTTGCAGCTCTTTTTTTAATTGCTGCTTTGAGTGTTTTTCTGCACTTGAAAATTCTGTAAAGGAGTGATATGTAAGCATATCTGTTCCTCTGTCTGCTGTGGAAAATCACTGTGTAATTCAGTGATATTTACTCCTAAATGATTTTAAGGCAAGTTTAAAGCTGAAACATTTCATCAATAATGCATTTTTCAAGTAGAACAGAAATTTATTAAAATGCACCTTGGCTATTTCAAAGGGTTTAGTTATCTCTTTGACCACCATTTCTATTACACTGCTATCAAATACCAAGCAAATAGGTTGGATGCAGGAAAAATTTTGTACCTTCATTTACTTTCTAAATGAAATCTGAGAAAATTCTAGAGTAATTGAATAGCCATTAGCATATTATGCTACATAAAAATACTTACAAGTGGGAATTACAAATGTGAACAGCATTGCATTGAATCTGCTCCTGTAGAAGTCATTGAATGTTTTAATATTGATTTCAGGGCAACTGGTGACCTATGCTGCATGCTTTCAAAAATCCTATCTCACTCATATGATTTTCTTTCTCTACTTTCAAGTAATTATTTTATGTGACACATCTTATTTTATATGGAGTGCTGATTCAATAGCTTGTCACAATGTGGGATACATTCAGTAAGAGTTATTAAAATAGATACATATATATACTTAAATTAAAACCCTTTCAATGTTAGATGCAGATTTTAGCTATCCTACTGCACTCCAATGTCTGGTAGTTCTTACTACTGACCACATGCAGGGCAGGTCTCCTTTAGAAACTATGGAGTTATGTTCATCTGGTATTGTGTTTATGACAGTAAGCTTCATAACATGTGAAGGAAATAGCAATCCTGATTTAAAACTTGTTTGGTCCCACTGCCTTGGCTCAGTTGTGTTTATTGTATTAAGATGTGAACAAGTCCAAAGATACATGAGATATTTGTACCGAGACACCACTCACTGGCCCTTCAGCATCCTGAAAACTATATGCATGCATAATTTCTGTCATTCCTAGATCTCAAGATATTTGGTATTTGTATTTTGAGACTTTGTGTGATACTGTCAAGAGCTTCACCTCCAGGGCAACTGCAGGATACAGAAATTATAGAAAAGGGAAAAGAGATACCTTAACATCAGAAAGACTGTAAAATTGTATTTTAAATGTTTAGAATGTTATAGCTGATAATTCTGGATACTTTGATAATAGATAAAATTATAAATTGGCCTAAACCAAATCTGTAGGCTCTAATTTCAAACTAGAGTTTTGTAAAAGTATCACAGGAACACAGAATATCCCAAATTGGAAGGGACCCACAAGGATCATCGAGTCCAACTCCTATTTAGCCACAGGACAACCCCAAAGTCACACTATGTGTCTAAGAGCACTGTCCATGCGTTTCTTAAACTTCATGAGAGTTGATGCCATGATTGCCTCACTGGGGAGCCTGTTCCGATGCTCCACTGCTCTCTGGGTAAAGAAGGTCTTCCTAACATTCAACCTGAATTTTGGCACAGCTTCATGTCATTTCCCCAGGTCCTGTCACTGGTCACCAGAGAGAAGAGGTCAGCACCCCACCCTCCCTCTCTGGTGATAAAGTTATAAATTGCAATGAGGTCTCCCCTCAGTCTCCTCTTCTCTAGGCTGAACAGACAAAGTGATTTCAGCTTTTCATTTAGAATAAACTGAGATAAAACAATAATATAGACTCAAAGGTTTATTACTGGTTAGAGTTTAGTAAATGAAACCAAATTTTACAATAAAATCAGTTTCTAGTAAATATGAGTAGAAGGAATCTAATAAGTTAAGCAAAGTGGCCAAGTCACACTTCAAATAAATGACTAAGTGACAAGCAAAATTAAAAAAAATCACATTGCTATTCCTCTGTTCTAATCATGAGACCAATGAATGATGTCTCCATATTAGAGTTTTTATCATTATACATGATGAAGGAGCTGAAGGGTTGTTAAGTTGTTCAAATTCTTGCCACACATGAGCTATGTGATACTAATGTAGTAGTTTCATTAGTCTGAGTTATGCAATTCATTTACACATGGCCTGGAGGTTTACAACTACAAGTGGCTGGGAAACTCTATTTTGTCATTTCGTAACACGTCACACAGCTCAGTGGAATTCCATGCAGCAGTGAAAGAGGTGAACACCTTACCAGGAGTAATTCCACTCAGCTGCCAGTTCAAATGCAACCACAGCATGGAATAGCCAAAACAAGTTTTATCGTTAAAATATTGGGAAGGGATACAGAAAATGGAAAAATGAAATGTGAATACTGTTGGGTTATAGTTTTGCACCATGCCAGCAGCACAGCTCCAGGAAAAAATTAAATTTATAACTGGAAAATGAATTCCATAAACTCCACTGGCATCAACAGTGAATGAAGCATTAAGGGTACCTCAATTCTCAGCAGCAGCTTTTTTCAGCTCCTTCTACACACTGTCAAAAGTGACATTATGAGGGTAGACAGGTAGCTGGATGAATACCAGACAGTCTTGATGTGGAAGAGTCAGAGGAGCAAAATCCCTGCTTGTGCTGCTCTGCTGGACATGTGGAATCCACATTTTTACAAAATGCTCTATACTAAAAATTCCTACAAGTCAGTATTGGCAGATGAGAGATATGGGATAGAAAGTAACCAGATGACAATAGAAAAGATAATTTTATTGAATACTTAAAGGAACCATTTGGGGAAAGAAGATTGGTAGATTCTTCAGAAGGATCCATATATGTGCTCTTTTTTCTGAGAGTTCTTTGTGTTTCCCTCTGTTTTCCAAATACAATAATGTCCCGTACAGCTTCCTATTAACTGCATTAGAATGTCAGAAAAAATATCGCTCCCGATTCAATAATTCTGTGATTTCTTTTCTTCTTCCTGAAATGGAAATAAATAAATAAAATTTCATCCTGCATACATTTGTTTCTCAAGAACATTATTCAAAATTCTTTGCTTGATAAAATTATAAAGCTCTATTCCAGTGCTCAAGATTAGATGTTATACAGTAATAATATTACATCTTATCTTTAGCACCACAGAGATATAGAATGAAAGAATCCTATGAAGTTATCTATGCTATTCATCTTATCCGGACAAGATCAGTTATTTCTACACTAATTTTGGCTACGTTTTGTCTGTCCTGCTTTCAAAGATCTCAGTATGATTATTTGTGAGTCCTCTGTTAGTTCAGCACTTAGCTGTGGTGAAAATGACAGTCTTTAGTTCTTTATACATAGCCTAAGTCTTCGTTCCTGAAACTTATGTTGATTGATATGTTTGTCCTACTGTGGTAGACATGAATAATGATTTTTACTACCTTTTGTAGAATAACATGGTACATTTTCAAGCATTATCATGGCTCAGTATAAGTGTTTCTTTGTGGAGTGAACAAATACATATCTGACAAATTTTTTTTCTAAGAGATTATGTTTTGTAAGTTCTTAAACTGCTTTTATTTTAAAAATCTTCTATATTTTTGCTTCCAGTGAAGAGCCCAGTGCTGGAAACAATATTGTAACTGAGGCAGGACTTGGTCTGAGTAGAGAAAGATAATAATATATGGGAGATGACTGACTAACTACATTTTTACTCCTCTATGACAAAACAATATTTGTGATTTATTTATTTAATTTTACAAATGCACTAATGCATTAACATATTTTTCTCAAACTTCCATTTACTTTTCCTAATGTATAGTAATATTTCCCTATTAGTGTATTCTTTTTTTTTCAGATATCCTTTTTCTAACATTGTTTGATTGTTTTTTCCTCAGTGTAGATCCTTTGCAATCATCTCCATTAAATTTCCTCTTCTGTGTTTTAGATTCATTTTATCATATTATAGTTTCTTGGATTCCAATCCATGAATCTTACAGTGCAAATTTTAGTTGTAATTTACTCTATTAATAAAGATTTTGGATATTATCAGACTCAGGAAACACTTCTGTGGAATTCCCCAGTAACAGGTCTGTTGGTTTTATTTTTTGTCCCATAAGACCTCAAGAATAAATTAATCATAACCATAGCTTAATGTATCTAGCTTCTGAATGTTTTATTTACTATTTTTTTATATACTAATATTTTATTTACTAATTTCCTACTATCTTTCCTACCACTTTGCTGACAGTCTGTGTTAAGCATCTGGTTACAATGATCTTTATGAAGACTGAA